>WFKH01011926.1:81015431-81071076 GCA_016163765.1 Magallana hongkongensis | reverse complement strand
TGCAGAAAAAAGAGTAGTTTTTTTTGTTCTTTTGCTTTTTACATTTTGAATTATTAATGGCAGGTAGTAAACCGGATTTTGAAGAGGATAAATGCACCAACATAACAGCGGAATGGGAGTCCGATACATCTCAACAACGTTGTCCCCAAGAAGACTGGACGGTTCAAGCCGTCGCTGCATTCTACTTGTTGTTCTCCAATCTCTTGTTGGTCAACCTTGTTATCGCTATGTTCAGGTAAGAGCTGTGTTTTAAAAATACCAGAAAGCAATCAACTGCAAAGTAACCTGTGATTTTTTTAATAATTAACTGATAAATTATTTCAAAATACGAATGCATGTATAAGCTATGTTATACAAGATAATACACATGGGCGACCATAAATACGATATCAATGTCCTTTTGACTTCCCATCATTGTTCTAAAATAACAAAATTAAATGTTTCAATATAGATGTCATGTACATTTAAGTAAAAGATTCAAGGATATTTAAATTTGAAAATGATATATTTTATTCTATACCAATCAATTTTCCTTTCTTGAGACTGTCAATTTTACAGAGTGTGAGCCGACTTTTCTGATCGTCACACTGTGGGTTTCCGATTCCGTATCACCACTCTATAAAATTGATGACACAGTACACATTAAAAAACATCTGTATTTAAGCACGTGTTATAAGAGTTCGTTTCAAAATAGCTTTGTTATATAAGAAAACGCATAAAATTGATTTTAAAAAGAAAGTTTGGTAATTAAAACTTTTGATAGACAAAGGGTATCAAATAAATTGTGAGGTGTAGATCATCGCGTATCGTTTGATCTGATGATCTGCGCTTGGCAACTCGACGTGATCCGTGATCCCTTTGGATCATGTTACTGTTATATATATATATATATATATATATATATATACTATATGCAATATCAACACATCATAATTTTATCGAGAAAATATAATCCTAGTAAGATACTGAACGAGATAATTTTTCTACAAAGAAAAATTACCAATTTTGATGAAAATATTTTGTTGACTTTGTATAATCAAATTTCTCTCTTTCTCTTTTTTGGTTCATTTTTCCCCGGTTATAAATATAATGAAACAAAATAATAATAATACCCAGTAATACATTTTGTAATTGAAATGGCTGACTTTTGGTATGTTTGATAATTAATGTTGGTAAGGTTTTGGCTATGCGGCCAATCGCTTTGGAGTAATCAATCGATTGTCAACTTCACGCCTGATCGAGTTAATTAAGTTAATTAAATTTGACGTCCGAGTTAATAATTAAAAATATTTTTTAACCCCCAATGTTAAGTAGTAGGGCGCATTGGTTAAGATTCGAAGTATATAATTAATTTAGCAATGATTCGGAGTTTGATGTAAAGGAGGAAAAATAATAACAATTAAAGTAAAGAAATATTACTAATAATTGATAATAGATCATAAATAACAAGCATTCTGAGAGTATTGCATGAGCAATACACGTCCCTTACCAGTATTATTCTATGAAAGCTTCGAAGCATACATCTTTTTCAAAACTATAATAAACGAGATGTTATGCTTTAATCAGAGATAAAAGAACAGAGGAAATTCAATCTATATAGTTGATATAGAAATTAAATAAAAAATGGGTAAACTAATACTCTTTTGTTTATTTTATCTCATGTAATTTCGCCAAGTTCATTAAGTATTCGCTGGTAGACATTTGCGAAAAGAATGTATCATTTCTTACCGTCTTCTGTACCGCGAATCAACAGACCAACCCGATAACGAACCCGATGGTAATAATACAAAAAAAAACCTGCCGATTAAATTCACAACACAATTCTTGACACTATTTTACAGAACGTTTGTGTTAGAAATTATAAAAGGAATGGTACAAGTTATGCAGTAATGCATTCCTCAAACGCATAAAGAAAAAAAAGTGTGGAAAACTGAAGTGGGACAGACAGACGGACGGACTGACGGACGCAGAGGAAAGCTATCGTCCCCTTCGGTGAAACCGGTAGGGGACTAAAAAAGGTGTAAGAAGTAATAACTGATAGAGGCGCAGTTGACAGATTTGGTAAGATTACTATATAGGTATCGGGTGATGTTAGGCTATGAGACGTTCATTTTAATGAAGTAAATTTGCTTGTTCATGCCATCAGGTCTGAATGATTTAAGTCTGTGCATCCAGAACCTTTCTTTTCTTTTCCTCTCCGCGTCTGTCAAATGACGATTATGGAAAATAACCACTTCTGTCATGTCTTCCCATTTGTGACCACTTATATTGAAATGTTCCCCGACGGGCTCCTTGATTTTCCCGGTCTTTATGTTCATTTTCTTCTTAAAAACCTTCCGCCACAAAATATAGTCCCTTACTTAACTCTGTAAATACATAATTTTCCCTTAACTATTTTATTCAATATAGTTTATTTGGCATTGTAAAATAGGAATTTACAAGTAGAATTATTATATGACACAGAATTTCCTTCTAGAGGTGACCCAAAATGGCTTCCAAAAATCAAAGGAACAAAGCTCTTTAACACTTCGGATACCTATATTATAATTATATCAAATATCCTGATAGCAATATAGTATTTTTACCAAATCTGTCAACTGACCTCCATCAGACATTACTTTTTTATACCATTTTTTTCAATAATTGTTTATAGTTAATAATATTTCTTTATTTTTAATTGAAATATTTGTTTACGGTTAAATAGAAAATGTTAGTATGTTGTAATTTTAAATAGAAAAATCACAGAGGAATATTAAACAAACTACAAAACAGGAATGATTTTTTTTATGACAACAAAATACAAAATTAAACACTTTGCTCTAGAACAACGACAGTTCATCTTTTTTTTTGCCTAACAGTGTCGCAAATAAATTAAATTTATTTTTCTAGCTACACATTTGAGAGAGTGCAGGAGAACTCGGAGAAGCTGTGGCGGTTTGAGAGATACACCGTTATCAATGACTACGATTGGAGGATTCCGTCCCCAATCAACCTGTTGTTCCTCCCCTACCGATTTCTTTGTTGTCCAGCACAGAAAGACTGCTGTTTATATAAATGTCAAAGTAAGGGCAATAGGTCGTACTTTTCCAAACATTTGTAGCATCACTAACATTTTTTTTAAAGAAATGTGGCAAACTATGCATAATGTGTTACAGTTATGCCCTCTTAATTGTAAATATAAAAGTTTGCATTACAAAACGCTTTCTCTCGTACATGAACTTTTCTGGTACAACCTTGAGCTTGAATAAAAATCAATTATCAAACAACTATTGAGTAAATCATTACTTTACGTAGCGTGTACATAAAAGAATTAATAAGATGAAAGATGAGGTGTCAATAAACATAAACAAAATTTATTAATAAAATAACTGTCCATCACTGACTGTGCCTCAGGTGGGATTAAGGCTGTGCAGAATTTAAAATGTTTTTAAAACATTCATCGAAGTAGAGGAAATGACTTTGTAGCAATTAACACAAAGTTCGAAAATGTTAATTTACACCATAATTAAAAATAGTACGAATGATTCAATTTCACACCGTGTCACCTGCTTATAGTTATTGAATGCAAATTATTACTGAATGATTATTAAAAGCTTGTTGAGTTCATTTTCGTTGGTTCTGTGCTGCTTTGGAATGAGTACTGAATATTCCTTTAAAAAAATATCAGACGTCATTATTTTCCCAAAACTTCAGAAATGCCTTTAGCTAAAATGTATAAATAAATTGCTTTTTTTTTTTTTAAAGTAAACACATTAATTTTATTTCATTTTGCTAGAAAGGTGCAATGGGGTGAAAATGACGGAAGAAATGAAAAAGGAAGAGGAAAATAAGGAGTTTCGCAAAAATTTCCAAACCATAATAGCGCTCAGAAATCACGACAAAATCTAGCGCCATTTTTAAGTAAATGGGAAAATTGAAATAAGTACTAATATTTCTAAAAGTGTGTGTGTGAGTGCTCATGTTTGAAGAATATATATATTTCGCTTAATTCATATTCTTAATGTTTATCTTGTTTACCATGTTTAACTTGATATTGCTTTCTTAAAAAATGCTATAACATTTATATTAAAAGTGTATGGAATATTGAATAGGTTAAAGAAGTGGATTACAATATTGAAAAATGATATAACATGCAAGATAAATCAATTACACGTGTAAAATGATTGTACAATATTCTTTTTACCATTATTTGCCTGCCTGTTATTCTTTTGTTGGGAACAAAAGGGTAGGGATATTTTCTTTGATTTTTTTCTTGCTTTCAAGTGTTGATTTTTTTTTTATAAATACTTTTTTCCCTTTCTGCTATTATCTTATTTTTATCGTTGTTTTTGATGATAAATATCCATCACCATTGTTGGAAATTTATTTATTGTTTTTAATTTAATATTTTCTAGTGAGAAAATAGTTTTGATACAATATACATGTATGCATTTAGATGTGACTAGTGTTAGGGAGACCGAGTATGACAATGATTTTTTTTATTAAGATAAAACATGTATTACATGTTTGCAGCAAGCACCAGGATCCTTTTTTGACAAAACAATAATTGTTGTACTTTTCCGATCAGCCTATCCCTTAAACAGCTGAAGCACTATTGATTGGATGTTTATTTTTTTTATAATGTTGGAACAGATAAGATATCAAGGATTTTGTACAGTAACCATTTGATATCAATATTCACACTATCTGATATGAAATAATAGAAAAAATAGTAATAAGAAACATTCTTCCCGATTAAGACAAAGAGGACACTGCGGGTGTGACCGGTCAGCAGAGGATGCTCACTCCTCCATGACACCTGATCCTACCTCTAAATTTTTGGAGGTCCGTGTTGCTCTTCTTTGAATTTGTATTTCGTTCTGTAGATTTTTGAGATCATTTCATAAACCATTAGTATCTTTATTTTAAAGATGAACTGTCTTAAAAATAAATATTTAGATATCATTTCTAATTCTTAATCGATAAAGCAGTATTTCATTGTGCAATGCATATTAACAAATTTATAAAAATGATATTATAATAAATTTCAGTAATTAACAAGGTTTCAAGTTTTTTTTTTATGTCACACAGAATAAATCCAATGTGTTTAAATAATTCATCTAAACAATAAAATGCTTTCTTTGGTGATTCTTGCGGGATTTGAAGTTTGTGACATTGCAGAAAAAATGGAAAAAATACATAACCCGCGTTACGTGTTTTGAATTTTTTTCTGCAATGATCGCTACCTTCATCGCATGGAATAACTAAATAAAGCTATCAGATACATGAATTTTGATAAGCAGGTATTAACCTTTAGTACTGACTGAGGTGATTTACTTTTTAATGTCAGTAATGTAGAAAATACTAATATATTGTATGTATTTTCTGTTGCAATCTTAAATCATTCGTTGTATTGTCAGAAACAATGGTTGGGTTCGTTAAAAAAAACATTTTTTTTCAATGAAAACAATCTTATCAATGTGTCAGAAAACCCGAATAGTTCCATTACAACATAACGTATATCTACTAATTGAATATGAAAAAAATATTATTAGTCTTAAACTTTTCCTTGACAAACTTTATTCTTAGAATGCTGTAGAAATATCTTGGATATTATAGAATCGCATACTGTTTTTACCATTGATTTGCGTAATGTACAACTGGCGATAATTCTGTTGTTCATATAATATTTTTCAGATAATAAACTGATTGCAATTCACATAGCTTTAAACTGATAAGACTGAAATCTATGCGATCCTTTGAAACGATTTCGGCGTATTATTATACGCATTCCTTTATATGCGTCATTTAGCTAATTTATTGCCATCTCTATATCAAGTAGCTAAAATAAATATTTTTTTTTAATCATTCATTGGTGTTTTGTTTGTACTACTGGTGTTGACTTTTGCCTGGCTTATTTCTCGATTGATGTATACTAAAACTACACAATGTATTCTGAGAGTCCTTCACCTCAATCTGTGATCCGTTTTCTATGATGAGCTGGTTTTTCCTGACGTATAACTTGCTACAATAGTATAGAAGTAAAGAATTGAAGTTCGGGGAAAATAGAGTACATTATACAGGCTTATATAGTGGGAAAAATAAAGGCAACTAATAATTATGAACAGTTTGGAAAACACAGATATTTATTTTGTCAAGGTTCACTTACTGATAATCTAAATAAAATCTGAATACGAGGGTTGTCCAAAAAGTTCGTGGACAATCGCGTTTTTGTCATTTTAAACGAGTTTATATATTCATATTGTATACCAAAATATTTGTCATAAAATTCCAAATCAGATTAATGTGGTTTTGAATGTTTTCATTAAAATTAAACTTAAATTTTACTTTATTAAAGTGTCGCGAAAAGCACGCACGGCCCAATGTCAAAATTGTCCAAACTTCGAGTTTGAGTTTTTAGATATGAATATTTACAGTATTTTTAAAACGGGTTAAAACGTCAAAATATTCACCTGTGACGTAGTTAGAATTGTGTACGTCATTTTAATACGTCATTTAAAGCCGTTTTTAATGGTTTTCGCCCACCGAATTTCCCGCGCGTAGATGGCGCTCGTGTACTATCAGTTATACTTTCGGAATACCTCGCGTGCTACACTAAAAGAAATGAAAGTAAAAGTGTGCTTAGACGTCGAGTGTTTTGCGTAAAAATATTTCTTTCTGATGCCACAATATTGTTGTGTACCGAATTGTACAAACTTTGGGGGTCATAAATTTCCAGAGGATCTCAATTTACGACAAAAATGGCGCGTGGCCATACGAAGAATGGACCCACGGACAAAGCGGTTATGGCAGCCAGGAAAATACGATGTCGTGTGTTCCTCCCATTTTACGGACACTGACTACAAAATCACACTATTAGGTTAGAATATAATCAAATCAATTTAGGAATGTGGCTGTTAAATGCTTTATTTGATTTTTTTTTAAATTGAACTTATTTTGTTTATTTGTTTACATTTTATTTTATTATCATTTTATTTTGGCTTTGTTTGCTTTGTGGTTTGTAATTATTTTTCAGGACCTCAAATTACAGAATATTGATGATAATGAACTGGATATCAACTTCCTTGAAACAGATATGAGGATTCACTGGTTCCATGAAACATAAGATTCCAATTTTAGTTCAGAATTTTATCTTTATTTTGATAAGCTCTTGACATTTCATGCATGTATTCTTGTTCTGTCATTATTAGTTATTTTATGAATCATATCATAATTTGTACCAATGAAAAAAAGAAAAAGTAAAAAGTGAATTATATGCAAGAGCTTTAAAATTGTACATAAAATTCACTGGTATTAAGAAGCACTTTTAGCAGAAAAAATAAGTCTTCTTTTTTTTTAAATCTAGGTGAACGTCCACGACTGAAGAAAGGAGCAGTGCCTTCGATATTCCCATTTGCTCTTTCTTCATCGAGTAATGATTTCCTGAATGATGAAAGCCCTAGATGTTTAAGGAGGAAAAACAGAGAAGGCATGCTTGTTACCAATGACCAACATGTACCGGTATGTACAGAAGTTCAGAGTGTTGTTGAAGTAATAGATACTCCCGAGATTCAGAATTCTTCATCGATTGAGACACCTGAGGAAGACCTACATGGACAGGTTGATCAGAGTGTGCAGTGTGAACTGAAAACATTTGGTAAATTTTCTGTCAAAAATTTTGAAAATGACCCCAAGATGATAAAGTATTACACTGGCTTTTGTGATTTTGAACAGTTCAAATTTTTTTTCAACTGCCTTGGACCTTGTGTTTCTGAACTGTCCCATCAAACAACACTTATGGATCCTAAAGACCAACTTTTTATGGTACTCATGAAGCTGCGACAGGCTTAAGAAGATGTAGAATTAGCTCTATTTTTTGGCATTTCAGAATCTTCTGTGTCCCGCATATTTAATACATGTTTCCTAACACACGTGTCATTCTTGATGCTACCGAGCTTCCTATTAATAAACCATCAGATGTAAATGCTCAGAGTATCACATGGTCTGCTTATAAACACAAGAACACACTGAAGACTATGATAGGTTGCACACCAAAAGGTGCTGTAAGTTTTGTCTCTAAAGCATATGGTGGATCAGCAAGTGACCGACAAATCATTGAAAATTCTGAGCTTCTTAATCCAGATTTGAAAATGTTTGAAAAGGGGGATAGTGTTATGGCGGATCGTGGCATCATGGTGCAAGACCTTTTTGCCTCCCAAGATGTGTATGTCAACACCCCAACGATGTTGAAAGGAAAATCCCAATTGGATCCACAGGAAGTTATCCGTGATCGCAGAGTGGCATCAAAGAGAATACACATAGAACGCGTCATAGGACTCAGCAAGGGATTTAAAATATTGAGACATCCTCTACCACAGAGCAAGTTGCACCTTGGCTCGAGGATTGCTTTTGTTTGCTTTTCGTTATCTAATTTTAGGAAATCTATTGTTGATAGAAATGCTTAATATAATTTTTGTGCGACATATTACATGTACTTCTTATCGACAGAGAAGTGACAGACTTTCAGACTGAAGTCCAGACAAGTCACTTTTATGGTGTAATTACAAGTTTAATTTTCTATTACTTAAAACATGCATATAAAAAACAACTGCATTTTTTATGTATTTTATTCATAATTTCTGCAAAACAGTTTCCTTGAAATATCTAAACAAATAAAGTATTCATCATGTTCATACCATGTATTTACAAAGATTTCAATTTCTTTACATGAACACTGTTAAATCATCTGAAAATCCAATCATCATATGACAGAAATGCTAGTAAACATATTTAAAAACACTTGCAGTACATGTACTTAAACTAAGCAGTTTAACTTATTTTCTCTCTTTTATCAGTTAGTACAACAAATCAAAGAGTAGAAGCAATGAAAGGTCTAAAATACTTGGTGTAAAATGTTTCAAGTTTTGGAACAAGTGACCCAGTACAGTATTCCTCATCATAATTAATTTTCTCAACAAACAAGTCACAAAATGTGTACACAACAAAGTAACATGATTTCTTTTGACAAATGTGAAGTTGACCTTGCACTTGATAATAATAATTGCTTGTCTTTTTCAAAATAATTTCATTTTTTTCATTATAGTCTAAAAATCTGAAACATTTGCCAGGAAGAATCTTCTCATTTCTTCCTGAAAATGGACATTTAACTTCTACAAGACAATCCTCATACAGTAATGCATCTGGTGTTGCACCTAAAAAGGGTTTAGATTTGGAAATGCATAAACCAACTGGTCTTGTTTTACAGCTGTATCTTGACTCAAATGACTTCAGTGCCTTTGACTCATAGTTTTTACCATGTGCCAAGGCACTGTCTTGCAAAGCATTATTAACAGAAATCAGATTTTGACATAGTTTTGTAATATTTCTTCGTGAAGTAAGCTTGCAGATTTCTCCAAATCTTGAAGCTGTCAGACGCCAGGATCTATGATGAAACCATAATTTGGAAGATGCTTGTTGTCGAGTTTCTTTTTCGATTCTCCCAACATCTGCTTCAGTTACCTATTTAAAGTTTTAAAAAACAGTGCATTGTTGATGTCCATATTTATTTTCTCGGGATTTGAAAAAGTATGATATTTAGTGTTTGCCCTTTACTGTATAGACCAATTATTTAATCAAACAAATGGCAAGTCTTTTACAGGTTAAGAAAGATTCAAATCTTATGCAAATCTATAGTGACTTTTTATTTAGCTTAGCAAAGATCTTTAATAGTTTGTAAAAAATATTTACCTTGTTTGCTTCATCTACCCAGTACTCTGTTACTGGAATTCTAGTATAATAATGGTCAACAGCTGCAACCTAAAACATGTAAAAGTTAAATAGATAAGCAAAATTGTTCAGAATTATAAACATGATCATGCATTAATCTGTAAAGGTATGTAATATGTATCTGGTAAACTTTAAGCTTAAGCAATAATCATTGTGACACATTTAAATATATAAATATAACTTTTTAACCCTTTAAGATTTACCTGGTAATAGATTTACACAGAAATGAAAGTTTTTGTTCTTTCATACATGTATGTTCATACAAGGATCTAGATATGCATATAAAATAAATGTAAAAGAATGGCAGGCAAACAAACCTGTATATTAGCCTTTCCGAAAAGATATCGGAGAGCAATGTCTTGTGATGTCATGGAACAGTAGTTGATTAGTAGACTTCTAACATAATCTTGGTAACCTGGCACTTTTCGGAATTTTGCAGGACGTGGGTCTTCCAAGGACTCATCAGAAAGCCTTTTTCTTGATGGAATATTTTCTGCATCCACTGGGACTCCTAATAAATATAAATCATATATTTATTTCATGTAAAGTATGATATTGGTATTTATTAAATTTAGAAATAATTAACTAATAAAGAATGTTCAGTTGAGCTGCTTTATAAATTTAGCCAATGACAATTATACAAACAGATATTGTACCAATAAACAGTTCAAAAGTTTCAATAATATAGGTCAATCAGAACTTATGCATAAAATGTTTAATAGTAAAAATTGAATGATTATGTCATGAATGATCTTCACAAAATTAATATAACTTGGACTTAAGTAGTTAATTTGGATATCATCTGGTTCATTCCTTACTTATAAGTGTAAAATATGGTGTCAAAAAAAAAAGAAATATCCTACTACATGTATATATACCAAAACTACTTTTGTCTATTGTCCTTACCATGGTAGGTTGATTTTGGCTTGTGAAAAAGCTGTAGATTTTCAGTACAGCTTTTGTCTATTACAACACTTCCTGTTTCTGTAAAATGTTGCAGCATAAGCAATACAGCAGCTAAGTGCTTGCAGGTCCCATGGGGTCCTTTTCCAGCTGGACACTCGCAGTCACTATTCAAGGTGTCACCTGTTCTTTTGTCCATTTTCAGTTTATAGTTATAAGAAACCTATAAAGTACATTATTGAATACAGATTGTGTCAGATACATTGATTTTCCTTTAGAAAAAAATTCTTATGGGCTATCAAATTACCCGGTACCCAATTATTTCATGCAGCAAATATTTTAAAAAATCTCAATTCTATGATTTATTTACTGATATATTATGATAAGGATTTTAAAAATCAATTTGAGGTCTTTTGACCTTGATGGCATGCAGGTATAGAGATTTACAATATATAGCTATGCTTTAATGAAACTGTTACCTTGTTTTTCATTGCTGCCCCAACAATCCCTGTGAAGTAGATGCTGTTGTCTTTAACAGTAACAGAACACGCCTGCACTCTATTCCCATGAAACATGGCATCACCCTTTGACACTGCCTTAATGTCCTTTGTAAATTGGTTATCACCTAAAAATATTTAAGAAATGTAGACATTTCTGAAGCAGAAAAGTTCTACAATGACTTGATTATCACTGTAAACAACAAATGTAATTGTAATGCATTCTGATGTACTATTGTTGAATTTTAGGAGGGACCAATTTGTTGTCATCTTTTCACATGTTCATGGTAAATAGTGAAACGGAAGTAGTTAATGAAAATCAATAATCCCTTTCAGTTCTCTAGAGTATGTTTTATGACTTCCTGTTTTGAACTCCGTACTGTTCTCCGAGACTTTTGTCATGTGACAGAAGGGTATATAAAGCGGAGACAGAACGCTGAGAGTCAGTTGGAGTTGAAGTCGACGGCTGAACATCGAGGTAAATAAGGTAATAGGAAAAGCTAGGTCTTACGTGCCTGAAAAAGGCTTTCGAGACCTGAAAATAAAGCTTTGTACCTATGATATAGTCGACTTAGCAATATTTACATTTTATTCGGGATTGCGCACTTTTATATTAGTGCGGTTATACATAAGAGCGCAGTAGCAAGCGCTCGCGCTCTAGAGAGAAGAAAGGAATAGTGTACATATTGTTGATTAAAATTTGTGATTGAGAAAATTGATTTATTCATCATAGCTCAAGTAGAGCAGCCGAATTAAAAAGAACTCAAAAACGTTACAATAGTTTTGTGTATCAAGTTCTATCAACAGTGTGACTATTGACTAAATAAATCCATTAATACTGATAAGTGATAAAATCTACATTAATTTGTCATTAGGATATAGTTTGATTGGTGAAAAAGATTTAGGAAATTGAAAAAGTCTAATGATTTCTTAGTAATTAGAGTACAGGGTAACTCTTTCAAGCTTCTCATTCTGAAGTTTAACTAAGTACCTGCTATACGGTAAACAAAGTACTGGTCTATTTGTTCCTTTGTTATTTTTGGCAAGAAAACTTTGTGATCCGTCTGCAACTGTTGATATCCTGACACTGGCCAGCCAACGGACACAGGGGCAGGGACACTTTCTAATGGAGGGGGTTGAAAATCTCTGTTTCTGTCATAGGCTTTCAATCTACAAAATTTTTATATCAAATTTACAGTCTCTGAATATTTCTTAATAACATTGCCAGAAGTAAAACTTACCTTAACTAAATGTGCAAATAAATATACAACATAAAATATACATAGATTAAAAACAGGTTTTAAGAAGCGGCTTTAGTTCGCAGGGTTGCATTTGTGGAGGAAATTCGGAGTACAAATTAAGAATTAAAACAATCAACGTCTATAAAGATAATAAGAAGTTTTCAAAATACAATATAACGTTAAGTTCTACGGTGACGTTATTTATGTCAATGCAAGCATGCCGGTGCCGTCGTTCGTAACGTATATGGTTGTTTACTACAGGTAACGTTACATGTTACGATGTATCGATGTTTTCGAGTTCTGTTTATTACAAAGAGGAACATAGCCATAACAAACTTGAATTAAATAAATAATACGGTTACCTCTCAATAAGTTCCGTTTTCCTGCCACCAACACCGGCACCCCTTGTCGCCAATTCAGTCCTCAATTTGGGAACGCTCCACGTCAAATATGACCGCGACGCCATACTTGTATAACCGATAGTACACGAGCGCCACCTAACGCATAATGACGTGGGCGAAAACCATTGAGCAGAGGATATTTTAAGGATTTTACGGCAAGAACATGTCCTTAAAAACGCCAGTAAAAGCGACGTCGGCGGATCGCATGGAACAGCGCGCCGTCATTAAATTCTGTGTAGACTCGGGGAAAACACCCATCGAAACGAAACAAATGATGGAGAACACAAAAATGCATCGACACATATCGAGATCACTAGTCTACAAGTGGCACAAACGATTTTCGGATGGAGTTTGCGATTTAAAAGACGCTGAAAGAAGTGGAAGGCCTTTGATTTGTGACGATATAACGAAATCCCGCATCCATGACATTGTCATGAAAGACAGACGTCTGACGTTAAGAGAAGTTGCGTCAATAAGTGATGTTAGCAAATCTTCGGTTTTCAATATCCTCACTGAAGACTTCTGTATGAGCCGTGTTTGCGCAAGATGGGTGCCCAGACTTTTATCTGATGAGCACAAAAAAAGACGAATGCAGACAAGCAAGGCGTTCATACGGAATTTCAATAGAGGAGGAGAGAAGTGGCTTGACAGAATCATTACTACGGACGAGACTTGGTTGCATCATTTTGATCCAGAAACAAAATCAGAATCCAGCATTTGGAAACACCGGGGTTCTCCAGCACCGAAAAAGGCAAAGGTTGCGAAATCCGTGGGTAAACAAATGTACATATTCTTTGCTGATCGGCATGGAATGATTTTGGTCCACGCTGTACCCTCGGGCCAGACGGTGAATGCTGCATACTACTCTCAGGTAAATAACTACCCATTTCATCACATTTAGATTGTAAATTACAGATTTAAAAACATCAATTTTGTTACATTTAGCATATCGTAATTCATAAATTTAATAACCGGACATTCTAAGCCTAATTTTTATTTATTTAATTACTTCATATGAATAAATTCACATATTCTAAAGCAACATCCAGTGTACCAAACGAAACATTGTTTTATTTATTACAGGTATTACGACGCGACTTAGTTAAGGCAATTAAGAAAAAACGCCCTGCCATGGCTGTGGACCTAGGAAATGTCATCCTACACCAAGATAATGCCTGCACATACGGCAGCTTCTACGTGTCTGGAAATCGAACTCCTAGGATTCGATTTTCTTGAACACCCGCCATATAGCCCGGATCTTGCTCCGATGGATTTTGCAATTTTTCCTTTCATCAAGTCACAGCTAAGAGGAGTTAGATTTGATGACTCTGATAAACTTAAATATGCAACTCGAACGATTGTATCTAAAATCGACAGTAAATGGTATTCAGATGTATTCGATTCATGGCTAAGAAGGTGTGAGAAGTGTTTGAAGTGCAACGGCGACTACGTTGAAAAGTAATAGAAATCAACGCGCTACGTACGACGTTATAAAAACGTCATGTAACTTAACGTCAGACTGGGCCGTGCGGCCTGTACAGGCAATGTTTTTGTAATGATACCTACATTATAAGAATGTACATTGCTCTGATTTTTATACATTTGCATTATTATAGTCTATATTAAAATATTTTAATACTTTCCTTAATATAGCGTCGTTATTTAGAACGAAATTACATTTGTCCACGAACTTTTTGGACAACCCTCGTACATATATATTATCAAGAAGTGTTTTCAATAATATCTGAAATAAGTTCAAATAATAGTATTGTGAAGAACTCTTGAAAAGAAACTACATTCCTTTTAGGTGGTGTACGCGCTTCCACAAATTAACAGCGAAACACTTTCAGCTGGCGTCTTCAGCTTGTTTAAGGGCTGTAAGATAACGACTGTGAAAGAAAAATAAATATGGTGACCAATGCCTTTTAGGGGTATTGTCAATCTTTAACAACGGAATTATGCCCTGGTTAGATAAATGCACACTGCTGAACAACAAAGTTTCATTTAAAACAAAATAAATTAAATTTTACGGGCTATAAGCAATGTGTGACTGAATTATGTTGCGTACTGTGGTTGTCGATTGATTCAAGAACCATAGGGCCAATTTCAACCAAAAATAGCAAAAAAACCAAAAAAACAAAAACAAAAAAACTTGTAATTTGATAAAAGGAATTCAAGTTTGTTAAAATGAAAAGTCAAACCGTCTTTCAATGGGAGATTATAATGAATTATTCAAAGATTCTTGGTACTTTTCAAAAATGTTTTCAAAAGCCAATTGGCCAGATAAGATGAACCGTTGGGGGGGGGGGGGGTTTTTACATAATATGAATATATAGAGTCAATCTTTGAAAATGTCTACTCCAAAAACCGACGTAAACTTATATGAAAGCATCATTAGAGAAGGTAAATTCAAGTTTGTTCAAATCATGATCCCCGGGAATAGGGTTGGGCCACAATGAGGGTGGCGTATTTTTACATAGGAATAAATAGAGAAAACTCCTTTAAAATCATCTTCTCGAAAACCGGTCGGCAAGATAAACTGAAACGTGTGGAAGCATCCTCAGATAATCTCACTTTAAAAATCGTCAAATCTAAACGAGCTCTTAAACTCGACTTTGATACAGAACAATAAGCTCGTTAGACAATTAAAATGAAGGAGTTTCATATGTAACAAACAATATCTTCTTACACAAGAACACTTAATCCTCGAGCGCGCTGATGTGACGTATCGCCTCACCTGCGTATGACAATTCTATAAAAATGCTCATTATATCAACTCATTAGATCAACTCGTAATACAAATTAAGACGAGAAAATACTCTACTAACTCGCACATTAAAAAAATACTATTACTCTAAGGCAAAATATTTTGTTTTACTCTTTGTCTTGAATTCGATAAAAGCATAAAGCTTAGGACTCACTAAGCCTTTTATGAACATGCTGTTTTACCTATTAATAAAACATTGTGCCCAGCTCGTGTATCGATCGGTTCGGAGTGATGTACATTACATCATGTACAATTAAAAACAGAAACCCGGGTTGGACCTCTGATGAGGGCAGACCCTGAAATATTTCCTAAATGAACCCATCCGTCGCCACACGTGGTACCGGGTGGCAATTATTTTTACACAATGGTTTTGGTACCTCGAACCCCTTGCAACTCTCCCGTGTATCGATCTGGTTTCCACTCTCGGTCTGTGCTCTATGTCGGTTAAGGCACGTGTCACCATCACTGGTGTTTCCAGCACACGTTAAACAAGCTTATAATGAAGTGTCAGGTATGGGCGATTTTACTTCGTTATAAGGGTAATTCGTTATATCCGTCCAGTTTACAACATGTAATAAAGTCTCGGGGAATAAAAATCACTTCACTGTAAGCGTCAATTCATTATAAGGGTGTTCGCTATAACCGTGTTTTACTGTAATACTTATATTTAACAATCTGACTCTTTATATTCAAATAGTATGTCATCATTTATAACATAAAAATGTGCTACCTATGGTAGTAACTCTGGCAAAAGACAAAGTACTTGTTTAAGAAATCAGAGTATAGTAGAATACACAATTGACTTTATTGTTTACATTTTATACATCCGACAGCATCTAGATGTGCATCAGACTCCCCGCAACATATACTTGCTGTCGCCTATAACTCACAGAGGAAATTAAAGTTCACAACCTTGCATTGGTGCTCGCTAAAATGCAACTTTAAATCAAATTTCAAAACGTGAGAATCAGGTACCCACCTAGCAAGTGGGAAATCACGCCTAATTAACAAAATAAAAAAAACGATGCATATACAAACACACAAACAAACGTCAACATTGTTATTCATTCAGTCCTTTCAACAAATGTTTTCAGGGCTTCGCAAATCTACTAAAAGCGACTTCATTGCTCCTCTGGTTCCTACCAATATGGAAAACAATAATATTGACACACCAAACAGCTATTTAACACCAAAACACCGTTTCACAAAGGCGTCTTAAATTAGGTACTACTTAACGAGTTGCGACATACTTAAATTCTAAGTACGCATTTAGTTAAGACCGTTTTACGAAAGGTACTAAGCAGCGAAGTATCTTTCTCGTATTTACGTCCGACCTAAATTATCGGAAGTTGATTTCAATATATTTACATTCAGTGTATATTTCCCCTTATGTTTGCATTGGAAATCTGTGACGTTCAATTTCCTATGAATACACTTTACTTATTCATGCGCCATGTGCACAAATATACACGTCACCACGTGTTTTGAGTATATCTATTTTTGTAAGATTAAATGAAACGTTCAACCTTACATAACCAATTTGATATGTCATTTTAAAAAATAATCATTACAATATATCTACTCCTTAATTAAAAAGATTTTTCTCTACGAAGTTTCTGGCACTATATTTTTAGCTGCGGAAGCGTATTAAATAACATGTTAATATGGCTGTTCCATGTTTGTTTCATATCCTTGACTGAGAGCGTATATAATGGCTTTACAGCGACGATACACATATATTTTATACAAAAGAACATCAGTATGAATATAAATATAAGCATTGAATGCTTATTTTTGGATGTCGATGCGCGGTATTCAATTTGTCTGCACCGCATTGGTGTGTCATAGGACCGACGACATCCAAAAATAAGCATTCAATGCTTAAATGGCAGGCGAACTTGTAAATAAAATCAAAAAGGAAATAAAAAAGAATTTTTCTGCTAAGGAGATTAACATTTTGCTGTAAGAAGTTGAGAAGAATCGTGCAATCTTGTTCGCCTCTCACAAAGATATCAACACAAATCAAAGAATCAAAGTACTGATAGACGGAGGCACCATTTCGGAGGAAATTAAAGTAATAAAAATATATTATTTTTTTAAACTTTAAGGTATAGAAGGTCTGGTGTATGAATATGTAGTAATACCAAATGCTACAAGATTGAAACTACTTCGAGAATCTTACACTTTCGTGCTTTTATATGGAGTACACAAATTAAAACAAATATTTTACAAAACAGAAAAATATTTTAACAGTACTAGTTACGATTATAATTTAATGATTCACAAAATGTACTAAAATTTATGCTAGAATAATCAACACAAACTCTTGAACAGCGAACGTAACTTTTTTTCATCTTCGCCCCTGCTTGAAAACCCTTAATGTTAGGTAATATGATCTCAATCTCGTAGGGTTGTCGTTCTTTTTCTTTTGCAAAAGGTATAATTCGATTACAATCAAATATATTTTTAAGCATTTCCAAAAATTATATAGATAAAATGTCTATATTAAAGAGACGCTACAGCACATTTTGTGCAAATATATGTACCATGAAATGACAATTTTACCATAACTTACTGAATTTTCTTGAAAAGTTAAATGTATGAACTTTGCAAAAATAATGCTTTGTAAAATTTTAAAATTCTCAATTTATCGCTAAAATTAATAATTCTAGACGGTCAATACAGTAAATATTGCTGGCTTAGCCTTTTGATCAACAGCGCATGAGCATCGATTGTGAACAATTTCAGAATGGCTTTCTGCAAGAGTGTGAAAAGACCAGGAATTTCGACAGATTGAACTAGAAAAGGATCAAAAGAGAATAAGACAAAATACAGGTGTCATCAAAATATCATTTTGTTATAGGATTATTTTTAACATCTAGATATAGATCCGCTGAGCATTTTAATGTACGTTCTTCAAGTGCCTCATTTTACACAACGTTCCGAGGTCATACCAAGTGTAGGAAGTTTTTAACATTTAGAGTTATTTAAGAAATAAAGTACGAGTTTTCGTGAATGTTGCAGAATAACCTTCGAAGTCGAGAAATGTTGTTTTGAAATATAAAAGCCGAGGCGTTCGCCGAGGCTTTTATATTTCAAACAACATTACGAGACCGAGGAGGTTATCCTGCAACATTCACGACAACAAGAACTTTATTTCTATTCTACTAACAGCCCAGTATTTCTACAGATCGTTTCTCCTATAGAGAGACGATCTAGGTCATTTTGACGGCTGGTCCGTGTAACCCCAACGGTTTTGTTAGTAATGTTTGTAAACATGTGTATCGATCAAAGGAATCATATGCAGACGACAGAATTTTCCTTTGGATTTTTAATACTCTTCACTTATTTATAAAATATCTTTGAATCATATTCCTAATATTTTAAGGGCAATTTAATACGATTATTACTACTACACGTTATATATTTTATGTAAAACACGCAGAGAAAATGTGCTAGGGAGGTCCTAGGAACAGCCGCATTGATCTCTTAAAAATAAACATTTGAGGCAATACACATCGTTTTGACTGGAACTAACACGTGAAATTGACATGGTTTTAAAACTGTTTGCGGTTTGAAGTTGTACTTTCATGATTAGTGCGAGACAAATAGGTATTTCTGATCTAATAATTTACTGATGACGTTGTGGTATATTGGAGAATAATGTCCGCGGCATCTTTTTGATCTGGGCAATAACTGTAGTAGAATACGCTTTAATTGTCTTGTACATGATTCTGTGCACGAATTATTTTCACTGCCTATTTATTTCTAAAAAAAATTGGTCAATTCATATATACCTCTAGTTCCATTGACATTTTTTTTATTCAAAATCACTTGGTGTAAATAAAATTTTTGAAGATATAAATTTTGAATTTCGAAAAAAATCTTCAACAGGCAATTGCGAGCTTATTATTGGGGTAAAAATATTCAATCTTTCAGTATTATGCACATTTTCTATTCTTTTATCGAACTGAGTTTAAAAAGGGAATACCAATATGAGGAAAATTAGCTTTAATGCCTCTTTAACGCTATTTAAAATATAATATTTATCTTGTAAATGCATTATTTCATTTATAGTCATTCAAGTTTGCTTGTCTGATATGATATAAACGCATACCTGTTAACCTTTCGAACCTACTCAGTTGGAGAATTTCCCCCTTAACAACTTGACTAAAGGGTGAGGTTGTGTATAAACGACATTTCCCAATGTAAATAGTAATTTTTCATTTTATTTAAGTATAATTTATAGCATTCATGTTTAATTTTATTTATTTCATATTTATATTACTGCTTGTTTGAAATTTATACAGCTTGTGTTGTTGTGTTCTGAAGAGAAATTTTGCTTAGTACAAAGTAAGGAGCATTAAGTGATGCCACTTTTCAAAATTGAAAATAATAATCTCTAGACCAACACTGCTGACTCAAACACACATGAACTTCATTTTGCCATTGATTTTGAATTTGCAGTTTACTCAAGTTAATATAATACCAGTTTTAATGATATTATGGCTATTGTTTGCATTAAATAAAAGGATGTATATATTTTAATGCACATAACTATTTATCAATATCACTGTGGAATGATATGTGTATTAACACCTGTAATACCCTCGTAATTCACTTTTCAAAGAAAACATTTCTGTCAAATGTTTCTACACTTTTTTCGCGCGCAAAATTCTTATCACGCTGACATCCCAAATCACTTTATCGACAGCGCTGGCCAGACAGGATTAGTCGCGCCTCACCGCATGTGGCCTTGGTACTCTACCTATGCACCCGTCAACTTACACCACTGACTGTGTTGTTTTATTTCGCGCTAAAGAGTGAAATCAGCTGTATGTTTAATTTATTTGTAAGTGTTTAAAGCTTTCATTGTCCTTATAGTAGGTTTAATATGTATGCCAAAACACTTAACTGATTTTAATGATTATAGTCAAAACGAAAGTACATGTAATCGAAAAAGTAAAGTAAATTAAAGCATGGCATATTACAGTCACTGTTGACAGTACTTGGAGGAATTTTGATTTATATTAAAGCTTCACAGATAGTCACATTTTTTTTGGCAATGGTTGTTGAATAATCATGATAAGAATCAATAGATGCGGGGAGGGGGGGGGGGGGGGGGGGGGGGGGGGGGGGGAGGAGGGGTTTGTATCTATATAGAAAGATGCGTCTCCGCAGGAGTTAAATTGATAATGCGCGTCTAAAAATAATAATGACTATGCGATTACACGTACACCATTGCTTATGAACCCCAAACATCATCAATATTCATTAAACTCATAAATATTCATACTTATTGTGAATTTGACGTATGGACCAAAATCTACGAGATAGATGATGTTCATTAATTTCCATATGTATAGTTCTATCTGTTGCATATGTGTAATTGTAAATAAGTTTTTTTTTTATTTTAATAATAATATTGAAATATGAATCCTAAATGAATATCACAAATTTCGCCGCTAGGTGGTTTCCGTCAAATCCACAAAATTCATTATCGACGTCACATGCAAGCTGACCGGTAGCAATAGAGGAGGCTCACAGAGCCTCCGTCTAAAAAAACAGATGTCGGAGGTACATCTAAAAAAAGAAAATGCTATAGCTTGATGATTTATACTTAGGTGTTTTGTTTATATATAATAACGTATGATTTCAGTTGTTTCATCTCATATACAAGTATTTGCTTTTTTTATAACATAAAAAATGATATTTTGTCACAGGAATCTCGGATTGATTTTACATGTGAATGTTGGCAACATTGGTTGACAAATCTGCTAAAACTGTGGTTCAAAATCAGTATGTAAAAATGTTAACTATAGAATACTTCGTTTGCAACAAAGCTTTAGTCTCAGTAATTAAAAAACTAACAATTTTTTATTGACATGGTCCCCCCCCCCCCGGGGGTCTGAAGGGTTTGACTAAAACCATCAAAATTAAAGCAATCATGCATCTTCTTCTTTATTCCTGGATATCAAGCAGTCAAACTGCTGTATTCATTGTATTAACAATTTTACGTAATTGTAATACGTATTGAGCTGTCTACCAAAATTATTAAGTTCATGGCCCAAATTTCAGGAGTTCTGGTGCTAATGTGTGATCTAATGAGTATCTATCGGTAATGCATTATCTAGTTCTTTAAAATAAAAAAAAAACCTTCTCCTCTGTTCCTTGTTATTTAGCCAATGAACTAAGTACATCGTTATGATAAGGAAGAATGCCTCTTCCAAAATTTTGAATTTCATGGCCCCTGGGTTAGGGGTTCTGTTGTTAGAAAGGGAATTCTTTGAAAATCTTCTTCTCTGCAATTGGGTATTAAGCCCATGAACTAAGTACGGTCATAATTGACAGTTTGTTATTGTCATATTTCATGCATATCTTTAACACTATTATGCTATGCTTTGGTATGTGATTTTAATGATATGCTATGACATTTTAATGCAATGCTATGGTAATGCAATGTAAGATATGCTTAATCTGACTATACATAGTCATGATGAGGAAGACTGCCTCTTTCCAAAATTGTGAAGATCATGGCCCCTTGGTCGGGAGTTCTGGTGTTAGTTTCGACCATTTTTTTTTTGGTACTTAAGATTTGTTCAAAAATGTAGTTGTATGTTATGCCACAGATTTTAATATATTTTTTTAGAATTTAGAAAGTTTATTGGATTAAACAATCCCGGAGTATTAAGACTGATTTCATTAGCCCTGTAATTATAATGCGAAATATACATTGTAAAAGCTATACTGCAGTTACTCAGGTGACCGATTAGGCCCCCAAAAACGGTGAATCCATCATTATTTGAACAATATATACTAGTAATTTTATTTCGATTGAATATCAATGTTTAAAAAAACTTGAACAGAATCAAAGGAGAGGCCATCGGCTCAAATATTCAAGGGATTTGTCTTCACAAACTAAGAAAAGGAGGCGGAGTTTCGGTTAGATAGGCCCAAGTCGGGATGTGGACTAGCCCCCAACCCAGTTTAAATTGTATACTTGCAAACAATTTATTACCATCAATTAGCAATAATAAAATTTGAATCAAATCGATAATATAGTCTTTATAAGCAGTTTGTCGATGCACAGACACGTGCGACTGTATAGTATTTAAAGTATTTGTCGAGAACAATCTTGTTAAACATTAAACAACATATCTTAATTTAAAATCTTATTATTCCTATTTGATTTGTCCATGGGTGGACCTATGATTTTTTCCCTGAATGGAGGAGGGGTGTTTCGAAAGATATTTTGGTTTGCACTGTGTGTGAGTGTGTGTGTGTGTGGGGGGGGGGGGGGGCTAATGTAATGGTCTATGGTTGGCATAAATTTTCCATATCATTCTACAATCTACGAGAACTTTTTGTATAACGGTAAAAAATGAATTATGAACATCGAATTTTGTTACTTTATTTTTTTTTCATTTTACTTGCCTCAGATTAAGGTGAAATCTATTACTTATATTTAAAAAAAATGTCCTAAATATTCCACCAATAATTGGAATGACTTAAATAATATAATTAGAATTGCATGGTTATGAGCCTCATAATCAATGTTGCTGTTTTGTTAAATTTTACGGTTACGCCATTTTAGGAATTTATTATTAGAGTGTCGAAAATTATTTTAGGTTGTTGCAATAATAGAAAAGACTTCCATCGAAGGCATTGACGGTGGTTTTGATAAAGACCTGTAATTTCCGGGTACATTTATTCTCTCTCTCTTTCTCTCTCTCTCTCATAAGCTAATAATCAATGATATTGTCATAACACGATCATAAGCACCAATGCATTTAATTTCAGCTAATATGTCCAATTTACAATTGATTAATTGCAGACGTAGATTTATTCTTTATTTAAGTTGCAGACATATGACTGTTAACATCGAGCACAGTCACTTCAGAGAAAGCTGATGTTCCCTCCCGAATGTTGTCTCAGTCCCCTGGGCATTCCCCGAATTCCTGTGATAAGGAAGAAATATCCCGTAGGAAAGAAGCAAAAATGATTATAAATCCATCAGTGTAATTTTAAACGTAGGAACAGTTTGCATTGATACAATGTACTAATTAAATAGCATTATGCATAAAGTCTTCTTTTTGATTTAAACTTTATTTTAATTAAGTCAGTAAACTGATTATTTTGTTTCGTTGCATAGGAAGAATAAACTGAAAAGGAAACGAACTGTGGATGATGTCTACATGTTACAGTGCCAGGTGCTCGAGCAGGAAGTTCAGAAGAACAAGTTACAGATTGAACTTCTGAAAAAATTAGAAAAGGAAGAGATTCTGTGACAAAAATATTTACATAAAATATAGATAAATCGTTATGCATTAAATACATGAACCTCAATTTACTTAACTACCTCTACTTCTCTCTCCCTCTCTCTCTCAAAAACAAAATCAATAAAAATAAAAAATAGTCTACCGCAAAGACGACGTGAACGTTGTCAACATGTTCCTAAATTGCGGACGGATTAACTCTGTAACCTTCTTTCAAGAATTCTTATTGTTCTTAAGTCTTGCGTGTAAAATATTTTGAACAAGATTTTTAATGTATATTATGCAAGGAGAATCGGGACTTTCAAAATCTGTACAGATCAGTTGCCTTTAAAAAAGTTTTTTTTTTATGATTCGTTACATATCTGTTCTCGCCTGTAGAATTGTTCACTGTCGTTTAACGTCCCTTAGAGTTGCCAAGTAACATTTTCATGTAGTGTAACATTAAGTGGGATGTAAATTTTGATTGTATTTGCTAGCGAATATTTACTATTGTTTATTTTGTTGATAAATTGACTTCATTTGTTTAAACCATCATTTTGTGGGTTTTTTTTTAAACTGTGATCATGAGACATTAGAATTTATTTAATTTTGAAACAAGAGAAAAAAATAGATAGATAGATAGATAGATAGATAGATAGATAGATAGATAGATAGATAGATAGATAGATAAAGTAATTTTGGGTATTCTGAATTTCACCTTTACAACTTTGGTTGTAAAATATTAACATTATGCCGGATTATGCCGGAAAACAGATCTATGTCAAAAATATTTCTTTCTATGAAGAGACTTTGACAGAGGTTCTTCCGACAATACCACTTTAGTGTATTGCGTGGCACTTCTGGGTTTTTCGAACAGTAGCTGAACTTGCAAAAATAAAACCGGGCAAACTAAGATATTATTACATTAACGAATTATTACATGTTTTTTAGATTAACGCGTTAATTCATTAAGTTTTTCCAACAAAGGAGAGCAAATTATGTTAATACATTTCATTCTGAATTCAAATCATCGAACAACAAAATTAAAATCGTTATGACGAACTCTATGCCAGATCACCTATTAAACGTGAAGATTCAATAATGAAAAACAAGTAATGTGTTTAAGATACATTTAACTGACAATGCAATTTAATTCACACGTCGAAGGACTAGGAACGATAGCATTGTCTAGCCGCCTTACTAAAAGTCAATTTTGATAATTGTTTATTAATTATTTTTTTATTATAATGTAAACATTTATGTATATTTCATTTAATATGTCCGTGAAACAAACATTCCTCATGATGGGTGTTATATATTGTTGATTAAACGTTTTAAAAAATAATTAACAAGTATTAATTAATATGAAAATTTACTTCATGTGATTATTAAGTTTTTATGTACATATCGGCCTCTTAAACCCCCCGTAAGCAAAACTTTTGTTTTAAAATTGATAATTAGACTGCAAATTTTATTTTGATATAAATTAATTAGGATTTGATTATACTTTTTATAGATAACTTTGTTTTTGAATATCTGACAGAAATTCCAAAATATTTGAATGTAAAATGTAGGCGGGAAACGGGCGTTAGCGTTTGCAGTTCTTTAAGACCTGGTGATATTGTTAATGAATTAATACTTTGTCAATGGAAGTAAAATAATATAATACATTTGGCGATTCTTAGAGGTCCAGGGGACTGTCTATAATTAGAATACAGTACTCATACGTAAATTTTGAAGCACGTGTTCGCAATCAAACCTCATATACGCCGACATTTAGATAAATAATAATGCTAAGACGTAGATTTACGTCAACTCAAAGGTGACGTAGCTTAACGACGTTACATACAACGCTGCGTAATGTACGTCGCTTTCGTCAACAAAAAGTCAACACATTGATGCTGGAACGGCACAAAGTCGCCACGATAAAGCAATTGATCAATCAAGTGATGTGATGTGGATGTGAACAAAGAAAACCCCACCTTACCAGCTTTCCTCACTTTTCAACTCAAGTTCACAGCAAGCTGTGATGAAGTAAGTCAAACTCTATTCAACGATATTACTAAGAATATATACCAAAAGGGCCTTCTTAAATTGATCAGCACCTTAAATGACACCTGTGAACAGATAATTCGTGATAAAAATAAAAAAAAAATATCAAGAAAGTTGTAGCAAAAACAAAAAGCAAACCCCCAGTTAAAGAACGCGAAACTTGAGAACACTATGCTTAATTCTTCAAAAATCTTGAGGGTCTGAAACAAAATTCGACCTAAAGAATTAATCAGTATAAAATGAGAGTACGGCCAAGAGCTACTCAGCCAGTAATATGGACGAAACAGGGTCAAAGAAGTAGGGGTAGTCAACCTTCAATTCTACAAGAACTAACAAAGTTGACCAAAATGCTAAATGATAAAAGTAAAAGGTGTTTATTAGTTATTTGTCTGATTCTAATAGAATTATGGGACAAAATAAGCTCTAATCATAAATATCACAATGTTAAACTGCATAGTTACAGACTGAGCACCTGATAAATATCTTAAAATAAGCACCCTGTATGATAATTTTGGCGTCATGGTTACCATACTTCTATACATCTTGTATACCATCATCATACCACGTCCTGATTAATCGATTTTAAGTTCAACAGAGTACGTATCTCCGGAATCCAGATTGTACCACACTGCTTTTAAATTTAGCAAAGAAAACACTCTATCTTAATGTTATATCATATTTCAATTCGCCTTCCCTACAATGTTGACCGGCCACTTTGTAGATCATTCTTTTTTGTGCCACTAGTAAAAACACAGCACAAGGAACTCGTTAGCGTTCAATTTTCGTATAAACAAAAGTACCCCTGCTATTAGAAATTATCCTAAAATCTTACACAAAACAGACAGCCGATAAAAGTATGATATTGCGATATTTACATTTTCCCAGTGTCTTTGTCTGTGATAACACTATGAATATATTTTGTAATGTATAGCCCAATATTTTTCATCAGTGACCATTTCAATATTTAATCGAACAATTGCTTAACACTTTAAAATATAAGTAATCGTTCTTTAAATATTATGAGGTAATCAAATACAGTCGGGCGTGATCAAGTCAATCATAAAGCCCTTCCGGCATTATTTGATTTGATCACGCCCGACCGTATTTGATCACCTCATAATATTCAAAGAATGATTTCTTTTCTTCTTTAATAAGATACAATAAAACTAAAGTATAAGGCCAACAAATAAAAATAACAAAACTCTTGTTGCTATAGCAACAAAAAGGTCTTCCGTTCCTCATGTATTAACCTGGTTAAAAATAAGTGCATTTCTCTTGTAAAAAGAAAATGGATATAATATATACTGTAAAGGAATTTACCAGTAATTATTTCTATGTAAAACAAAACGAAAAGACAAAAAGTCAATATTTTATTACTTTCTGTGAAGACCGGAAGTTACGCCGGATCAGATAGAACATAATAAACATATCTACATACATTGTTCGGTCTTTCCACAAAGTTTGTATGTTCAAATTTTTGTTAGTTACGAGATCTCGCTGAGAAAAGGTTTTTGTCTCAGGACCGGAAACGGACAAACGGAAGTGATTGAAGAAATTAAAAGAAGATATTTTCAGTACATTTACTTACGGTACGTTACTGATCATCACACTGAGTAAATTGTTTTAAAAAAATCTAAACTTTTAAAAAACTTCTTTGCTTGAACGCTTCGAATGAGAACCGGAAGTGACGGACGACCAAATGAAACCCGATAAACACATGTTCAATAAAATGTTTATCATCCAGGTAAGTTTTGTATATGGATCTCTTACAGTTTCTGAGATATCGCGGGTACAATTTTTTTTAAAAAGAAGCTACCTGAGATATTTTAAATGTCTCACCGGATTAGATACTTTTCGTTTATTTAACCATGTGTAGATGATTTTTTTTGTATTTCTATCAAAATATTTTTTTAAAAATCAAATGTAAGTGTACTTCCTGCGACGACCGGAATTTACGCCGGATAAAACAAAATAAAGTAAACAAGTGTGCATATATAGGTATATCATCCCACAGAGTTTGGTTGTTGAAGTCGTTGCCGTTTTTGAGATCTCGTCGAAATAAGGTTTTTTGTCTCGGGACAGGAACGGACACAAGGAAGTGCTCAATGAAAATTAAATTTAATATATCTTGTATTTTTGCCTATCGTACATTATTGTTTATCGAGCTAACTAAAACTATCGAATGACAACAGTTAAACTGATAAACAGCTTCAATTGTTTGAATTCTTCCGGTGTGGACCGTAAGTAACGGTCGACATAATGAAACCATTGAAACAGAGCTTCAATCAAAAGTCTATCATCCATGAAAGTTTCGTGTCTTCATCACTTAAAGTTTCTGAGATCTCGCGGGTACAAAATTTGTTTTAAAAAATCAACCTTAGATAATTGAGATATCTCACTGGAAGTAGAATATTGTTGTTTATTTACATCGCATAGATGACATATGTTAGTATTTATATAGTAACGGAGAACAAATCAAAATAGTATAAACACATCTACAATTATTGGTCTATCATCCCTCAAAGTTTGGATGTTTAAGTTTTAAACGTTTCTGAGATCTCGATGTTACAAGCTTTTCGTCGCGGGACAGGACACGGACGAAAGGAAGTGAATATAGAAAATGATAATAAAAAAACATTACAATCCCTATAAGGTCTTCCGCTGGAAACGGAAGACCTTAAAAATGAAAATAAAGACATTTTTTGGTTGAATCTGAGCAACTTTTCTGTATGAGGGGTGTTTGGTATAACAGCTGATAGGCCATTTTTTTTAAAACTACCAATAGTTATAAGAAATAAGCATGTTAACGATACAAGGAAAACGCGTAATTTCAATATTAAGTGACTAGGCAACACTGACGCGATTCATTCATTAATGTTTGCAAATACCGGCGCTTTATCAGTATGTCCAATATCAAGAAACTGCCGAATGGCCAAATCCATTATCAATGTCAAGACATAAAAAAATAGATTTATTTTTTGTGTACAAGGATCGTATTTCGAGGTTTATATTATCAAAGCCTTCACGATTAATTGTTACATTGCAGTTTGAAAAAGGAGATTTAAATTTGAAGATATTAAGAGGAGCATACAATGTTAAGGTTATGATGAACT
Source organism: Magallana hongkongensis (assembly GCA_016163765.1). Taxonomy (NCBI): domain Eukaryota; kingdom Metazoa; phylum Mollusca; class Bivalvia; order Ostreida; family Ostreidae; genus Magallana; species Magallana hongkongensis. Next base: position 81,042,082 of record WFKH01011926.1, on the reverse strand, counting down.
AACTGATTATTGATAATTTTTGTGTGAGGTCGCGTTGTACAAAACTTGTTTTTAAAAACGAGGTACGGGGCGTTTCTTTGTTTCCGTATAAAGCTAAGGTGTATTTTTGTGATTCAAATTATAATACATAGAACAGTTGTTGTTTCTTATCACATTTAATGATATTTCTATTAGATATAGATAAACAGTCTTTTTTGTGAAAGATAGCTTAAATATTTAGAGAGTCCGGTATTGAAAAGTATGTGTATATGTTTGCTATTTCTTTTTTTAAACCATTTACTTTTTATCAATATGTATAAACAACAAGGGAAACGCATTCTGCTAACTTCAAAAGCCATTAAAAAAATACGTGTTCATGATTTACTGTATACAGGGAAATATTCATCCTCGTTTTAATTTCTTTTTTATTTTCGCCCCCTTCGCTCTTGTTGTCAGCATGGAATTTGAATACTTGGGGAATTCAGAACATTTTAAGATTTTTGTGTTATAGATTAATATCATATAACTGTGTCTGGGCGAATTTAAGACTGTATTTCAATAAGAGCGATATAAACACGGGGCGATTTAGTTTAATAAGATGCCATTAAAAATAATAGTAGCTTCTCTCGAAGGCATCTATATTATCATTAATTATTATCATTATTATCATTTCAAAATATATAGAGCCACGTAAGTATATAAAATCAAACGTTTTTTCCTGTATCATTATATAACCTGTTTTTTTTCTAAATTTGATAACAATAAACTATACCTTAAACTTTACTAGAGTGTTCATAAATGATATAATAATATAATAAACAAGTTTCGTCATAAGAAGCTCAATGTAAATAAAAATTATCTTTATCAAAATTAAAACTGTTTTTGAGTGACGCTATTTACGGAAATCATAACACAGAACTTTTAAAGATATAAACGATAGTTTTGACTATTTAATTAAACCTCCCGATCGTCGTAAAATATAAAACGTGTGCATTTTTGCTTGTTGAATTAGAAGAACGATGACCTTGATAATAAGGTTTTAAAAGCATTTCTATATGAATTCAGATTATGGTGTTGTTATTCATTGACGGAATCTCAATTGTAATCATATTAATTTAAATCATATCAACAGGTTCTGTCAACAGGTAATGTCAATCTTTATAAAAGAACGAACTACACACCAGAACGTTGATTGTTTTAACTTGAATTACGTGAATTCAACCAAATCACTGATAACCTTAACTAACCTTGGAGGGAAAACAAGTTTAAACATAGCGAAGTCGGTCTGTGCATTTCAGTGAGACAACTTTGAATGATTGCACCCCATTTTGGAGTTTAAATGCATTTTTAAAATTGTAAACTTTATTGACAGTGATTTAAATTTTATCATTGCATTATAAATGATTAACTGAAGTTTGATTTATAAAACGGAAAGCACTGCAATTTATGTATGTCAATGTATGGTTTTTAAAAATATTAGATACATTCTATATTAAGTTTCATGGCCATTTTGATATGCTTTTCTTTTTTAAATCTAACACTAGTTATAAGACATAAAGTATCAACACTGGCAGGTAAAAGACAAAGACAGTTTTATTGTTTTTCTGTGAGGGTTAAGCAACGCTTTCTCAATCCAAATTTTAACTTTGCGCCATCTAAAATAATACCGAAAGGTTTTTGTAGCAACAAAAAACTGTCTTCCTAAAATAGGAGAGTGACGTTCATAAAACCTCTTTTTTTCCAGAATATTAATATTTAGACTTTCATATTAGGATACTGATATGATATTTAATAGAATAGTATTATCTTTGGTCATACACACATTTGAATAACACAACGCGTTTCGTCAGTATAGCGGTAAAATGTTGTATTCACGGTAGTCATGTTTTCCAAACTGTTATGGTCCGGTATTGTCCAATGGGCGGCAAGGTATTATTAGAAATGCATTATGATTTAGTAGAGTAAATCTCTTTCTAGCCTCTGCTTGTGCTCGATAGACCAATTTTTTTTAAAGAAAATATTTCTTTGTCGATGAAGTTGTTTTTCCCATGTTATTATTTAGGGAATAGAATAATATAAAGTTATATGTAATATGTGAGGTCCGTCACACCCTTCTTGCATCATTTGGCTTTGGCAACGGATACAGGTTTCCTAGAATTTTTCACGATTTTGCATCGTTTTTATTTCAAGGTTTTTCCTGGCTGGCTTTGATGTTTTTTCTAGACACATGTACCTGTAGCAAATAATTGTATGGTGTCAAGCGAACACGGTTGGCTATATGCAATGGAGTATATGTGTTGTTATTATTTGTTAATAATGATATAAAATAATACCATATGTTAACCCCTAATCTTTATTCAAAACCTAAACATGACACAGGCCCTTGTGAAGAAGCAGATTTAGAGTGGCCCTTGCAAAACATCTCAAACCTTTACCAAAGACACTAAAAGAAAAATCGCATTCATTTTCTGATACCATGCAAAATGCGTGCAAAAAAACCCAACAAAAAACAAAAAACAAAACAAAACAAGACAGTCTAATAGAAAATAATGATTACAACTATTTATACATAAGGTTCTGATAATCATGACAACATTTTCTTTATCTTCTCATATGATTCGTTATAGTTTACATATGACATCATATTAATAAGTGCATCACGGTCAATAAGTTTGTTAAATTCATCAGTGTTACATTTATTTGATTACAAGAGTTGCACGAAATCTTAATGTTCACTGAAGTTTTAAACTTTAACAAAATAAATTTGCAACAAACTTTATTTTCTAATATTTTTCATACAGTGTTCTTATATGTAATATCATAGCAAAATTCTCACGTGCATTCTTTTTTCGGAAAAACTCATACAATAAAAGCGTTGCAATGGCGTTCATTACTCGCACGGAATTAGCAATACAGGATAGAGTCATGTTTGTATAAAAGGATCCCATTTGTTAGAAAGCCTGTATTTTTAAAGCCTGTGTGGTTTTAAAATGTCAGTGCGATAAAGGGCGCTAGAATTGGGAGGTGTTGCTACGTTAGGAAGCTCGTAATTTTAAAAGCCTGTGTGGTTTAAAAAATGTCAGTACGACAAAAGGCGTTTAAATTTGGAGGTGTTGATATGAACATACTATTAAAAAAAATCTTTTCACTTAATGAATAAAAAGAAAACGTGTTTATATGTGTGCAATGTTACATTTTTAACAATTTCAAGCGGGGTACAGAGAGTGTCTTGCTTTTCTCAGTGCTTATTTATCTGGAATGATATTTGTTAACATAGATCACGTAATCGTTTCTCAAGCCAAGTTTGCTTTCCAGTTTAAAAACAGGCAAGGAAAAATCAAATTCAACTTTGTTGTAGATATTATGTAGTTTGACACGCATAAGAACAATGATTCTCTTGCAGACACCAAATTCCGATGTTGGTACACGCCGCTGAAGCGCCAATGTGCGATGATTAGCCCTTACGAGGCCCGTTTGTTCTAAATAGATTCGTGAAAATGTGAATATCGCCTCTGGGTATTTCGAACAGTAGCTGAACTAACCAAAACAAAAACAAAAACAAAAAAACCGGCAAACTAAGATATTTTTACATTAACGAATTATTACATGTTTTTTAGATTAACGCGTTAATTCATTAAGTTTTTCCAACAAAAGAGAGCAAATTATGTTAAAACATTTTGTACTGAATTCAAATCATCGAACAACAAAATTAAAATCGTTATGACGAACTCTATGCCAGATCACCTATTAAACGTGAAGATTCAATAATGAAAAACAAGTAATGTGTTTAAGATACATTTGACTGACAATGCAATTTAATTCACATGTCGAAGGACTGGGAACGATAGCATTGTCTAGCCGCCTTACTAAAAGTCAATTTTGATAATTGTTTATTAATTATTTTTTTATTATAATGTAAACATTTATGTATATTTCATTTAATATGTCCGTGAAACAAAAATTCCTCATGATGGGTTTTATATATTGTTGATTAAACGTTTCAAAAAATACTTAACGAGTATGAATCAAAATGAAAATTTACTTCATATGATTATGAAGTTTTTATGTACATATCGGCCTCTTAAACCCCCCGTAAGCAAAACTTTTGTTTTAAAATTAATATAATATTATTATTAATATAATAAATTGCAAATTTTATTTTGATATAAATTAATTAGGATTTGATTATACTTTTTAATAGATAACTTTGTTTTTGAATATCTGACAGATATTCCAAAATATTTGAATGTAAAATGTAGGCGGGAAACGGGCGTTAGCGTTTGCAGTTCTTTAAGACCTGGTGATATTGTTAATGAATTAATACTTTGTCAATGGAAGTAAAATAATATAATAAATTTGGCGATTCATAGAGGTCCAGGGGACTGTCTATAATTAGAATACAGTACTCATACGTAAATTTTGAAGCACGTGTTCGCAATCAAACCTCATATACGCCGACATTTAGATAAATAATAATGCTAAGACGTAGATTTACGCCAACTCAAAGGTGACGTAGCTTAACGACGTTACATACAACACTGCGTAATTTACGTCGCTTTCGTCAACAAAAAGTCAACATATTGATGCTGGAACGGCACATAGTCGCCACGATAAAGCAATTGATCAATCAAGTGATGTGATGTGGATGTGAACAAAGAAAACCCCACCTTACCAGCTTTCCTCACTTTTCAACTCAAGTTCACAGCAAGCTGTGATGAAGTAAGTCAAACTCTATTCAACGATATTACTAAGAATCTTTACCAAAAGGGCCTTCTAAAATTGATCAGCACCTTAAAGGACACATGTGAACAGATAATTCGTGATAAAAATTAAAAAAAAAAATATCAAGAAAGTTGTAGCAGTGACAAAAAGCAAACCCCCAGTTAAAGAACGCGAAAATTGAGAACACTATGCTTAATTCTTCAAAATTCTTGAGGGTCTGAAACAAAATTCGACCTAAAGAATTAATCAGTATAAAATGAGAGTACGGCCAAGAGCTACTCAGCCAGGAATATGGAAGAAACAGCGGTCATAGAAGTAGGGGTAGTCAACCTTCAATCCTACAAGAACTAACAAATTTGACCAAAATGCTAAATGACAAAAGTAATAGGTGTTTATTAGTTATTTGTCTGATTCTAATAGAATTATGGGACAAAATAAGCTCTAATTATAAGTATCACAATGTTAAACTCCATAGTTGCAGACTGAGCACCGGATAAATATCTTAAAATAAGCACCCTGTATGATAATCTTGGCGTCATGGTTACCATACTTCTATACCTCTTTAATACCATCATCATACCACGTCCTGATTAATCGATTTAAAGTTCAACAGAGTACGTATTTCGGGAATCCAGATTGTACCACACGGCTTTTAAATTTAGCAAAGAAAACATTCTATCTAAATATTATATTATATATCTATTCGCCTTCCCTACAATGTTGACCGGCCACTTGGTAGATCATATTTTGGTGCCACTAGTAAAAACACAGCACAAGGAACTCGTTAGGGTTCGATTTTCTTATAAACAAAAGTACCCCTGCTATTAGAAATTATCCTAAAATCTTACACAAAACAGACAGCCGATAAAAGTATGATATCGCGATATAAACATTTTTCCAGTGTCTTTGTCTGTGATAACACTATGAATATATTTTGTAATGTATAGCCCAATATTTTTCATCAGTGACCATTTCAATATTTAATCGAACAATTGCTTAAAACTTTAAAATATAAGTAATTGTTCTTTAAATATTATGAGGTAATCAAATACAGTCGGGCGTGATCAAGTCAATCATAAAGCCCTTCCGGCATTATTTGATTTGATCACGCCCGACCGTATTTGATCACCTCATAATATTCAAAGAATGATTTCTTTTTTTCTTTAATAAGATACAATAAAACTAAAGTATAAGGCCAACAAATAAAAATAACAAAACTCTAGTTGCTATAGGAACAAAAAAGGTCTTCCGTTCCTCATGTATTAACCTGGTAAAAAATAAGTGCATTTCTCTTGTAAAAAGAAAATGAATATAATATATACTGTAAAGGAATTTACCAGTAATTATTTCTATGTAAAACAAAACGAAAAGACAAAAAGTCAATTTTTTATTACTTTCTGTGACGACCAGAATCTACGCCGGATCAGATAGAACATAATAACATATCTACATACATTGTTCGGTCTTTCCACAAAGTTTGTATGTTCAAATTTTTGTTAGTTACGAGATCTCGCTGAGAAAAGGTTTTTGTCTCCGGACCGGAAACGGACAAACGGAAGTGATTGAAGAAATTAAAAGAAGATATTTTCAGTACATTTACTTACGGTACGTTACTGATCATCACACTGAGTAAATTGTTTTAAAAAAAATCTAAATTTTTAAAAAACTTCTTTGCTTGAACGCTTCGAATGAGAACCGGAAGCGACGGACGACCTAATGAAACCCGATAAACACATGTTCAATAAAATGTTTATCATCCAGATAAGTTTTGTATATGGATCTCTTACAGTTTCTGAGATATCTCGGGTACAATTTTTGTAAAAAAGAAGCTACCTGAGATATTTTAGATGTCTCAACGAGTTAGGTATTTTTGAGTAGATGATTTTTTTTTGTATTTCTATTGCTAAAATGTTACTTCCATGCTAATAACCAAAATATGTTTTAAATCAAATGTAAGTGTACTTCCTGCGACGACCGGAATTTACGCCGGATAAAACAAAATAAAGTAAACAAGTGTGCATATATAGGTATATCATCCCACAGAGTTTGGTTGTTGAAGTCGTTGCCGTTTTTGAGATCTCGTCGAAATAAGGTTTTTTGTCTCGGGACAGGAACGGACACAAGGAAGTGCTCAATGAAAATTAAATTTAATGTATCTTGTATTCTTGCCTATCGTACATTATTGTTTATTGAGCTAACTAAAACTATCAAAGGAAAACAGTTAAACTGATACACAGATTCAATTGTTTGAATTCTTCCGGTGTGGACCGTAAGTGACGGTCGACATAATGAAACCATTGAAACAGAGCTTCAATCAAAAGTCTATCATCCATGAAAGTTTCGTGTCTTCATCACTTAAAGTTTCTGAGATCTCGCGTATACAAAATTTGTTTTAAAAAAGCAACCTTGGATAATTGAGATATCTCACTGGAAGTAGATTTTTGTTGTTTATTTACATCGCATCGATGACATATGTTAGTATTTATATAGTAACGGAGAACAAATCAAAGTAGTATAAACACATCTACAACTATTGGTCTATCATCCCTCAAAGTTTGGATGTTTAAGTCTTAAACGTTTCTGAGATCTCGATGTGACAAGCTTTTCGTCGCGGGACAGGACACGGACGAAAGGAAGTGAATATAGAAAATGATAATAAAAAACATTACAATCCCTATAAGGTCTTCCGCTGGAAACGGAAGACCTTAAAAATGAAAATAAAGACATTTTTTGGTTGAATCTGAGCAACCTTTCTGTATGAGGGGTGTTTGGTATAACAGCTGATAGGCAATTTTTCAAAAAAAAAATTACCAATAGTTATAAGAAATAAGCATATTAACGATACAAAGAAAACATGTGATTTCAATATTAAGTGACTAGGAGACACTGACGCGATTCATTCATTAATGTTTGCAAATACCGGCGCTTTATCAGTATGTCCAATGTCAAGAAACTACCGAATGGCAAAATCCATTATCAATATGAAGACATAAAAAGGATAGATTTATTTTTTGTGTACAAGGATCGTATTTCGAAGTTTATATTATCAAAGCCTTCACGATTAATTGTTACATTGCAGTTTAAAAATGGGGATTTAAATTTGAAGATATTAAGAGGAGCATACAATGTTACGGTTATGATGAACTAACTGATTATTGATAATTTTTGTGTGAGGTCGCGTTGTACAAAACTTGTTTTTAAAAACGAGGTACGGGGCGTTTCTTTGTTTCCGTATAAAGCTAAGGTGTATTTTTGTGATTCAAATTATAATACATAGAACAGTTGTTGTTTCTTATAACATTTAATGATATTTCTATTAGATATAGATAAACAGTCTTTTTTTTGTGTGTGAAAGATAGCTTAAATATTTAGAGAGTCCGGTATTGAAAAGTATGTGTATATGTTTGCTATTTCTTTTTTTAAACCATTTACTTTTTATCAATATGTAAAAACAACAAGGGAAACTCATTCTGCTAACTTCAAAAGACATTAAATAAATTCGTGTTCATGACATACTGTATACAGGGAAATATTCATCCTCGTTTTTTATATATTTTTTTTTTTATTTTCGCCCCTTCGATCTTGTTGTCAGCATGGAATTTGAATACTTGGGGAATTCAGACCATTTAAAGATTTTTGTGTTATATAGATTAATATCATATAACTCTGTCTTGGCGAATTTAAGACTGTATTTTAATAAGAGCGGTATAAACACGGGGCGATTTAGTTTAGTAAGATGCCATTAAAAATAATAGTAGCTTCCATCGAAGGCATCTATATTATCATTAACCGTCAAAACTATTTGAAAAAAAAGCTTGTATCTTTGGACATTTAACAATTTTTTTTCGCGAATATGAACAAGCTTGTTTGTAAACAATATAGAGCCACGTAAGTATATAAAATCAAGCGTATTTACCGGTATCATTATATAACCTGTTTATTAATAAGTTATACCTTAAACTTTACTAGAGTGTTCATAAATAATATAAAAAATAATAAAAAAAGTTTTGTCATAAGAAGCTCACTGTAAATAAAAATTATATTTATCAAAATTAAGACTGTTTTTGAGTGACGCTATTTACGGAAATCATTACACATAACTTTAAAGATATAAACGATAGTTTTGACTATTTAATTAAACCTCCCGCTCGTCATAAAATATACAACGTGTGCATTTTGCTTGTTGAAGTAGAAGAACGATGACTTTGATAAGGTTTTGACAGCATCAGATTATGATGGTGTTAGTAATTGACGGAATCTCAATTGTGATCATATTTAATTAAATCATGTCAACAGGTTCTGTCAATCTTTATAAAAGAATCAACTATACACCAAAACGTTGATAATTTAGACTTGAATTACGTGAATTCCATCAAATCACTGATAACCTAAAAGCATATTTGCGGGAAAACAAGTTTAAACATAGCGAGGTCAGTCTTTGCATTTCGGTGAGACAACTTTACATGATTGCACCCCATTTTTGGAGTTTAAATGCATTCTAAAATTGTAAACTTATTGACAGTGGTTTGAAATTTATCATTGCATCATAGATGATTAAGTAAAGTTTGATTTGTAAAACGGAAAGCACTGCTAAACTTTAAAGTCAATGTATGGTTTTTTTTAAAATATTAGATTAAGTTTAGATTAAGTTATTGGCCATTTTGATTTTTTTTTTTTTTTTATCTAACAGTAGTTTAAAGACATAAAGTATCAACACTGGCAGGCAAGGGCAAAGACAGCTATATTGTTTTACTGTGGGTGTTAAGCAACGCTAGCTCAATTCAATTATTAACTTTGCGCCAGCTAGAATAACACCGACAGGTTTTTGCAAAAAAAAAAGTATTCCTAAAACAGGAGATTGACGTTCATAAAACCTCTTTTACTCCAAAATATTAATATTAAGGCTTTCATATTAGGATACTGATATGATATTTTATAGAATAGTATTACCTTTGTATTACATTTAGAACGGTCCGCTGATTTGACAGTCGCTTTGATAATTCTCAGGAGTTGCGGTCATACACATATTTCAACAGCGCAAGGCCATAACAAAATTTGAATCATAATGTTAGATGATAATCAAATTTTGCTTTTCGTGTGTATTATGAAAAGTAATTCTGATTTATATAGAATTTTTCTTTGATTAGAATAAATAACAAAGAAATAAGCTGAAAATGTGACTTTATAAAACGTTGCTATTTATATTAAGTACTTGTTAAATTAAACTACAAGTTTATTCAAAACCACAACACGTTCAGAAACATATGTATTCCCCTAATCTTTATTTAAAATCTAAACATGACTCGTGCCCTTGTGAAGCAGCGGATTTAGACTGGCTCTTGCAAAACACGTCAAACTTGTATACGAGACATTAAAATTAAAATCTCATACATTTTTCTGATACCTATTTGCACGCAAAAAACCCCCAAAAACCAACAAAATTGCTTAATAGAATGGAATAGTTACAAATATTTATACATAAGGTCCCGATAATTATGATACATTTTCTTTATCTCATATGATTCGTTAAAGTTTTCATATGACGTCATATTAACAAGTGCATCACGGTCAATAGGTTTGTTAAATTCATCAGTGTTAGATTTATTTGACTACAAGAGTTGCACGAAATCTTAATTTTCACTGGAGTTTTAAACTTATACAAAATAAATTTGCAACAAACTTCATTTTCTAATATTTTTCATAACATGTTCTTATGTGTAATGTCATAGCAAACATCTCACGTACATTTTTGTTCGGATACACTCCATAGTATACTTTAGAAGTATTGCAATGACGTTCATTACTAGCACGGTATTAACAATACTGAATAGATTCAGGTTTGTATAAAAGGATCCCATTTGTGAAAAAGGTCGTATTTTAAAAGCATGTGTGGTTTTAAAATGTCAGTGCGACAAAAGGCGTTAAAATTGGTAGGTGTTGCTACGTAAGGAAGCTCGTAATTTTAGCCTGTGTGGTTTAAAAATGTCAGTGCGATAAAAGGCGTTCAAATTGGGAGGTGTTGATATGAACATAATATTAAAAAAAACCTTTTAACTTAATAAATAAAAAGAAAACGTGTTTATATGTGTGCAATGTTACATTTTTTTTAACAATTTCAAGCGGGGTACAGAGAGTGTCTTGTTTTCTCAGTGCTTATTTATCTGGAATGATATTTGTTAACATAGATCACGTAATCGTTTCTCAAGCCAAGTTTGCTTTCCAGTTTAAAAACAGGGAAGAAAAAATCAAATTCAACTTTTATGTACACATTATGTAGTTTGACACACATAAGAACGATGATTCTCTTGCAGACACCAAATTCCGATGCTGGTACACGCCGCTGAAGCGCCAATGTGCGATGATTAGCCCTAACGAGGCCCGTTTGTTCTAAATAGATTCGTGAAAATTTGAATATCGCTTATCTTTTCCAATGGTTTGATGAAATCATTTTGTTTACATCAGCTTTAGACCTTAAAAATTATGATCACGTTGACCATTTTATAATCAGCAATTCAACTACATTATATTTTCTTTTTATCTCACCTACTGTATTTCAGAATGCGGAGAGTTTTTTGTTGTTGTTGTTTTTTTGTTTTGTTTTTTTTTTTCCAAAACAATATATTAAGGTAACAAAGCTTAAGAAAAAAAAAACAATATAAATGATCGGATATCATGTAAAATTCTATGTGAGATAGATAGGTTTAGAAAGTGAGAAAAAATATATCAGTTTAAATACACCCGACATTAAGAAACCTTTTTTAGTGTCTTGACATACAAATAAGAACTTGTCGTTAAATATTAGCTTCTTTATACGTTTGAAATTGTTCAAGCAGAAAGACATTTTGATTTTTAATGCATTTAGATTACCTTTAACCTGATTTGTGCATTAAGGATCCCCACAGGTATAACAGTATATATGCAATTAAAAACTAATGACAATCTAGCAGTATCTGCAAACAAGTCAAGACAGAAATATTTAGACTACGCAGTTTGACTGTGGTCTTCTTCAATGGCGGTTTAAATCATGGCATCTACCTCAGCAGAAGATAGTCAGGTAATGCAATGTCATTTGTCATTTTTTAGCCAAACATTGCAATCATTAAAAACTTTCTTTTAGCGTTTGAAATAAAAAGTACTAATATTTGTACCAATAATTGACTGACGCAAATTTATATATTGGTTAAAACTATTGCTTATCATATCCAATTTCTTTACATGTATTTTATATTGTTTATTTTTTAAATTCCTTCCACTTCTCATATAGTTAATGTTTACTTTTTCAATATCTGATTTTTTTTTTTTTATTTAACTAGATGATATCCCGCGCAAGCGCGGGAATAAGCATTTTATACATTAATATAATACAATGGTTTCTGTACGTGGTCTTTATTTATTTATTTATTTATTTATTTATTTATTTTTTTGATGCAGCTGACTGGAAAAAATTACAAACTTGTTTATTTTATTTCAAACCATGGAGAGGGTGTATAGTGCGTCGTATCTCTTTTCTATTTGTTCTTTAGGTCTAATCTCACTTCAACTTTTATCACTGTGCCAAATAAGAATTTCAGATATAAGAGACTGCCCCCCCATCCCTCAATGCCAACATATTTTATTCATACAGACGTACAGTTAACGTTGTTAACACAGTCTGTTCATAGGTCACAATATAGTGTATAAGGTTTACCTCCTATCTGTAGTATGTTTAATTAAAAAACGCTAATATATACATATTTATTTGCATATCTTAAACCAAAGTTGTCATATCCAAGGTAACTACCCGATAATTAACCCGCCCTACACTTTCCGCCATGACGTTAATTAGTCAAACCGCGTTCCTTGTTACTCCATTCTTGAAAGTTCTATCCGTCAGAACTAAAATTGTGCATTCAAGAAACGGAATGACTCATATTTATTTAACATTTGTCATATCTTAATTTCTATGTATACCTTAAATCAGTTCCCAGTAAATATAGTCACTCTTTACGTAATCATTTAATATTATTCCATTGCAAGCATATATTTTGATGCAAAACTCCCGCTGACTTGGATCCGCCAAACCGTGTCCACCACCTTACTCTCATATTTGCTATTTCAGGCTGGTTTATCGAAAATGAAGGTATGTTTTTAATTTATTTCTCAATAGTTACTTATCAGTTAAAATTCAATTATAGTTTACGGACATCATATCACCTGTGTTGAAATACTAAAGGTGTAAGCAGTTACTCTGGTGCAGGCATTTCGTACTTTATTGGCAAAATGTCTTAATTTAGAAGTATAGATTGGTTTTTTTTTTTGTGTTTTTTTTTTTGTTTTTGTTTGTTTTTTTTTTTTTTGGGTTTTGTTTTGCTTTGTTTTTTGTTACATAAAACGATGCATCTATTATTAAAAAATATTTTTGTAAAGTTTTTTTTTTGAGTATATGTTCAACTGATGTGAGGGTACTGTTCGGGTTTTTATTCCATTCTACAAATAGATACATGTAACCTGGATCTAACAAGGAACTAGTAAATACTGGGGAGAATAGGAAACAATACACCTTGATTGTTTAACACTAGTAAATTTCATTTTAAAAGTGTTTTTATCTTTTGGAATACACGAATGATTGTGAAGTGCCTTGCTAATTATCATTACACTTTACATATTAAAACCCGATAGTAAATGTCATTGTTACCATTAATTATGTAATATTATATAAAGCGTCTTCTGGTATCGGTAGAATTTTTTGTCATTTTTTGTTTTTGTTTTGTTTTAATTGATTAGATATCTATTAAGATTTTCTCAGTAATATTTTTAATTTCTATTTCATTTTTTATAAAAGGTGGATGAATATGTTCAAAGCGCATGGGAAGAAATATGGAAAGAGCTTAAATCTAACAAAACCAAGGGAAAAGATAATGTAAATTGTAATGTAAGCCTGACAATTGAAGACTATTCAGGTGATGAGCAACACGAAAGTGAACCAAAAAGAAATGGGAAGTCTAAGGCAACAGATGACAACAAGCATTATAAGCAAGTTAAAGAAAAGGAAGTTTATTCTTCCCCCACCATGGTTTTTTCTGTTATCGGGGACTCTGACAATTTCGTTCCCAGACCCTGGCCAAAAACTGTGTTCCAGACAGCTCTGATAGAAGCAGCGAAAAGCGGAGGAGGTATGGTTATATAGTTTTTAAATGTAGAGGCCATTTCTGTTATCGATACGTATAGGTAGTGTTTGACATGTTATCAAAACAATTGCTTCTTTAAAAATATCAAGGTTCATTTGATTTATCATTTTATATATGTTAATGAAACGCAGGAATTTACTTAAAAGAGCGTTATGAGAAATAAGTAATCAAGTAATCAACTCTCAATTTTGAAGTGTATTTTACATTGTATGCTAAACTATTGATAACTTTGAGATTACTGTTTTAATCTAGATTCATTGACTTTTTCATGTGTGTTATATTTTATTTCATAGAAACCTGGATTTTGTATCGCGGGAGGGAACAAGGTGTATCAAAGGTCGTCAGTGATGCTTACAAAAGGTACGAAGATATGGAGTTCAAAACTGAGGCTTATGAAAAGAACATAAGTCATGAAGACAGACATGTGAAACTCATTCGTATTGCTGGAGAAAAGGTAACAGATGTTTAGAAATTAATGCTATTTTTATTTTTATTTTATTTGATTTAATGAGTGCAAAATATCTACACAGTTTGTCTTAAAAGGTTGCACTTTCCGAGTTTATATGCTAAGTTCAATGATAATTTGGGCAAGAAAATATTTTTTTTTCAAATCTGCTTTCAACTCTTATTTTATATTTTTATAGGCTTGATACAACTGATTATCTATTTAGACCACAACATGTTAATGCAGAAAAAAATATTGCCATGTCATTTTTATTTTATTTTATTTTATTTTGCTTTTGTTGCAGGTACTAATAAAAAAAAACATGATGGGTATTATCTCATATAAAATGAATTTAAAGGTACCCCAGTTTCCTTCTTGAATATATGTTGAATTCAAACAAACTTTATTACTATCAACATACTTTATAACACCTATATTTTTTTCTTTTAAAACTACAGTCAAACTTGTATTAAGCAGTCACCTGCGGGAGGCACCCAAAGTGACCTCTTAACAGAGGTGACCTTTGAATAGAGACTTATGATTTGCCAACATTAAATACCTAATTAAAACAATTATTGGATTTTATTTTAATTATATACTTGATATTTAGCATAATGTATCAAAATGATAGATAAAGTAATTGATTAAGTGTTTTTTATAGTATCTATTATTTTATAAATAAGTACAACTACATAACAATGCATTGTGTATGCAATTGTTTATATTTTTTTAAATTATTGAAAAAAAAAAAAAGAATTACGTGGCAAACCCTCGCTGACATTTTCACAATAATAACACATACTACTAGTATTTTCATGAGTACCGTATATTTAGAAAACAAACACTGTAAATACAAATCAACAATTTATTTTTTAACCGGCCGTATCTGAACTCAAAATCATATTATAAAATCGAGCAATTTTCTCTTGCCTCTCCACGGACATTTTTGACACCTATTTCATTCCTATTTCATTCATGTTTATAAAACAAACATTGTTAATACATGTTTGAACAATTCACTTGATTCCCATTAGTATCTGATCTGCCAATTATGTACATGTATTATAAATACATCGATTAATTTGGTTTCTCTCGCCCCAGGCGTATAATTATTGTTTACATTTATTACCGACATTCGGAAGCCATGTTTAAAATCCCCGGGTGTTAATCATGTGACCGACCAAAATGGCCGCCTAATGCATGTCAACTGTACAGTTTCGGATCAAAATACGATGACCGCTGACCGCGTTATACAGGTGACCGCTCTATAGAGGGCAATTATATAGGATTTTTCATCGGAAGGAAATAAAAAGACCGCATACGAAAGGTGACTGCTTAATAGGGGTGACCGCTTCGGCAGTTTTGACTGTATTTTAAGTTACTCATTAAATGTGCAGCAGAGTTAGGATATGTTAACTCTAACTGACAACTAATACTGTAAAATAAGACAATTTGGCGCATACGTATTTTAGCTCAAAGGCAAGTGTTTATACATTGACGCAAATGAATTTTGGTGCACACATCTATTTTAGAAGAAAAAAAAAATATTTTTTTTTTTATCAACGCAAGGCCTGGATTTAATTCTGTGTTCCCTCAAGCACGTAAACACATAGGCTTTAATATTTAACTCACGTACACAGGTAAACTACCGATAGAGACAATAAACTTGCATTTGTCCCAATAGTCAGTACTAGATAGAGAAAAACCGTCATTTGTCTGCGATTGTTTGTAGTCGGTAAACAAGTTTGAGTTATCGAACTTTGATATAGCGACTGTGATAAAACCAGAGGAGTTCATATATAGACTAAACGCGAGAGATGTCGAATGCCGAAGACATGTATAAGTTTCGGTCACCATGAGCAAATAGCATGTAAACATTGTTTTTATAGAACAGCAGGTTTATTCGATATCATTTTACATTAAAACACACAGAGGTATAGTTTTATTTTATATCAGCCGATCTAAGCAAGAAATCAGCTTAATCAATCATGTATTGTCAGCGTGTACGATCGCCACGCTTGATCACTTTTTCACATCGGAGCACTAAAAAGAAGGTGCAAAGGGAGAAGCCAATTTTGAAAGGTGATAATGAAAGCAATAAAATTGAATTGGTGAATCCATTATTATTTAATTGGCAGAACTTACTCGATTACCCAGACAGTTAACATGTGCGACTGTATAAACAAACAGAATCGACTATCCGAAATTACGAAAGGGCAGTAGTTTTCCAGTAGTAAAAAAAGAATGAAGTGATTGTTGTGAAACATTAATGAATGAATACATATGGCAAACCATTGTCGCACTATAAATTTTAGCGCTGCTCAGCAGTTGCGCCAAACACCCTAAAATTTGAAGTGCGCCATATTTTCTTGCTTTACAGTACTTTTTTTTAGCGGGCTTTTTAATATCAAAAGAGAACGTGTAAAGATAAAATGTTCATGTTCGCTCTGCTTCTGTGTTGTAATTTTCCGTTGAACTTTTGAATTTGAACACTGTTCGTTATCACCACATTTCATTGGTAAATTGCTTTTAAATCAAATAGTCAAGCATCGTTATCTCTATTTAGATGGGACTGTTTAAAAACTTCGATATATCTGAGTATTCGGGACATCAAAAGTAATACCCTTAAAATATAAGTGGTTTGTAAATTCAAGGCACTTCGACGTTGTACATACAAGGCACTTCGACGTACCCATTGTATTCGATATATCAGTGTTCGAGATATCAAAGTTTAAGTTTCAGGGCTTTTGATCACTTCTTATGTAACAAAAATATCCCAAATATGTTCTTCTTGAATGAAAATTGATCCATCAGAATCGTATCCGACGAACTGTACTGGCACTGTACCAGTTATCGGCTAAAATTTAACATTTTCTTTTCGTATTTCATTTGTTCTTGATATTTTTTAATAAAACTTGACATACTTTAAATGGTGAACTCCTTGTTTATGCACCTGTTAGGTTAAATCATTATTTAGAACCCAAAACATTTTGTTTGTGTGCTTTTTAGCACGCCCCGAATTTGCCGAGATTTTATGATTTACTGTACCAGTTATCGGCTTCGCGATAATAACATATAGTAAAATCCGTGTACATGTTGATTTGATACTCTAAAAAATGTTATTTGAATTATGTCCCTACTGGGGTCAGACTAAACGCCATAGGGGTTATGATATATGAACAAAACTCTTAAAATGTACTTCTACTGAGTATATTGTCTTCTATTCCTTAAGCAAACCAATTGCGATTCATGGCTCTTTAGAAACCGAAAGGGCTAAAAATGTACACAACCTATTTCGTACCAGTTGATCGATCGGTCGAAACTTTCAGCAGACCTAAAGTTATCAAGGAATGCACGAAATAATTATGTTGATGTCAATGTCAGATTCCCATATCAGAATAATTGGCAACAATTTCTTTTATCTGACGTACTGGTGAATAATCAAAATAATTAAGTTACTTTTACTAATTTTTTTGAATACTTTATTTTAAGAATGATCTTAATATAACCCCCAAAAAATTAAACGCTTTTTTCTATTCTTCATTTTAGCTATTAAAGAAGCATTCATTGCATAAATAACCACGGTTTATGATTTTTTTTTATCGTCAAAGACACTTCCTTCATACCCGTTTGAGTTTCAAAGATAGCTTTTTATTGTTTAAGAACATTACAAAAACATTTCACATATAGCAGTAGTATTGTTTTACATGTATACATATTTAGTTTAAAACAGTTCTTATGTTTAGATGAGAGTATCGCAAAGCGTTTTAATTCAGCAGATTAAAGTTTAATCTGGCTTTTCAAATTCCCGTATCCATTATCAGTATCTTTGTCTGTCATTTGTTGAATTGTTAAAACGTCGGATTCTAAAGGGCCAAAAACGACAACATTTAAGGATTACATGTAAAGACTAAAGACCAGAATTGTCCAAATTTACAAAACAAAACAAAACAAGATGTAACAAATCTTCTGAATCCAAGATGAAATAAAGATTTTCAAACAGATTGCCATTCACATTCCTTTGTATATAGATACGCTTCTTTAGAAAAGGAATCGCATATCCACATATGCCAAATTTACATCAAAACGTTTTAAACTTAAACCTTGTATCTACAGTGATTTGGACCATTCAGGTATTTAAAATCTAACATATAAAATAAAAGAAAATACGCTTAAAAGATATTTTCCTATAACTACAATGATACAATATAAGATAATAATATACATTTATCAGAATATATTTAAATCTACCGATGATGATTCCCTCTATTTCTTAAGGAAACTTATAGTTAATTCATAGCTCTATAGAAACAGTCAGACTGAAATCTACACGCACCGTTTATCGATTGGTCGAAACCTACAACGACCTAAGAAAAATCATGGACTGCACGAAATAATCATGATGATATCAGACTCAAATTCCCATGGGAGACGATTTGGCTGTTTCTTTTAGCTAACGTACTGATGTTCATTAACAGTAATTTATTGAATTTTACTTACTTTTTACTATCAATTTATCAATTTGTTAAAAGATAGATGTATCATAAACAATAAAATGCTTTCTTTGATGATTCATGCGGGTTATGAAGGTAGCAATCATTGCAGAAAAAAATTAAATAACCCGCTAACGGGGTTATGTTTTTTCTGCAATGTCGCCACCTTCATATCCCGCATGAATCACCAAAGAAAGGATTTTTTTGTTTTAATAAAATTGTTTGCATCAGACTACCCTCTCCCCTGAAATGACACTGGAAATCTATCTCAATGATAGTTAACGAGAGAATTTATAAGATCTATTTCTTCAAGACAAATTGTAAAAATATTATTAAACAAAGCAGTCTCTTTTAACAGACTATTCATTACTAATTTTAGAGGTATAATAATATAAACTAATGGTAGTTGTAAATACGGTATATTAATTATTACGTTTTATATACTATATCGCTAAGCGAAATACATGTAATATGTAATGCCGTAAAAAAATTATAAATATAAATGTATGTATATTTGTATTATTTTTTTTGTAATTGTGTTGTACGACTGTATAGTATATGAATGTAGTTATTTTTTTTATCAGACCTATGTGGACGAAGTTTAAAAATGTGGACGAAGTGCGTATAGGGTTACTCTAGCCCTATACGCACAATAGTGTTATATACGTATGTTAATAAAAAAACCCTAACCCTAACCCTAACCCTAACATTTTTTTTCTTTAAAATAGTTGGCGTACAAATTTATAAACTGGTTTACATAAATGGATGTGTGATTTGATTTTTTGTTTGATTTCATTAAATTTTTATTTTGAACACAGAACACCCATGAAAATAGAAACGAAAACAACACTACTATGGAAATCACTAAAGTAGCAGCTGAGGTTGAAACTACAATAGCGGAAGGCGACAAGTTTTTCTTGGAATTTGAAAAATTCGTTTCCCGACAAGACGTCTCCTTCTTTAGCGAGAAAATGGACACCAGTAAGTACATTGGCAAAGTTATTAAAATAAATTATCATAACAAATAATGAATAGAAATGAAATTTTAAAGAGTATATGTATGTATATGTATAACATTCGATATTCGATTAATTTGAGACCAAATCGACTCACGTTGAAAAAAAAGCAACACAGTTGAGTGTTGCACAAGCTTTGATGAGATCAAGGAAAGTTTTTCATACGTTCCTTTGTTTTTTTATGAAAAACCTAAACAAAGCAAACCATAATCCGGAATATCTGACGTGTCCTGGCTAATTTAACCGATTTTGATATTTGACTTACCAAGAAAGCGTCAGAACCGGCGCCATTACGAAAACTGGACAGTTGCCGCCCCCAACTGGATACATACTTTATACAAATTTTACAATTAAAAATATATAGGGAAGATGTTTAACACATAGTATTATCGCATAATATATCAGTTTACAATTTCGATATATTTAATAAGTTGAGCCATATGATAATAAAATTCGTCTGTGTATGCATTTTAGATCATTGGATCTTAGGATATGATGTCTAAAAATGTAGGCTTCTATCTATGTATTGTTTAATGTAATGTTATCCTGCAATATATTTAAGTTTTACAATATTTTTAGACATTAATATTAAAAAATTTCGAAGCAGAATTATATGACCTGTTGTTCAGGTTCACGATGTAAGGCATGAGCCTCTTGTTTTTCTGTACTTACACAGCATGAGGCGATACAGTTAAAGGATTGTTATTATAACAATAACTAATTTCTTAAATTGTGAAATTCATTGCCCATGTTTATTCATTTGGGGGATTGACAAATTTAATGTTAATTGTATGTTTTTTTCAAAATAAACTGTATGTCTGTTGTGTGCATTATATATGAAAAAGGATAATACATAAAATGCCTGCAGGGATAACAGTCAGATAATGTATTGACACTCTAAACTGAAGCTTTAAATACAAACATACGACTCCCATCTAAGGGCTATGGTACTCAGGTGAGTCTCAAGGTCTGTGGACCTCATGTATTAAGACTATAAATGTTAATTAAATATCGGTAATGAGACACTCCCCGGCAAGTGTAAACTTGTAAAGGACAGTATTTTATTTTACGTATTTTACAGGGAAATCACGGTGTAAAACCTAAATTTGACCCTGATTTTAGGTTAATTGCAACTTATCTGTAAAATGCTAAAATATTTCAGGGATGGGGCAAAACTTCTTTAAATAAAGACGGAATATTTTTTTTAAGCCCAAGAACAATATCCATTCATGACTTAAAAACGTTTTTTTTAGAAAAAAATAATTATAATTTAAAGTCACATGTGACTTTTGCCGGTACAATTTAAATAAGATATTTGCTGTGTTAGAATACGCATGTCAAATGATAGAGAAATACTTATGGCGTCAAAACATATTTCAATCTAAGTGGTGACTATCATTGTCAATTCGTTAAATGTAGATTGAAAGAAATACTCCCAGTCAAAGTATTGATTACTTTGATTTCTGTCAGTAAAATGTTACTTTCGGAATACCTCAACATTTCCGCATTTTAGTCTAGTCGGTTAGTGACTGGAAAAATAGGGGTTTTTTGTTTCTTTATTCATAAATTCAAAAATAAATATTTATCAAAACAACAGAATACGAGTGGATTTCAATCATGTGTGTATCTCAATATTTCAAAAATACGCATTACCCAACGTGATGTTGAAAAATTGTGACATTATTGTAGAAATGCCTGTTCCCGTAGCTATCATCGTCTGTGAAGGGGATTTTAAGACCATTGAACACATATCTCGGGCACTGAAATACAACCTTCCAGTAATCATCATGAAAGGGTCGGGAATGGCAGCAGATCTAGTGTTAGAGCGTTTGGAAAAGTATGTTTCATAATCTTAAAATCACATTTTTCAGGTGACTAGGCAATCAATCCACATAATTTCAACGGTTCTAAATGTTGAGTTACCATTGTGTAGAATTGGTTCTCCTTGCTAACTTCTTACTTTCAATATTTGTTATTATATCGTCAATCACATGTTTTAGTGTTGTGTTTATGCACACATGTACATTTACAAATCGACAAATATGCGTTTCATTCATAAGTCCCGCTGAATTAAAAAGTGTTATGTTTAATTAATCATAGAGGTTACTAAACACTAGATACAGATATTAACACTTATCTCACTGAGCTTTTGACACGTCGGTATGTTAATGCTTCCTGATTGATTTTACAGCGATCTGTAGAAAGTCACTTGTCTGTACTACGTACAAGATGACGTCATAATCAACGTTGACGTCACGATCTGCATTCTATTCGTTAGTATTCATTCAATGTATCATAACAAGTAAAAGTGAATTATAATGAAACAGTAACAAAACAGCCTGTTTTCTTTGCAAAGATAATGTCGTTAATACTAGAGGTACAATTTTCATTAATATCAATATTCAGTATCAAATAATCAGCAGTTTTTAAGCTTCGTTTAATTAAATGACTTTTTATAAACTAATGGTTTGGAGACGCTCCCTGCTACGTGTACACAACTGAATGAAGAGTTTTTAATGCAGTTAAACAGCTTGGCGCAGGTGAATGATCAATGCATCTTAAGATTATTGTACGTAAAATTTGTAGAGAATATAAGTACCCATGTGAATCATACTTGGAAAACCTACGGTTTGCCCCAGTTTTATGTAAATTGCTTTTGATTATAGTAAAATGTGCAATGATGATTTGGCAACATGTTTTAACAATATCTTTAATAAACGAAATATCTTTTTGAAGCACAAGAAGAACGTCAAAGTATTTGGAAGAACAAAGAGTTTTTTTTTAAAATATTTATGATTTAATGTTATTAGGCACTTGCGCCAATGCAACTTAATTAGATAATTTGCAATGTTAGGATGCACTCATCACTTGACTACAAAGTATATATTACGTCACAAAAATGCATCAAATATAATGTTGAACATTGCTGGAATTATGTAATAAAGATTTTAAGAAATAATAAACTAACATATTCTTTTTTTAAGAAAAAAAAATAGAAAAGCATATTCTTACAGTTCATGGACACTGCCAAATTGTTAAAACCACTGTCTGCTAAGTTTTTGCTAAGCATATGACAGAGGGCAACACCGTTGCTGACGTCAGTGAGACACATTGACTTTTTACACACAGGAACGGAGTTAAATGTCCTTATCAAAATGTAAATTGACACTTGTAAGGAGTTGTCATTTGAAACAAGATTTAGAAAGGAAGATTATGGATCTCGAAATGATGCATTTCAACCAGCAGTTAATGTTACATGTAACTTGAAGGGAATGTCCCTGGTTCGTTGCTATTGTTATCTAATTTTTCTTGCATTGAAAGAACAAGCATGCATGTCATCAAGATTTAATTTAAGATAAAAACGAATCATAGAAAAAGATTTCCAGAGCGTTTTAAAAAAGTATCGTTAAAAATACACAAATAAAAAGAAATTACCTCCAATGGACTTGTAGCCCCCCCCCCCCCCCGAAAAAAAAAATCGGGAGGGCTACATTATTGCAGCTAACAATGTTTTTTAATGAATTTTACAGGAAACATTTAATAGAGCTCAGTTTATCATTTACGCTCACATTATGCAATAAAACTTTTCTTTTAATTTGCGTTCCATACCGGAAGAATTGAAAAAGTATGCATGCTTAAAGTTTGCCTTTTTTGTAGTCCTCAATTATCGCTGAAAAAGAAAGCTAGTATCTTATTTGGCATTCAAGTTGATGATGAAGAATACATTGGCTTAAAAGAAAATATAGATTTCATTGAAAAACATAGGGATTTGGTAAGTTTTAGGTATGAAGAATCAAGTTCATTAAAAATATTCACTTTCAAATTGGAAACTTGGCGAATGTGTCTGTTAATTATAGGTGGATCATTTAAGTATGTATTCATGCATATTATGATATAGATGGTCTAACCCCCCAAAACAAAGATATTATTTTTGTATATTATAAAATGAAATTTAACTTTAATGAAATTGTCGCGAAAATTACTCGCACGCCAATAAGAATGGTTTATGATATAATTGAGCCAAAAAGCAAAAATATGGAAATTTATTCAGTTATTCTTGATAAAAACATCATCGTTTATCAAAGATAAGCTCAGTTACATATTAATAAATTTAAAATATGTCGGTAATGTAATGTACCTATTAGATTAGTATAAGCAAAAAAAAAAAAAAAAAAAAAAAAAAAAAAAAAAAAAAAAAAAAAAAAGAACAAGTCATTGGTATTTGTGTATATGTTACGATATAGAACCAAAGGTAGACGATTACACAATACTTCTACGATTTAGTCAATAGTGCTTTCTTTATATCATTGTATTGTAGGTCGGAGTCTTTGACCTTGATCGAGATGACCCACTTATGTTGTCCAACATCGTAGGGGAGGCAATCGTGAGTTGCTGGTCAATTGGAAACATCTTCAAGAGAGAAACCAAAGGTGGATGTAATTTAACATTTAACATTTTTATTTTAAAACAAACTGTTAATTAATACTGATAGTTTTCTTAAACGGTTCAAACGACGTTTTCAAAAAAAAAACCCAAGTCTGTAAACTTTAAATATTTAAAAAACCACCGGCCAAAATTAAACAAAAATAAACACTGTTATAGGAAGTGATTTCTCAATTGTTTAAAATAATTCTTTATCCATTTAAAATTCTATAAAATTACGAGACCTTGTGCATAGGGCGTATATCTTCAAAGATATACTGACGAACACGTTGATCTAAGTTGACCCTGCAGATATTATCTTTTGTTTTTAATGTATTCCTTAGCAAGTTGTAACCTAGTATCAAAAATCTATATCAATGCATGCACATAAAACGATTAGATTCTGACAATTAAACGAAAGTATATTAGGTTTTCATTTTAGAAGAAGTTTACCTTCTTTTTTTATTGAGGCACGTAAGACTTTGGGCCAAATTTTATAAATCAATTGGCCATAACAACTTAGGGGATCAACAACTTTCGAAAGTTTTTTAATCATAAAGCATTTTCATTAACCTTATTAAACCTTATTAAATCAGGAAGAAGTCGTAGTGACAAACATTTTTCTCAGGATGGGGCAACCCATATATGGAAGGCATCAATTCAAATAGTTATTATCACAGGACGCCTAAATCGTTGGTTGCATTAAAAAAAAGTTTTATACCTTTAATTTTACCCCGCAAAGATACAATTTGTGCCCAGAGTGTGTAATGATATTGTCTTTTGTTTGGTGAGATGCGTATTTCATACGTATATGGTCATGATAATGCAGTTAAAGGATGATCGATTATTTCGTTCTATTACATTTCGCTTTTGTTTTACATGTGTGAGTTGTCAAATATTGAAATAAGAGTAAATTTGATGTCAAATATTTAAAAAAAAGATTCCATAACCTCGTTCAAAAAGCCAAGTCCATTACCTCTTCTTTTCAGGATCTCATTTTATGAATTTGATTTTTTGTTCTGTTTTGATAAGTTACACAGAAAATGGTACCTCAACAATCTGAGTCAAAAACTGACACAAATGTCAAAGTACTCAAGAAGTATTCTCTTGCATGGAAACTTTTGCGTACCAATTCCGTAGACCCGGAGTTTATAATTCCTTTATTCGATGAGTTCAAGGAATCAAGACCATTCATATTAAATCCAATGTATTCAACTCCTACTTCTCTCCCATTATACTTCTTTTTTGGATACCAGCTATTAAAGGAATCTGATCTAATGAAAAGATGCGGACCTGTAAGTGATTTGTTTTGTTGTATATCTAAATGTGTTTTTAATTCGATTATTAATTTTTAATACTTTTTTTTAAAATTTTGATTACACTTTATCGTTCTGATATTTAATATGCAATTACATTTGAAATACCGAAACTACCAGAAATATCTTGAATGCAGATGTAAAAAAAAAAATAAAAATACATGTGCACTTTAAAGATATAAAGATTGTAAATCACCCTTTTATAAAATTGAGTAATTGTATATATGGAATTTAACATCAAATGCAAAATTATGATGGAACTCAAAAAATTAAACTTTTAACACAGATTCTTCTCTTGGAGGCATTGAAGGCAAATCGATGTGATTACGTTAGGGTTTTGCTGGACCAAGGTGTCAATTTTGATAGAAGATATCTACCTGAGTTGTATGAGCAGGTATCTGTACATGTTCTTGATCAAATGCTTGACTAGGTTTTTTTTTTTTTGTTTTTATTTTTTTTAACATTTCTATACACGGTAAACTGAAATTAAGATACATTTTTACAGACTGTTTCGTGCCGGGATTGCGATTTTAAAGACGACACCGATTGCCTTCATATGCAATGGATTTTGAAGGTTGGAGACAACTAAATTTGTATTTTTATCTTTATCAATGCAAATTGAAATTCACGCTTTGATATCATATTTGAAATGATGTTTTTATAGCAAATACAGATGAAAAAAGCAAAGAAAATTTGCCACAGGTACAAGTGTTTGATGGAAAAAAAGAAAGAAGGGGGAGACAAATGGAAGGAAAAACAAAAGAATAAGCTTAAAAAACTTCCAGAGTCTGTCGCAGAAGCATCAAGACATCTGTGTCGAAAAATTCTACGTTACGAAGGTGAATTTATAAGTGTAATTGTGTATCACTGTGGATGATATTTTACACGTACGTGCGTAGGATAGATAGATAGATAGATAGATAGATAGATAGATAGATAGATAGATAGATAGATAGATAGATAGATAGATAGATAGAGTGAGAGAGAGAGATATAGATAGATAGATAGATAGATAGATAGATAGATAGATAGATAGATAGATAGATAGATAGATAGATAGATAGATAGATAGATAGATAGAGAGAGAGAGA
>WFKH01011926.1:81001899-81015331 GCA_016163765.1 Magallana hongkongensis | reverse complement strand
GAGAGAGAGAGAGAGAGAGAGAGAGAGAGAGAGAGAGAGAGTACCAGCTACAATACATTATTCCATTGGGTCGCATGCTGACTGACGTTTTTCATACTTATTGTTAGACCGTAATTAATCACCTAATTGTCCACGGACTTTTCCGTTTTTCCCGATCACAACAAAGAGCACACGGCGGGTGTGACCAGTCAGCAGAGGATGCTCAGTTTTCCATGGCATCTGATCCTACCTCCAATTTTTTTTTAGAGGTCCGTGTTTGTTCTGCTCCTGTTTTGTACTTTTCCTTTGGACTTTTCATTTTGAACATTGTTCGTTATCACCATATGTCATTACAATATTTTCCTATCCTATCTTATCGTGTATCAATGTCATCGCTCTGTGCGTGCATAATATCGTATCTTGAGTATATTATACCAGGTTCATTATCAAATTAATCAGTGTTTTTTTCCGGCTTTAAATTGCGAGAACATGTGCATGTCTATAAGTCGGCTTAGATTATGTTTTATATTTATCTCGTTTTCAACAAAACAGTAAAACTTTAAATATCTTAAATATTATGTATCTAAAATACATTTAAAGTTTTTGTAAATGCCCATGGTATTAGGTGTCAGACTAATTGAACGGTCGTGTTTTTCGCAAATGAATACAAATAAAGACGATCGTCATCATCTATGTTATTTAGGCTCAGTTTTGTTTTATGTTCTATAGAATCGAAAGATGACGTCAAGACCAGTGCAAAAACAGAGAGTGATAACAAAGACCCAATCTATTTAAATATTTCCGATATTTTACTTTGGGCAATTTTCGCAAATAGAAGAGAATTGGCTGAAATATGTTGGATAAGAGGCACAGACCAACTCCGTAAGCTGTTCAAATTTTAAAGTTAATATTACTCTAAACTATGTCTTTAATGAGACTAAGAGACTCGACCTTATCATGTATTTACGAGAATGGTATCACAAGATTTAGAAAATATTTAGTTGACTTTTTTCATGAGCATTAAATTGCATATTTTGAAAAAGCCTGCAAATATGTAAATGTGTCAATTTGTCTTTTTAGTGACGGGACTTATATGCTCGGCTATGCTTAAAAAGCTTTCTAATAAGGCCAATAATGTCAAAGAGCAGGTTTTAGCAAAAGATCTAGAGGAACATTCAAGGTATAATATTGACGTTTTATTGATATATAAACGAGGGTTGTTCTGAAAATTGAAACAAATGGCGTCATTAATACATGACACAGAACAATTAACCATGTACCACTAAGAGTTATGTAATTTGAAGTTGTTTTTTTTATTTATTGATCTCAAATATGTCTAGGGATAATAAAGGTAAAACGATAGAATATTAGATAATATATTTACTTGGACATGCGGTGCAATGTCAATAAGAGCTCGTTTCAGCGTTCGGTAATGAAATTCGTGCAAAATAGCACTTTTTAGACAATTTTTTTTTAAAGTCAATAATTTGTGAAATCTTCTTATATGTATCTTTTTAATTTGTAAATGACAAAGTTTTCATAGATTTTATAGCGCCTTTTGGTACATGTTGAAAGGTGAGTTTTTAGTAAAAGTGGCGACGTCAGCGTTTGAGGCGGCATTGGCAACTAATAAAATGTTGCGAATATCTTGGAACAATTTCTCTATTGATTATTAAATAGATAAAAAAAACACGATCGAATAAAATGTCATTTTATGATTTAGTAGTAAAGCAAAAAAGAAATTAAATCAGACAAGTATGATGACATGAATGAAAATAGAACGGTAGAATACTAGAAATGTACGAAAAATGCTGACATAGTACAGATGATAAACTGTAGGAAATACGAGACATATTTAGATTCGGCGGATCATTTGTTGTTAAAAAATTAGTTTTTAGGTAACGCTATTTCAATTGGTCTTTGTCCGTCGCCGTGCGTCTTTGTGTCTGTGGTGTGAATCAGCCGTAGGATAAAAGAAATATCAATTATGAAATGTATTACCTTTCCACCCCCATGACCTAATTGGTCGGGGCCAAATAATCAAAAAATGTCATTTCAAAAAAGTTCTTCTCTACTTCAACAAATATGTAGGAAAAAACTAAATGCATGGTTAAAATGTTCAATGGGCGGCGGAAAGGGTAAAAAAAGATGTTAATGCAAAACAAACAACCTATTTTTAAAAACATACTAAAATACGAAACAGACCAGCTTAAAACAAAACCAGCAGCCTCTTTTGCAAAAAAAAAGTAAACAGACACCGATGCAAAACAAACGATCGCCGATGCAAAACCAACAGCCATGCTCTAAATTAACGCTAGATGACGTGCAAAGATGTATCAGGAGAAATCATACCCTGGAGAAATCGTAGCCTGGAGAAAACGTACCTTGAATTACAGGGAACGTTTTATGTCCGGATCCAGAATCTTTTTCCAGGGAGAAAGGAGGGGCCCGAGATATATTCAGGTTTGCCAGGGGTCGGGTGAAGTGGGGGTCCGAGCCATATATTCAGTTATTTTACTATGTAAATTTAAGAAATTTGAGTTTTCCAGGAGGGGGGGGGTGGTCCGGACTTCAGCTTATCTACATAACAAAGTCTTTTAAGCTCTGTATTTCGTCTGTATCTTGACTTTCAAAGTTTGGTCAATCATATAAAGCATCAATCTACCATTCTAGACACAAAAATTGGAAAAATAATAATTTTTTTTTTTTTTTTTGGGGGGGGGGGGGGCTCAAAACTTGTCGAATTTTATTTTAAGTCACTTTAAGAAATTAATTCTGAAATTATATTTGCAACGGAATTATTTTCCTATATGCTGTCATTTACAAAGGTTTTTAAATATTTATGGTAAATTCTCGAGACATTAGAATACTGGTACCCCAAAACAAAAACAAAAACGCGGTATCGTCTTCTTATCGAACGGGACTATCTAGGGGTTAGTCCCGTTGATAATCCGAGTTCGGAAGGTTAAAAAGAATAACAAGAATATCAGGTTTTAAAGAGTTACATAATATTTTGTGTAAATAACAATCAAGCAAAATAAACGTAAAAGATATGCAACAATATCATATCAAATCCAAGAAGGTGACAATTACCATTATTGTAGATAGAGATTTAGGCCCCAATCCCCATAATACGTCTTATCGATAATTAATAATATTGCCAATTGCTGCTGATTAAACAAATGTACATATTACTAGACTTTGACCCGTGCGTGAACGGGTTGACATTGCATACGATATCGGAATAATCTAATTTTATTCTAATAGAATAATCTGTGTCTCGGGACAAGCCTTCACCACAGTTAAAATGCCTCCCATATACGCGTAATGTAGCAAAAAACTGCAGAATCGCTCCGATACGATTTTGAGAAAATTAATGAAGCTTTATTGAAAATAACAGTCAAAATATTCATAACAAACCATTTTGAGGCTGTTAATACATTTCATCTTAAAATTTAATTCATATTAATGAAGAATTCAACACTTTTTCCCCAACGTTTTTTACTCGCTTCAAATTTACACACAATGTTGACATTCGGAACTCTCGGGATTTTTTAAATCAAATGCACTGAGTTAGAGTTATCTCCCGTATTTTCTGTGATGAACAGAATATATACATGTAGTAAACTTTCAATGAAAATTTACACGTATTTGTATTATCGTTTAGAGTTAATCCATGCAAATGTGATATTGTGGAAACATAAACTAAAGAGCCTCCCGGGATTGGTGATTTAGCGTGAATGTAATGCGCATGCGCAAGATTGTAAAATCCAAAAAATCCAGATGATTTCCGGTTTTTTAAAAGGAATTTTCGTTGATTATTAATTAGTGAAGCTTGATTGAGAAAAAATAAAAACATATTGGTAATCTTCAAGTACCAATGATGTTTAAAATATATAAAACAAAAGACAGTACTCTTTCTATTTCTCTGTATTAAAGCCCAAAAATTCGAGTCTGTTATTTTAATATAGTAGTATAGATACCACAGGCCTGACGTTATATATTTTTCTCATAATAAAAATAAATACCCTGTATCTAATAGTACACAAGGTACCCATCGCCGCCATCTTGGATTTATTTCAAACTGGCACATCAGCTGGAAGTTTTGCTTGAAACTCATCGGTAAAATTATCTGGCGATCCTCTCCGTCTCCCGATCGGTCATTCAACATCTAAGCTTACAACCAATTCAACCAAAACGGTGCATTACACCTGTCATTAATAAAAATCACCCCTCGATCTGCATCTACGGCCTTAGATATGCGATAAATGTCTAAAGGGTGGACGGAAGTTGTCACCTATATTTAAATGAGATTTCCCTGCACCGTGTGTTTGTTTCAATATTTCAAAATATATGCATTTATAAACATGTTTATATAAACTTTGTGTAACAAAATTTATAATTGACTGTTAATAGTATCCCTTTTCTAAATTTTAACTTGTATGTTGATCGAATTCAAAATTGACGCCTTTTGATACTGTGATATTATACATGTATAACAATACTAAATCCCGTCCGGGTACTTTAGACCCGGGTGCGCCTAACATATATGGATGCATACATGTAAAGATATATAGATATACGTAACATATATGGATAAATAAACAAATACATATTATCAAATATACACAAACCATCACATTATTCTTATCATTATAGTCATCTTTTAATTCTCAAATATAATGCAATCAAAACTATTAGATTTTTTAAAACGATTTCAGATATACGGTATCGATTGATTAATTACCGACTGGTTTAACAGGCGACGCGTGATCGTGTGTATACACAATTACTGCAGGCACGTAGCATCAGGGGGACCAGGGAGGCCTGCCTCTCCCACTTTTTCTCGCAGCAAACATATTTTTTCTGAATTTAACATTAAAAACCGAATTAACAAGAAGTTTTTTCCCACCTTTTTTTGGAGCATGTTTAAAAATGAAATTGAAGTAATAAGTAAAAGCATACTCCTGCACCCCCCCCCTTCCCAACGGATTAGGGTTTTCATGATTTTGCGATTTTTTGTTTTTTTGGGGGTTTTTTTTGGCTTTTAATGGTTTTAGGAGGAGGCGTCCCCCCCCCCCCCCCCCCCCACCCCAACCTCCACTTACAAAAACGATGCTACGTCCCTGTATTGTGTTATTATTTAATGTACGTGATTATGCACCCCCATCCCACACTTTTCCTTTCAGCAACCATTTTTCTTAAATTTAAATATACAAAAGTGAATGTACCTGAAGTTGGCCCGTCCATAATAAGAAATTGAAGTGAAAGGAAGGAAATTAACAGTGAAATTGAAGTTATAGGTACAGTGTAAAGTACCCCCCCCCCCCCCCCCCGACCACCACGAATTAGGGTTTTTACGACTTTGAGAAGTTGTAATTTCCCTTTTTTTTGGCCCCGCCTCTTTCAAAAACGATGCGTTGTGCCTTCAGGGTACGATTTCTCCTGATACCTCTTTGCACGCTATCTACCGATAATTCAGTGCATGATTGTTGGTTTTGCATCGGTGATCGTTTGTTTTGCATCGTTGTCTGTTGATTGTGCAAAAGAGGCTGTTGGTTTTGGTTTAAGCTGGTCTGTTTCGTATTTTAGCATGCTTTTAAAAATAAGTTGTTTGCATTATGGTATGTTCGGGTAATTCCGGTCATACTATGGACATGAAGCGATGTAAACCATAAACACTGACATCTCCTGACAAAAGAACCCAAATAAACCCTGAAAAAACAGTAATGTATCATGTCTGTGCAGTTTATTTAAATATTCTGTGCGAAACAAAGTGTGGGTTCTAAGTAGGGCAATTCCGGACAAGATGTGGGTAAATCCGGACAAACTTTTAAAAATTTGGGTTTTTTTTTCATATAATAGACTTTGTATTATATGCTTATCCATTTTTTTTTCTTGAATGTTTTATGCACATGTTTATATTTAAAAACAAACGTAAACAAGTTTTAAGACCTCTTGAAAATTATACAATCACAAAATAATCGAGATCTGCGTGTAAAAAATGAATCCGATATTGCATGCGTGTTCATGTTGTTGGGTTTTTTTTTACCAATTCAGTACGTTAAAAAGGGAATTCTAGCATGGTATTTATCAAAACGATTTCATCACACATTTTGTAATTAAAAAGAATTAGCGATCATTGTTTGCTTTTTCTTTGATGCTCGTTTTTCAATTCGGTTTTGTTTTTTAAGTTTGCATGTTCTTTTTTCTGCTGAAGAATCCGCTTTTCTAATACAATTTCCTCAGAGGTTAAAAGTCTGTGTGAAGAAGATTTTGATTGTGGTTTGGCATCTGATTTCCTTTCAACTAGTTGAGGTGGTAGAAAGATATCAGCTATTGCTGAATCCCCAAAACCCGACTGAATCTCAACTGTTCCCTCTTCGTCTGGACTGTAGACTTCAACGTTTCCTGCATTGATCAGTCCAAGTAACATCTCTGGATCATCTGCTAACGGAGGACCAGTAACAGTGAATGATTAAAAGGGTAAATTCCACACGATTTGAAACCAGCTTGGATATTAACCTTGGTGAGCGCTGTTTTCCATGCAGCTGCCAAAACTCCAGGAAAAGACCAGTTGTTGATGGCGTTGAGTAGATTTTGGTTTAGAAAATCTGAGCACGCTGTGTTGTACGCATTATTTAAAGGGCCGAACACACAACCATCCAGAGGCTGCAAAGCATGTGTTGTGTGCGGAGGAAGGCTGAGAATGTGGATGTTATTTTGGATGGCCAACTCAATAATTGAGAGACTCTCATGGGAGGAATGGCCATCCAAAATAAGGAGCTATGGCCTCTCTTTGCCGCATTCCATAAGGAACACATCTTCAAACCATCTCTCCCCTATTTCGTCATTCATCCATCCATTGGCCTGGTGATGCCGGCGTGTTCCTTGTGAGGCAGCAAGGGTTTTAAAACCATGCAGTGACCTTGACGTCTTCCCCTTCACAATGAACAAGGAAGACATTTTACTCCCTGCAGCATTTACACAGGCCATAACTGTTATATTGGTCCGACAAGATGACGTTCGTCCAACGACTGTCTTCGAGCCTTTCTCAGCTATTATTCGCACGGGTTGGTGCTCAAAGCTTTTTCCGGTCTCATCACAAGTTCATATGCACGAAGACTTGGATTCAAGACCAAGATGTCTGGTTATTTCTCAAAGATCATGAAAATATTTAGTTATTATTTCAGGGTTTGTTATTCTTGCCCTTGTTGTGCTCAGCTTTTCTGGTTTGCGAATTGAGAGCGTAGGGTGTCTCTTCATAAATCCTGCAAGCCAGTCTTTCCCTGGGATTTTTCGATTCAACTGCCCGGCCTCTAGCTTCTTTTTTTTGCAGAGGGTACCGACCCGGTGCAGTAATTGTCGCCTCGATATGTCCATTCCCTGTCTTGGTGTCTCTTTTTATGCGTTTGCAATTTTCTCCTCAATTTCTGGAGGAATTGCTGTACGCCTTCCAGGTTTACCTGGATTTTTGTACTTTTTTTTTCATGGTGTCGTGCAAGGTAGATTTGTTTACATTGAATATATCAGTTGCTTTTCTGATAAAGTATGTTCCTTTTAAGACTGCAGACACTGCTTCTTGCATTCGCTCATTGTTATAGGGCTCTTTTTTTCTTTTGTATGGTTTGGACATGTTCTGTAAAATATTTATTTTGATTGAATTACTTTCTGATATAAAAGGAAGTACTGCGTGATTCAATTTTCATCTGTCTAAGACAGCAACAAGACTTATGGTTTGCAGCTCACTCAAGCCCGTTAACAGCTAACATGACCTGGATGCGTAATAAAAAAGGGTTCTGTATGGTGTCGCAAATTAAATGTACATATTAATTGCAACTGTCGTACCTTTGCATTACAATGTAAACTTCTACGTTTAACTAGTGGAAACGTTTAACTGAGAATTTTATTTAATTTAGAAGGATATAGAACAACAAAAAAATACTGAATCTTAACACGCTTATATATTTAAACGTTTAATAATATTTTTAGTCGGCTAACATCAATATGTCAAATTGGAAGACAAATCTTCATATAGGTAATGACTTTAATGTTTGATTTCATAAGCAACATTCAAAGAGTTAAGCAGTTTGACTGAATCCTCTCCAACTCTACAGCCTTTTGAACATCGTTGTTGTGGACCACACGTTGGCTTAAAACCACTGGGATCTCTTTTGATTTTGGCAACCAATTTGAGCCTGGTATTACTTTGAACACAGATGACACAGTTTTTGCATCTTGCCGTTTTAAATAAGCCTTTCGGCTTGGTTCGTCAATATTACCGTGGCATTCCTATCAAAAGAATTGTCTTATTGGTGTTTAAGACGATAACCTGCCCCCACAACCAACTCTTTCGGTCCCCAGTGGTGCATCCAGACGGCCCATAGGTTGTGAACTACCAAGATTGGCATCCTATGGAAATATAAGAACGGGATTTAAGGGAATTAAAACGTGTTTCTTTTGCAAGAAAAGCAACTACCAAAAATATTCATACAACTGAAGGAGGTCTGTGAAACATTTAAAAGAATGCAAAAGTACACTATATACATTGTATTTATATGTCTTACATGTAGGTCCGTGGGACGGGGTTACTGGTTTTTCAATTCAGTATGGTCGTAAGTGGAAAGGGGGCGTGGCAGAGTTAGAAAATTAATTGCCATAAGGTTACGGGACTGGTAATGATGTATACTGAGAATGTGAAAAAGTGATCGGGGGTGTAACACCCCCACCCCCCCCCCCTTCCCCGGCCCTTCCTCTTCCTGTGTTAAGAATTATTGTGTAATATTTATACGATCAAAATCATAAATGCATTTTTTAAAAATAATAAAATGAATTGCAAGTCGAACCCTTTTCACATTAATGATAATGGTATATTTAAAAAAAATAAATGCTGACTGGTATGCATATAAATTATAGCTGTATTTATATACATGTAAAACTACATAATTTTTATTTGATTTTATTGTAGAAAATCGTTAAGTATCTTTAATTTAAATCCAGATGAAAACAAAATCACGTAGAACTGTCTAGGGAACCACAAAAACATACTGTCCGGAATTATTTTCCAAAAATTATTTTGGTGGGGTAAATCCGGACAATTCATTTTTAAGTGATAAATATTATTCCGGCATTAATAGTTAAGGAAAACATGATGTTTTCATGATTTTCCACTCATTTTAGATAAGAATATCACGTTATTAACCTGTGTGTGAAGAAGCAGCAATAGTTCAGTATACAAGGGTAGCCACTTAAGTTGCGGACATCGAACATGTTTTCTAGATTTTTCAATTATGCATTTCCCGTTTATGAATCACACGTAAAAAGTATGTCTTTGAAATAAATCTTTATAGGTTTAACAAACAAATAAGGTCATAAAAGCCTGTAAAAATTGAACTTAAATACATATATTCATAATTTGAATCGATGACCTTTCATTGATATTGTTTTGATTTTTAAGCATTTTCTAAAAGCATCATATTATAAAGTTTATTCATAACCAACAATATGTAATGCTAATGTTTGGATTGAGGTTATTTGAGGAACGGTGCCTTAAAATGATGGACAGCATGTACGAGGAAGACACACAGCACGCCATTGATCTGATGGATGACGAGGCAGTAGTTTGGGGAATTAGATCGAGTCCATTAACATTTGCTTATGAGAATTTCATGTATGATATTGTGGCTCACACCTGCTCCCAAAAGTATATGAATAAGCAATGGTACAACAATTTGGCACCAGACCTGGAGCCTTTCTTTAAGGTAACCATTTAGTTAAAAAACTTACGATTCAAGAGACAATATTCTGATATGGATATCATGAGTACTATTTATTTATATATTTACCAGGTAGTTGATTGCCAATCTAAGGGTGTTTGATTGTTTTACACTTACATGTTCGCCTTTTTGCACACTTTGGCAGAGCAAAGACCTGTCAAAATTAAAATAACTTTCTGCTTACCTGATAACACATGTTACAAAAACAATTTAGACATGCCTTATAATGTCCAAACCTGTTTAATGTCTGTGTTGAATGTATCGTATCTCTATATTGTTAACTTTAATAGTATTTTCTTAATCACTGATCAATGAATCTTATTTTTGTCATGAAAAAAATGGAAAGGATTATAGCGAACAGTGATATTCTTTACCACTGCTGTAAACTTCAGAGAATTTTAGATTTCAATATGTGCAATTGCATCATGCAATAATTTTCATTAAAAAAATGTTAAGTTCTCCCTTGTACAGAGTAATAAAATGTACAATCTGTCACACACATTTTTTATATATGTATTCTTGTACATGTAATATAATTTGATTTGTTTTTATCATATTGACTTTATGAATTTTCACAATGTAAAATAATTGATATTTTCAGTCAGCTGCGAATGAACCTAAAAAGTTCTTTACTGCACCGTTGACAAAATATCTATTCAATTATGTAAGTAAAGTAAAACAGATCAAGTGTAAGAGACGTGCATTATCAAAATCATTCTTTCAAATGTTAAATATTGGTTAAAACTTATTTTATTTTCAGATGATGTTTTTCTCCATGCTGGTTATGTACAGTGCGTTTGTGCTCACAAGTGTTAGCACGAAGTACTACGTACTTAATATTGGACGAGTGTTTGAATACTATGTGTATTTTTGGGGAGCTGGAGATCTGATCGAAGAACTCATTAGCTGTTTTGTACGTATTTTCAAAAATGTTAGTGTTGTTTGTTATTCCATAGTACAACGAAAACAAAAATGAAGAAGGGTATAAATGGCAATTAGCCACGCTCGTACCTTCGTTTGTCAACAAAGCAATAACGCAAAATTTGATACACCTTTCGTTTACTTAAGGTTTTGGAAAGCAAGGCTAATTATTTTGTTTCAAATTGGAAAGCAATAAGTTGTTCTTAAATAACATGGCAATTTTATGAATTTTCAATTTAATGTAAGGTTTTAAATTAACTTGATAACTTGTAAATCACGTTAAAAAAATAATAAATTTAAAAAAACCACCATATTTTCAACATTAACAGACTTTTGGTCACATTTAGAAAATTTATTTCTTCATTACTAAACGCGAGAAATTAATCTCCGGGTAAAATTGCAAGAGGCACCTCTTGCGGATTTTGAAATCTCGCTGTTATTTTCTGGGAGGTGAGAATTATAAGAGATAAGAATAAAAGTTTCGCATTCCCGATTATATATTCTCGCGTTTTGATACAAAACAGCGGGATCGCGGAATTAAGAATCAGTACCCTGGATAACTTTATATTTTCCTGTCCAACTGACGATAATCATATTTGCACCCAATAAAACGTCGTCCGGGCATTTTAGCGAGGTGTCACTCACACGAGATTTTTACATTTACTTTTTTGAGTAATTCAAATAATTTAAACAGCTAGGAATTTTATAAGCAAAATAAATTTTCGTTAAATATTGCGTACTATGTTTGTGAATCAGGCTTATATATACATGAAAAATATGCCCGTTACCAGGTTAAGAGTTAATCAGGGTACAACATCTGTAGCATTTGTTCAATATGCAATGAAAAAAAACTAAACTTAAGTGAAGAAGATTAAAATTGTCATTTATTTTTTTAAGTTGCCTGATTCACTTTAGTGATCATTGTTATCGGTCTCCATCCGTCGTCGTTCGTCATGCGTCGTCTGTTAACAATTACACATTTTTACTTTCTTCTTGAAAACTTCATGGCCAGTTTTTTATCATTTTTAGTTTGAAGAATCTATATGACAAGAGTAATCGCATTTGTGAAACTATGACATTACCATCCCGAGGCCTCATGGGCGAGACAAACTATGCAAAAATGTAATTTTTTTCCAAAATGTTTTTCCTAATCCCACACACATGCGGAAAAAATAAATGAATGGTTAGTATGTCCATAAAACCCTTTACAGAAAGAAATGGTGAAATATATGTCCCTGGGATAAGGGGTTTAGACCCTAGGGCGGTGCCAATATGACGATATAATGAAAATGTTTTTTACTCTTAGAAAATCTTCTTAGCTAGGGTAAAGATAATCCAAGACTTCTCCTCTTCTTGCCCCCCCCCCCCCCCCTCCCGCAATGATGTTTAGCGGAGGTAACAGTTAGAGGCCTCTCGGATTAGGGTTTAGACACTCCAAAACGAAGCATAATATGCAAACACGCCATGAATTGTCCATCCAAGGTCTTTGACGCTCAGGTAACCGGCAAGACCTGTTTTTTTGTTTTTTTTTTGCCTTTTTGAATATACTTTTTGCAAGTTTTTTGAAAGTTCATTGCATTGATGAGTTTTTATTAAATTTAAAAAAAAAATAATTTGGTATATAGGTGTAGGTTTTTTGTTGTCTTTGAATAATTATCTTGAATGTTGCTCTCTGTGCATAATTTTTAGGGTTGTCTAGAAGCTGAAGGTCGTTCCCACAGAAGCTATCGTTCTCGTATGAAACGATACTTGTACGACTTCTGGAACTTAGTTGATCTGTTGTCATACGCCTTGCTGCTATCTGCACTGTTTGTGCGACACTTTTACATTGAAGAAACGTTTACTATTGCAAGACGCATGTTCGCGCTATCACTGCTTGTGATGTATCTGAGATTCCTGGAAGTGTTTTTGATTCATAGAACACTTGGACCTACACTCATAATGATTAAAGAGATGGTATGTACATTTTTTGTTACATTCAATTCCTGTGAGATTTAAATGGCATTGTTAAAAAAAATCAAACATATTAGATTAAATTTCAAAACAGCGGTTCTTTTTTCGTGAGGAATGTTTAACGTTAATTTCCCCCTAGCTTAAAGACCTTCTTTTGTTTCTGTCCATTGCTGTATTTGTGGTATTGGGTGTTGGAATCTATTACCATGCTAACCTATGGCCGGACCACCAAACAATATGGAGCGGTGATTGGACCAACTGGAGGATATGGACCATCATATACTATCCTTACTGGCAGCTTTACGGGGAATTGAATCTTGATCAACTTGATGGTAAATGACACATATCTTATTGATATTTATGACATATATGTAATATAACCAGCTCCTTAGTCTTATGTTGCTATAAATCTTTTGAATAGAAATGTGTTGGCAATAACGTTAGTTTTCCATCAAGAGACATGATCAATACTTATTCATCAGTGTCCCAATTACATTCAAATTGTGTAAGGTTCTTTAAACATTTCACCAATCTGGTGAGAGGATGGTCTTTGTAAGTCAAACAAGACAATATTTACAAAAACAAAACAATTTATTTACAATTACACAATAGAACAAATTGAGATTGGTGACGTAAGCTCTTTTTGGATGGACTGGCATTCGGCAAAACGTCTCAGTTATGTTGGTTCCGTATGACTGGATAGGCATAAGTCTCTGCACGGATATTGTACATGTATGTTCCACCACGTGCCCACTTCGTAGGACTGGAAAAGCATACGTCCTTCCACGGATATTATAAGTTCA
>WFKH01011926.1:80981295-80996196 GCA_016163765.1 Magallana hongkongensis | reverse complement strand
TAACGTAAAATTTATCATACTTACATTAAAGTTATATAAATAAATCATATACCATTGAGTTTTGTTTATTCTTGGCTTTTGAAAATGGTAAGTATCATTAGATTTTAAAACACGGCATTTTTCGGCCAATAACGTCCCTTGTTCTTAAAAATGTCTCACAAATGGAGCTGAAACACCTTCTAAACAGAAAAATTGAATTTCTAACGAAAAGAAGCACAAAACGAGGGGGGGGGGGTGAATCTTTTTCAAGGTATGTAAAGGATAAATAAATGCACATGTATTTTTAAAAATAAAACATATAAAAGACCTATGTTGAAAAAAAAAAACAACATATCAATAAATTTTATACCATAGTAAAATAACGCATCATTTACCAAAACACCAAATTTTAACACAGAATTGGGAATTGCACCCACATCTCTCTTTTCAGAGCGCTTTACTTTTAAGATATCTAGGTTTATGATGGTATTTTGGTGTGGTTTTAATATTATGATGCCTCTTTTCGTAGAAACAGATGTCGGGACATAAAACATAAACTGTAAATATGAATCCTCTGTTAGGAGCTACAATCGGGATTGCTCGACGGCTCAGAGAAAACAAGTGAGCGACACTCCTAATGGACTTACTGCAAAACAACAATCCATTTTCAGCATGCTCGGTCATTTCACACACCGCTCCCAATCCCGAGTCGATCTCCGAACATGAACTTGCCTCGTGTGCTGCATTCACGGGCTCAAGAGGCATGTCCCTTCAGTCTTCACACTTCCTCTCTTCTGAGTTTATGTCTAATTCACCTTTTTAATAACTGTACCTTTAAATTCGAGAAATAGACTGTGAAGTCGCAACCAGCGTCCAAACACCAAATTCAAATATGGCCGCCACTCCTCGATTCGTTCTAATCTGGGTCACCTGTTTCATGTACAAAGGATGTACTAATCCGCGGGTAGTTTAAAATGTCATTTACGATTAAAACAAAAGCATGAAAATGGTATGGAGAGTTAGTTTTGTTTTATGCCACTTCGCGGTTTATAAAGCGTAGACTGCCCCAAGTTATGTTATACATGCATCGTATAGCATACGTCAAAATTCAATTCATTCCTTAAAGGTTTTGCCCACTAAAGTAAACTATCAAAGACACAAAACAATCTTTGTTCTATTGTCAATCCCTTTTTTTTAATAGAAAAAAATTGATTGAAAAACCAATACTTTAAAAATGTTACCATGGAAACCGTGAATTTTTTTGAAATTGGTCTTTTGCGGTTTTTTTAATAGCTGAAATTGGAAATTATTTATTTGTTATACCCCTATCAACATCCATTTTATTTTTAAAAATTGACACCCCTTGCTATGGTAACAAGGCCAAGAAATGAAAAAAAACTGAAAAATTGAAGATTATTTTGATATGCTGTAATTTATGATTTAGGAATGTTTAGCAATAGTTTTGTTGGAGCTTGTAAAAATATGCCTAAATTTTTATCATATACCACAAAAAACTTTGTAATTCAACACAAAAGTGTTGTTGCTATGGAAATTAAAGTTTCATAGAAAATCACACAGAAACTCTTTTTTTTTTTTTCAAAAGTCCATAGCAACGGCAATTATTTTT
The DNA here is from genome assembly GCA_016163765.1 of Magallana hongkongensis. Lineage (NCBI taxonomy): Eukaryota > Metazoa > Mollusca > Bivalvia > Ostreida > Ostreidae > Magallana > Magallana hongkongensis. The sequence goes on along the minus strand of WFKH01011926.1, from coordinate 80,994,590 downwards.
GGCAAATATCAAATCTTTTTTATGTTGCGTTCAAGTTCAGGACATAATTTATACTTTTTCACCAATTGATATAATTTATATATAATTTATATACGAATAATACACCTTTAAAAGTGCCTCAATATATTAGAATTTACCTTTTTTCAGCTCGTTACCATAGCAACGGTTCTCTATTTTTATTTTTAATTTCTTTATTCCACAATCATAATAGTGTGTACCCCAAAAGTCAGGATTTGCATTTTTATTTTAAATTAAATGAAGAAATTAGATTTTAAATTTCTCTTTAGTTACCATGGATACACTTAAAAATAAGTGTTTCTCCATACATGTTTTTCTTTTTCTTGAAAAGTGACAATTTAGTTTAATAATATATTCTGCCCTAGAAATCTCAAATTGTGTACATTACTCACAATTTGTTCTCAAATAAGCATTAAAATGTCATTTTTTACATATTTATCCTCTGTTACCAAGTCAACGGGACCACATAGCAACAAATAGACGGTGTAAGGCTTTTTCTCAACAAAGTCTATCAAAATGTAAAGTATGAAGAAAATCTGTGATTATGCGTTGTCACCGAATTATGATTCTTACATAGAAATGATCTTAAGAAATCAAAAAAAAGTCACAAAGAAAGCTATGGTGAAATATAAATACAATGTTCACCATTGCAATATCAAAGTCGTACAAAGATAAATACCGCGTTTGTCTTTATAAGCTGTTTTTTCTTGCTTGGAGAATCAAAAAGTAATTTAAAGTGACACTGTAGCGAATTTTCCTCATCTTGGTTATTTTTTTACACACTTCAATAAAAAAGTGGTGCAGGTACTGAAAGTTCGAATCTTTTTACTGCAATAATTAACTCGCGATTGCTTGTTAAAGATGATCCGGAATTCAAAATTAGTATCAAATTGACTCAAGCTTTGAAATTTTATTTACATCAGGTGATTTTAGATAGTTTTATAGAAATAAACATCTTGTGGAAATGATTTATGAACAGGATCATACACATGGAAAATAAATCGTCTTAACTCTTAATGTTAAGAAATGTTTACTCTGGTTACGACCTCGGAGGTAAGAGCGTTAGTTTCAATGAGGCACCTGACGAAGAAGGGAAATGAAAATGCTCAACGGATCAACATAAAAATACTATTATAATAGAATGATATATTGCTGACACCGGGAGATTTATTATTTTTACCTCTTACAAGATATATAGTTTTTGTCTCCATCTCTTCTGATCACTTTCTAGCCTAGTCTGTCGAGTTGGAGGTGTCTTTTCATTCTCTTGTTAAGAGTCAGCCACGCTGAAATGTTAACAATCGATGCGCTTGCTGTATTGAACGAATGCCTGGGATAGCAATATTTACTGTATAAGCCGTCTAAAATAATCAATTTTAGCGATAGACTGAGAGCCTTTAGATTTTACAAAACGTAATTTTTGCAAATAGAAAATCCATTTAAGTTCAGAAAATCTGTCATTTTATGGTATTGCGCAAATTGAGCTGTACAGCAAAACTCGTTTATAGCGAATTTCAAGGGACCATAGAAAAAATTCGTTATACCCGTAATTCGTTATACGTTTATAGCGAATTGGTAAAAATCCTATAACGAATTTGTTATAAAATAATAAGATAATGATAACAGTTATTAAAATAATGATAAGTTATAAATATAATATTACCGTCATTTTCAAAAATCGTTAATATAACATTTTCACTTCAATTTAAAAAAAAAAAATCTGTATAATATTTGAATTTGAGTATTTTATATATGCATCTTAAAATTTTATGTATCTCAATTGAAAGTTGTAATGAACAATATTCGTTACATAAATAAGGAAATACGTTAAAATTTTACCAGCGGATGTCTTAAACTTACTTCGTTATAGCCGTAAATTCGTTATAGACGTGTTCGTTATATAAAGCAAAGTGCTATAGGTTTATATAAGAATTTCGCCCGGACATGAATAAGAATTGTTATATCCGTAAATTCGCTATATCCGTGTTCGTTATATTCTTGTTTTGTTGTATTTTCTTTTTAATAAAGGGCATAATGATCATCTGTCTTTGCATTAAATAAAAATGAACTTCCGATATGTGTTAAGTTGTTGAATTATAAACATGGTTTCAGTTACACGTTTGAGAGAGTACAGGGAAACTCGGAGAAGCTTTGGCGTTTTGAGAGATACACGGTGATAAATGACTACGATTGGAGGATCCCGTCCCCCATTAACATCGCATTTCTTCCATACCGTTTCTTCTGCTGCCCAGGGAAAAAAAAAGGTTGTTTATATAAATGTCAAGGTAAGAACAAATGTTTTTACCATCTACCTACACGGTTTGTTCCAAAATTGCGTTGACATTTCACGAAACTTAAATTCTATTCGTTTTAATTTTATAAGACAACTATGTTTTGTTTCAATATCTTTACATACGTCCTTTATTCCTTTCCTGAGAAAAAAAAATAGCAACATTAAAATTTGTAAAGCAATGTGTGACGATAAAAACGCTGGTGTATTGTTTTATATCTGAAAATGTCTTAAAACATAAAATGTACGAGGGTTGATCGGAAATTATTGAGACATTTACTCTTACTCCCTTCCAAATAAAGATAAATCATTAAAATTTCACCAAAAAGTAAAGCAGGATATATTTAATTAGCGTAAACATTTTGAAGTTAATGACAACATTTGTTCATTTCTGGTAAGCGAACAACCTTGCCTACATCCAATGACCCGGAGCAACGTCATTGTAAAGTTTCTCCTTCTATGTTTTAAACATTTTACAAACGAACGGAAAACAGGATCTTTTCTTTATTTTTCATCCTTTCTTTTTATTTTAAAATGGCAACAGTTGCATATTCTCTCCATTCCTGATTTTTTATTGAATAAAATCAAGTTATTTCTTCCCAAAAAACAACTTATTCTGAATCTTCTCATATTCATTCTGTATATATCTTAGAACTGTTAAAATCAGTTTGTGTGTAAAAAGTACTTGATATTTAGTCCCTTTGTTTTAATTCTACTTTAACAACCAGTAAATAAAACCCGATTAACTGAGGCTTTTAACCCCTTTCAATCGTATAGTGTTGATTTAAGCAAATTATTGACCAAAAAAGGTCTTCTTCCGAGATTCACACCAATTGTATGTATATTCGCTGCGCCGCCTTGACGTCAAAATTAAATAAGCAGTCTAAGTGAGATTTCAATTGCTTGGTAAATATGTTTGTACTTTCTTCGTATTTCAGCTCGAACACTAGGAAAACTTTCACAAACGTAACTCATAATAAATAGCAAAATGAACATACATAATTTGATTTTTTTATGAATAATTGTAGTTCTATCGACACTTAAAAAAAAGAAGTTTTTTTTAAAAACAATGAGTTTGTGCGTGCGCCGGGTATCCCGACCACCGACTTGTTTATGTACCATCGTAAAAAAATTATTAGTTATTTTGTAACATTACTCTGCTCAACTATTCTTTTAGGTTTCGTCAATGTTTATGCCAATTTTCACTAAAATTCGTCACTTAGACACAAAAATATTTGTGTTGTCTCAAAAATTTCCGAACAACCCTCGTATGTACCCAGTTAGCACATTCACTTCCTTTCTAGTTTTGTTTTTAAAATATTATTTATTAGTAAAACGATTTCAAATTCCAATAACGGCCTGTATTACCTATTATCAAATGTCTGTATTCCCGAAATAGGTTGTTCAATGCTCAGCATTTATGTCCATTTCTATTGCCGTGGAGTTTCAGGTCACCTGAGTCTCTCAGATGCCTATTGCAATTGGTCTTCATCATCCGTTGTCCATTGTCTATTGCGCGTTAACAATTTTTTTATATGCATAACTTCTTCTTTAAAATTACAAGGGAAATCATTACAATTGTTTAATTTAAAGCATTTTTAGGATCAGAGAAATATGAATTGTGAAATTCATGACCATATCACCCTTGGGGCCTCCATGGCGGGACCAAATAAGCAAAACATACCATATTTTCAAAAAGAATTCTTCTCCACTCCTACATGTGGACAACAACTAAATTATGATGTCCATAAAGCTCTCTACCAAAATGAAGAAATTCATGACCCCTGGGTTTGAGGCTTAAGTCTAGCGCAGGGCTAATTGACCATATAATGAAAATGTATTTAACCTTAGAAAATATTCTATCCTTCATCCCCGGGGTCAGTGGTTAAGGAACCTTGGGTAGGTGGGTAAAAGTTTTGTTCTGTACTTTCACAGTCGTGGAAAATTAAACTAAATGCATTGGTATCATACACAAAGTGTACTGTTGTACTGTTCCTAAATTTTGAAAATCATTGTCCATGGCGCGGGGGTTGAGGCTTTTTTTTTTAGAGCGTGACACATGTGCCCGTATAGTGAACATGTTATTTTGTTAAGGTCACTTGAGACAACATAATGCTGCCATATTTAAGTAAATCTAAGTCAATTTCCTCCTGTGCATGTTATGCTTGTACAAATAAACAGAATACATGCTGTGAGCATTTTAAATAAAACTAAATATCATAACAGATTGACTAGTAAAGGTATGCAGGTCTTTATTTTGTGTGAAGAGAGTATACCGCCTCACCACAGGCCCGACCTGATTACCTCTTCGTCTCTTTTTTCCCTTTAGATTCTTACTGTTAAGAGGGATGTCCGGCATCTGCTACATACCTTGACAAAACATGTAAACATTTATTTAATTGACTTGTTTATGTCAAAAAGACCAAAATGTCATTAAAAGATACAAAGCAATAAATATGAGGTTCTACATGTTATTATTATTACTTGAATCCTTTATAGCAAATCAAAGTTACATTTTTTTTTCATTTTATACAAAAGTGCAGATATTTTCCTTTGATCATATGCATGAGTTTCGACGAACCTTTAAATATCAAGACATTTGTAGTTAAACGTTAAGTTGCAAATATATTTTACGAATTAAAATGAAATACATCGTTTCATGTCTGTTGTGTTCAAGAATACATTTCTCAGTTTTAAATTAAATCAATGTTTAACAAAAGACATTTTCAAGATAACAGAAGCTTAAACTCATTTTTTAAATACTTGTATTTACATCTTTTGGTTAGATAAAAATCGAGAATTACTTGTATGAACAAAAAATATTGATTAAATAATCCGTATTTGTGTTTCGCTAGAAATTTGCGACAGAGAAAAAGTGGAACAACAGAAGAAAAAAATATCAGCCAACATGGAATACCACAAAAATTTTCAAAAAGTAATAGCGCTAAGAAATCACAACAAAGTCTAAAGACTTTCAACCGATCTTTGTACGCACATTCTATGGTTGGATGATGAACAACATTTTTGTAGTAGAGTAAAATCTCGATTTTTACTTGTTTGACATTGTATTATACTGTAGTGACTTTCGAGTTGAATGTTTCCGTGACCTTACTGTATTTTGAAGACGAAACTCGAAGTAAGGTTTGTGGAAAGAATGATTACTATGGTGTTCATTGCATTGTATTACTTGTACACTTTATTGTAGATATGACGACAATGTATTAAATGATTTCAGAAATTAATTGTCCACATTTTTGTACTAAACAGTGAAAAACGTAACAAGACTTGAATAGTTTTCAATCTTATTTAAAATTAAACCCATTTCGTATTCCGTAAAAAAATGATAAATTAGATTACCAAAAAATAAAATATATGTTTAGTAAAACTTTATGATTGAGAAAAGGGTTTAATTTTATTATCTAAGTGTAGTTAAATACATATATTTAGGTTTTGTCGCATTTCATTCTATTTCATGTTAAATTACTAAATAATAATACAGACGAATAAAAAGAATATTTTTTTTAATTCTATATAATTTTCAATTGTTTAATTATTTTATTGTATATATTTGATTAAATTGTATAAATTACCTACGAATTGGGAAAAAATTGATATATTATTATTTTGAATACGTACAAGCAGAGTCATTTGAATTTGATTAAATAAATAATTAATTACTGTAAAGTAGTAAGTATCTTTGGTACAATTTTACAAGTGAAATATATAACGTAAATTGCCAACCTTACCTTGATGGATTTTGAAATGGTGAACATTGTAGTAACGTTGATTATAAGTATTTGATTGTTGAAATTGCCTATGTATCTGTTTTTATTAATTAATTAATTAATTTATTTATTTATTTATTTATATATTTTGGCTTTGTATGTGTTTATCGATTTTTTGCTCTTGGGAAATACTGTATTTGAATGTATGTATTACTTTTTCTTTTTTACCGTCAGATTCTTTATCTGCATTTTTGTAACTGATATCCAAAAATAAGTATTCAACAAACCTAAAAAAGATAAACTTTTGCAAACTCAGTATTGTGAGTGCTAAGCTTATACCACGGCATTGCGCAAATTTAAAAGGGGCGGAGAAGGGTGATATGAAAGGGGTCCGTGAACGTTATTAAACTCGAAGAAAAACTTTTAACGCAAGTAGACCTTCCCCGAAAATATCTGAATTCACTTATCTTAAACAGAATGTATTGCAAATATACTATTTCATACAGAAATAAAATATATTAAGTTACTTTCCACTCACACCCAACCCGATCCGATTAGCATTTATTTTACTTTTGGAAAAGTAAGTATTTAATTCTGGGAGAAAGATAAGAATCCATTGAATATAAAAATACATCCGTACTTTATTTGGTAAAAATCGGCAGTGATGTTTTATCAAACTTAAATTGCAAAACATAAGATTGTAAAATAGTCACATTTAATGTTTATACAGCTACACTTACAAAAACAAATTCTATGAACATATGACAACATTGATGTAATATTATATCTGATATTATAATTCGTTCTTGTGGAACATTAAGCTTATATCATTTACACGGATGAAATATGAAATAATAAATGATCAACTTGTATAAAATAATGCGATATTCAAACTACAGATGCAGCATTCTAGAAATGTGATTATGTATGTGATATCTTATTCCTTTTAACATAATTGCTAGAATATTTTAAAGATTCATCTATGTTTCAACATCACATACTAACCAAAAACATTATGCGCATATATCTAATAGTTATTGAAAATGAATGGTGAAATTGTATAGTTATTAAACAATATAGTAGTGAATTTGTGTGACTTTGTAGTTTGTGAATTTTAAACACGTAATAAATCGATCTGGCTTTGGTTCATATTTGTTTTAATCTTCTATTATAGTATTAACGTTATCTGCATATTAAATCAGTTAAGCAATCGTCATATGTAATACACACATGCCTATGGTTTTGTCAAATACTTAAACATATACTTAAACTGTCGAATCCCTGTTGTGGCGGTGAGGCATTTTGACAAGTTTTGGAACAATCTAAAATATCGTTAAGTTAGCCAGTGCAATCTCGGCCAGCAAATGTACAACTGCCATCAACACGATTTAGTAGGCACCAGGTCCTGTATTGATCAGCTGATTGTGAGGTTCCTCTAATACAGGGCGATTTTATGGGATAACTCATGACACTGCACAGGGTGAATGCAATCGACTAATACACTCTATAACCGCGAAATTTAACTACCTCCCCGTCAATAATTATCCGACTTCTCTGGCGCAAAAATTCCATGTTGTCATTGGGAGCTTTACACCGGTAACTTCATATCTATCGCTTACTTAGCCAATTTCCGAAGTTGATGGACACTGTCACCGGCATTCATTCCTCGTACATTTAAAAACAATTGAAGTTAAAATATTAAACCTACATTAAAAGACATAACAAGTCTCATTGAATTGCTATTGTTAATGTTGACGATGTGTCCCACCCCCGCTTCAACACGCACGTTATATGTTATATTTCTTTGATTTATCTTCCTTATTTCTTAACCCAACCGCCCTTAAACGACCCAAATAGTTGCCCTTGATTTTAGTAACCTTATCGTCATCCCCCCAACAATGTTTCATTTTTCTTTTTATAAGTGTTTATTTACATTTCCTAAATTTCTGACGCAGAAGAGCTCTACTGAACGGGTACACCTTCAATCATTGAAAATGAAAAAAAAATCCTCGAAAAATGTCGCACGAGAACATAAATTCAAAATCAAATACTGATAAAATACTGGTTTAAAGTTAGATATACTTACAACAACAAAACTCGAATAAAACGAACAGGGAACTAAGTAATTTTTAAATCTTGGAAAATTTAAAGATGGTGTGCCATTTATATAATTGATAATTTTAATGACAAATTTCATAGAGAACAGTCGAAATTTAAAAATGCATAAATGCGTATATAAAATACTACATTACTTAAATTCAAATATTTAAATAATATACAAAAAAATCTTAATATTATAAAAAGAAAAAAGTATATTGGCACTTTTTTTATAGTTCTTTTTTTGTAAATGGTGGTGATATTGGTTTTATATTTTATGATATTTTAGCGTAATGCCAGCTTTTTTAATAACGACTTTGCTACAAGCGTTCCTATACATTCGCTATAAACATTAAAAGGGTTACGGTTATAGCAACGATTTTAGGTCCCTAAAAAATCGCTATAAACGAATTTTATGACATGTATATCATCATACAAAAATATGCATGCATGTAAATCATTTGAAAGAAGCATTATTTCATAAGACTTAGTGTAAAGTGATCCATTATTTTTTAGGGGGCATCAGTTTTTATAGACACACGATACAATTTTCATTATGGATAAATTTGTGAACAATAACTATGTCAGTAAAATATTGCGTCTTTGTCCATACTTCGATGAAAATTTGATTTTAAGGAACACCTCAAAACCTAAGTCCCCAGATTTGTTTTACGCGTGACTTTTCAAATTGTTAATGTTTGCAAATTATTTTTTCCATTAATATTGGTTCTGATCTTTGTAACTAGTCATCCATAAAAAAAAAAGTAATAAAAAGCGTTTAAAATGTATAGAATGTTGTTTTTGTTGAAGCACCGTAAGTACTTTATACATATTTCCTCAATAATGGGACATGAAGTGGACTGTCCTCCGAGACAATCTAAAATCGTGCCTTACATGTCAAAGAATCCAAGATGTTCACACTCCACTTTATACTTAAGGGAAGGATAAATGACTGATCTAAAGAAAAAAAAAATAATAATAAACATAAGTAATGAAGCTCTTGAAGCCTATATAGTATTTGATAGAAGACAACATGCCAAATAGATTATGATTTTTTATCCCCATGTTTAAATCTTTTAAAAAGATTTATAGTTTACTTTTTTATCAATTTAGGTAATCATTTATAGTTTTTAATTGATTAAACGTTAACACTCATTCAGTCTATCTTACTTCGTTTGATATTTTAATAGTGAATAGAATATTAGTATGTTAAACAAATATAAATAAAAGATGTGCTTTGAACAAACATATATTTACAATTGTATCCAGGCAACATCATCACCAAGCTGATTTTGAGCAAACCAACCCATCTCCATCAGAACAATGTGAATAGCAATCTATAAATATTAATATCTATTAAGTCATGATAACAGTATTAAGGCTTTATATTATATACATTTTGATAACATACATGTAATATACTTGTGTGTTTCATTGAAGAGGTTCAATAAAAATGGTAACCATTAAATTAATTGAGCACTTCATTGAAAGCTCCATTGCCCACTTGGACAAATATGATACAAGCAACCGTTACAATATTAATACAATTTCTTAAACGGCATCAGGCTCCGCCTCCACCAATCATAGTTGAGCATAAAACTCAGCCTCAAACATTGTGCCGGATAATTATGCCAGTGCCAAGATGGCATTTTTGCACCCGCTTAAGATGCAGTTTCGGGAAAATCCATATATACCAAATGATAGACCATTGTCTAGAGAGTATATAACCACTTTTGTTTTTAGTGTGTTTCATCTGACAGGTGAGATATTTACCTTTAAAAATTAATATCCCATAGGAAAATGATAATTCCCATAGGAGAAACGATTCTCCTACAGGAAATATTGACAATCCTATAGGATTGTCTAAAAATCTTATAGGAATTATAAGTCCTATATGAGAAAGCTATTTCCTGTAGGAATTTGACTCAGACAGGTAGTTTTCCTATAGGAAATTAGAATTTCCTATCGGATTTTATCAAATCCTTTCGGAATTGAAATTCCAATAGGAAGTTTTTGTATTCCGATAGGCCTATAGGAATACTGTTTTTCCTATAGGAAAAAATATTTTCCTGTAGGAATTTATTTTTGAAAGGTAAATATCTCACCTGACAGTTGAGATACAATGATAACAAAGGTGGTTGTAACCTCTTTATGCAATGGTCTATCATATGGCATATTTGAATTTTTCGATATATGCAGCTTAAATGGGTGCAAAAATGCCACCTTGGCACTGGCATAATTATCCGGCACAGTGTTCTCAACTCTGAGAAAATACTCAACTCCATATTCTCAGCCTCAAATCACCGCCATCAAATATTTAAGTACGTTCTCAAATACAAATTTCTGAGTACCTACTCCACATATTTGAGAAGCTAGATACCTATCTCAGGTAAATACTCAAGCAATAAAAATGGCCGCCCACAGACGACATATGCGACGCCGACATCGGCAAATGTTAGACGAGGTTGAAATTTCAAGAAGAGTCATCCGAGACAGGTTAAATCCGCTAGAGCAGTATTCAGATGATGAACTTTTTGACAGATATAGGTTCCGTCCCGCAACTATTCAGTACATTTTATTGCCTTATCGATTGTACACACCACTGCTAAAAACTGTGTCATACCACCCATTAGGCAGCTACCTACCTGCCTTACGTTTCTGGCAACGGTTGCATACCACAGACTGGTAGAGGACAGCATCCAGTCTGAAGAAATGAAATAGTTTTTTTTTGTGTATGGTTTTTTTGTGGGTTTTTTTATGGTGTTGTAATTAAGTCAGGTTTACAAATACAAGTTCACTTTACCCCTTATAATTTATATCACATATTTAATTCCCAAAGCAATCTATATTTCATTCAAATTAATTGGTATTAATGCATAATACGATAGAATTAAATAGTTCTTACCGAAGATTATTTTAATAATAGAAACAGCAAACGGTAATTTTTTTAATCGGTTGTGCATTTGTTTTATTAGAAATTAAAAATACAATTCAAATATAGTAAAAAAGAATTCGTGTCGACGACGACAAAATGAGAAGAAGCAGAATGACTGAAAGGTGCGCAAACAAACCAAAAAAAACTTTTAATCAAAAAAATTGTATACCTCGCTGTTTGATGTTGTTGAACTTCTTTTTAACAGTTTAATTGTCCCTGTAGTTTTTAGCTCACCTGAGCTGAAAGCTCAAGTGAGCTTTTCTGATCGAAATGTGTCCGTTGTCTGTCGTCGTTGGCGTTAGCGTTGTCGTTGTAAACTTTTCACATTTTCATCTTCTTCTCCAGAACCACTGGGCAGATTTCAACTAAACTTGGCACAAAGCATCACTAGGTGATGGGGATTCAAGTTTGTTCAAATAAAGGGCCACACCCTCTTTAAAAGAGAGATAATTTAAAATTATTGACAATTTGTAGGTATTTTTTCAAAAATCTTCTTCTCAAAAAATATTAGGCCAGAAAAGCTGTAACTTGTATGGAAGCATCCTCAGATAGTGTAGATTCAAGTTTGTTTAAATCATGGTCCCCGGGGGGTAGGGTGGGGCCACAATGGGGGGATGAACTTTTACGTAGGAATATATAGAGAAAATCTTTAAAAATCTTCTTCTCAAAAACTATTAGACCAGAAAAGCTCAAATTGGAGTGGAAGCATCCTCAGATAGTGTAGATTCAAGTTTTTTAAATCATGGTCCCCGGGGGTAGGGCGGGGCCACAATGTTGGGATGAATTTTTACAAAGGAATATATAGAGAAAATCTTTAAAAATCTTCTTCTCAAAAACTATCACGCCAGAAAAGCTCAAATTGGAGTGGAAGCATCCTCAGATAGTGTAGATTCAAATTTGTTTACATCATTGTCCCCGGGGGTAGGGCGGAGGGCGGGGCCACAATGGGGGGATGAATTTTTACATAGGAATATATAGAGAAAATCTTTAAAAATATTCTATATACACCTGTCTTCTGTGCCAAAGGCCCTTCAAAAACCTAATTGCGCATGCTTTATGCACATGTGCAGCAACCGAAGCCATCTGAGATGTATGGTGGGAGGAGGTCATCAACCTATACGACATAAGACTGTCGGCGGAACTGTGTAGCCTTGCCGAGGACGACTTCCTCGTTATTCTTTTGGGGCGACGAACTGATACACCGCTAGAAAGCTCAGCAGCAGCATCTTTTCGCATGCTGAATTACAGGCTCCTAAAAAACACTATAGCCTTATACAATAGAGCATTATCATTTCAATGTATGTGACAATATGATTTATTTACTGGCATGCCCATGCTCTTTTGTATATATGTTAGTATATTTATTTATTAATTTATTTATTTATTTACTGATGTTTTGTTTGTAATAATAATTTGATATGTTATAAATTGCTCATCAGGATCCTCTACGGAGGGAAATAAATTATGAATGAATGAATGAATGAATGAACAATGTAAATTTTCAAAAATATTAAAACAGATAATTGAATAATCGCCAAATTCATTTAGCATATGTTTACGCAGAACCATCGTAATGTACATATCTAAGTATTTCTGGTAAATTAAAAAATGGTCTTCGATTTTTATCTAGAGAGATGAAATATAAGTTTATTTTGCGTCAGTGGTTACATTAATACTTCACGAATAAGTTGTTGATTGAATTACGAATATAAATAAAGAAGAAAATGAGATGAAATAAACCTGTAATAAATGTTAGCACCGTTTCATTACATAAGAAGTATGAAGTTTGATAATTTTTATACAGCTTTTAGATTAATTATGTAGTCGCCCCGAAAAAAATATAGAAAAATGAAGAAATTTGAGATTTGTTGTCTGTACCAAAAATATTCTAAAAAGTCACTGTTATGAGTATGGCATACATTGCATATCTATACTTTTAAAGTCAGACTTTTTGCCAGTTAACTAAAAAATGCCTGCAACAGAGTAACTGCTTACACCTTTGGTATTTCATTACGTGTTATGTGATGTCCGTAAGCTATAGTTGAATTTTTCTTGATAAGTAATCATTGTAAAATTAATTAAAAACCTATTTTCATTTTCGATAAACCAACCCGAAATAGCAAAAATGAGAGCAAGGTGGTGGACACGCTTTGGACGATTTAAGTCAGTGGGAGGTAACATTATATAAATAGTGCCTGTTTGGGAGGGTACCAGTTGAAATTGACACCCC
>WFKH01011926.1:80952362-80972808 GCA_016163765.1 Magallana hongkongensis | reverse complement strand
TCTCTCTCTCTCTCTCTCTCTCTCTCTCTCTCTCTCTCTCTCTCTCTCTCTCTCTCTCTCTCGTAAGGTCATATAGACTTAGCACAGCTTTTCCCGGTACTTTATGGAAATTGTGAAGAAAAATAGATATTGTTTTTGAAATTTCATTTGAAATATTAATTTAATATTATTAAAAAAAAGGGTTAAAATCATTCTATATATCGTTTTTAGAAAAAGTGTTGGCATTCTGGATTAAAACGGAAACTACTCGCATATTTGTACCTGCTTTCCTTCAAAAGTCATTGAAAATGACTGTAAAGAACGCGATTTGTCAACGTGTTTATTTTAATGTTAGGCCGTGGTACGCTATAAAAAACCAAGCTTTTGTTATGAAAAATCATTAAGAGATCTCATTACTCATCTTTCAGAAATCTGTAGGCTCTATTCATTTACTTGATGTTGACGTTAAGTATGATTACACATCGCTAGGTAATCCTTCTCGTTTACTCTCTATAGTTAAGCTAAATATGCTTGCTCTCTTTCAACAACCGGTTTTGATTTATTTTTTTCTTTACAATACCCTCAATTCTTTTATGTTTATTAAAAAGCAATTAGAGATGGGTTTATATGAAGGCGCCGCTACCACCTGTAGGTGATGCAAAATAAGTCATTTAAATGAAATTAGCATAACAAACCAAATAATTCAAGAAAGTTATTACTGAACAGAACTATCTTGAACTTTAAAAGTTATGGAGGAAAATCATAACTTAGTTTCGGTTCCTTATGAAACATGTCTTAGCTTGCTTTGTCTCTTAAAAGCTAAATGTCTAAAGTAGAAAACGATTTTTCTACATGCCATGACGTTTACCTGAGTACGATAACCCGTAGATTGACCAGTGACATATTCTCATGTTTGCATTTAAAATCCAATACCTCACTGACTGTTATCCCCAATTTATTAATTTGATCTTTTCAAACATTAATTCACAAACGGGGGGGGGGGGGGGACAAGAGTCAGACGAATCTCAAATTGTCTATACCTTAGCTCCAGAGGCCAACAGTTGTAAAATTCGGGAATTTAAAGTAAACTCCAGCATGAAGTGCGGAACCAAAAACTAAATATATTGTATAATATGCGGGGGATGTAGACAATACTACATCGGCGAAACCGGAACTACACTCCGTACTAGGATCCGAGTTTACAAACAGCAAATAAAACATCTGGAATACCGTAAAAAAAAAATTAGGGGCCATCCTTTCATCTTCTTATCGGGGCCGTTTAACAAAATTTGAGCCATGTCCGAGAAAATGCGTGCACAAAAATCGTTAATAAAAGAAGAAAAAGAATACAGGAAACGGAAGCTCTTAACAAGGGGGCGGGGGGGGGGGTCTTTAAAATTCATATTTATTTAATTCACCTCGTAAAATTAACAATCATAGGCATTGGAAAACTGCTAATGCCTAATTGGCAAATTTGATTTGATTATTGACTCCTTGACCTCTAAAATTTCGCTTAGTTAAACGTTATTTGTTTTTAAAAATATAAGCATGTACTCCAATCAGGTGGTGTACTATACAGAACGTTTTTTACGCGATCGCCGAGCGCTTCTTTTGGGGAAGAACAGTCCTGATCAGACAGAAAATACATAATACAGCATACAGACTTTTATTAATATATATATATATATATACAGAAATTATTCCAGATGTTTTATTTGCTGTTTGTGAACTCAGATCCTAGTACGAAGTGTAGTTCCGGTTTCGAGTGTGCCTGCATATGCAGAGTCCATTTGATTTGAAAATTTCCCTAATCTACTAAGTAGTATTTTTAACTATGCGCGTTCTTCAACTGTCCGAATCAAATCAAAACCTTTACTCAACGAATGTAAATAAACTTTTTTAAAACTCACATATTCTTTCATAATTAATAACATAAAATGTAATTTAATTAAATGAAAGAATAAAATCAGCAATAAGTATGCTTTTAAATGAACCGGACTACCATTCAGAAGAGGTTAAACCAATAGTGTGACCATTATTCTTTAACGGCCTGGATGTAAATAAAACTTGTTTAAAAATTCATGGGTATATTAAGAAATAATCACCGATTCCTTCAATTCCTTCCGTGTTAGCGGACAATGGTTAGTTTTATCTTGCCCGCACGTACCGCAAACATGTAACATTGTACCACTTTACTTACTACACTCTGCTTAATTCATGCACTCTCTCTTTCTCCCCCTTCCCTCTCTCTCTCTCTCTCTCTTTTATGCACTATGATTTAAATCGATGGTTTGATGCATCTTCAACCAATATAATTGAAAATGAAAATAATTTAACAAAGAATCAATGCACTCTCAAATGTTTGATAACGTAGAAACACAAGAGGTCTGTGTCTTAAACTACAGCGAATCGTTTGTCCACTAGCGCGGCATCTCCTCGACCTTGTGCGAATGATGTGTTATGTAAATGTACACTCAACGTGGTGGGTTTAAAATGTTTGCGGTTTGATAACTGAATTTTTTTTTCCAATAATAAAACTATTTTATGACATAGACACGATCACAAAGAACACCTTTTTTCAATGACAGTCATTCTATCTATTTATTTTTTTTTAATTACTAGACTAAAACATCATTACTTCGTAGTTAAAGATATAATCTTTATTTATTTACTCTTTAAAATCGTTAAAATCGGAATTCTTTGTATTTGCAGCTACATAAAAAAAAACATGTGTGCATTACAGCAAGACGCAGATCTTGCCTATTGGATAACGGCAGACCGCTCGCTAGTCCAGCCGCGACCTATTTCCTCGGCCGCGGGCAAGGGATCGGATACGTAATTGTTCACATACACAGCTCGGAATCCAGCTAAATTTTAAATGCGACTCAAATGCATTGCATAGAAGCAGTTCTTTTATCCATAATGTGTTTCACTAGAAAAGAATTAAAATGTTTAAACACTTTCCGTATGTAAGCGTGTACACTGTCTATTGTAGCTTTATGCCAGTTATACGCACAAATACCCCGTTTAGTTGCCAAATGAAAACAAATACATGGTAACAAGTCTAGCTTTTTACACTCATATTACGAAATACCCGAACAAAATATTATTGTTACGACATTAATAAGATCATAATGAACAACTTTTGCAGCGACAGCCATATCGAAATCTTAACCGCTTTTGAGTTATAGAGTGAAAACTTTTAAGGGTTCTAGGCCTCTAATTTGAGGGGCCAGCCCCTTTTCCTTGATGTCAAACAAAACATCTTGTAAATATAATTTTTTTTCTTCTAATGTTTTAACAAAATATTTGTGAGAAAAACGATAAACTAAGAAAACCATGCAAAATCACAACGCTTTTTAAATCTCATTTTTCGAGCCCACCGAGCTTCGACGGCTTTTGCGCCTGAAAATTACTAATGCCTTAATACATATCTACAATCTTTTGTCTATCATTCCTGAAATTTTGAACTCAATACCTTTTATAGTTTTTGAGAACACTCTTGGACATCAAGAAAACGGCAATATCTCAAAAACGGAAATGACGTCATCAACCAAAAAAACCTCCGATAAGGTTTAGACTAATATCAATAAGATCTTAAAGTTTTGTTAAAATCGATCAACCAGCTTTTGAGTAATCACTGACACAAGATCGATAAGAAAAAAGGAGAAGAATGAGAAAAACCCGAAGAAAAACAATAAGGTCTTCTGTTGGTAACGGAAGACCTTGATAATAATAACAAGATACAAAATCAAATTTAAGATCCTAAATATAAAGATTTGACACAAAATACTTTCCATAGAAAATTGTTACAAGTGTACGTTTCTTTCCTTTTAATGGCTATAGCAATAACGGTGTTCAATACTTTTAAGAGAGAATGAGACATTTTTGTAATATGCAAAAATAAATATATCAAACAAAACAGATAAATATATATTGAATATTTGCGCTAGAAATACATCAAAATACAGGTTACTTGCAGTGTATGGCAGCATATAGACTTTAAATGATGTAGATGTTCTTGGTGGAAAGGAATCAAAGGAAATGATTCACCAGGGAATATAACTCTAATTACTTTATTATAAAAAGATCAACTTTTTGATTACGAGAGATAACACCTCGAAAATTTTGAACTTTAGAAAACAAAAATACGAAAATGTTGACAAACATGAAGTTATAAAAGTTTACTAGTCACTTATTCATGTTAGTATGTTAGTTATCAATGCAGTATAAAGGTTAAGAAATACAAACAAACAAACAAACAAACAAACAAAAATCAAAAAAAGAAAAACAAACAAACAAAAACGAAAAATTGTCAATATACTTAAAAAAAAGTCCTCAAATCTAGCAATTGCGATTGCACCACAAAAACTGATTGTGTAATATTACATTAGAAGTAACAATTTTTTTCTTCATTCAGATTGTTCTATTTTTTTTTTTTTCTTTTAATGATATCGGTATGTTTTTAGTTTCATTTCATTATTGTTAGGAGGACGTCATATTTGTGTGGCGAGAAATAAAGAAGGGATTCAAGAAGGAAGATAAAAAGAAAGATAACACTACCAAGAATGAAGATAAAAAGAAAGATAACACTACCAAGGTTGAAGACCTTGACGAAATTGATTCCGTCCAAACCAACCCCACTACTAGTAGAACCAGGTCCAAAAACATTAAAGAAAATGATCTGGTCCAGTCCAACCCTACAATGGTGTTTTCTGTGATTGGAGACTCGGACAATCTTGTTCCCAGACCCTGGCCAAAGACTGTGTTCCAGACGGCACTGATCGATGCGGCTAAAAGTGGGGGAGGTTAGTTTTAGAAAGTCTCAAAAACCAGCCGCAAAAATTGGCAGATGTGTTTAAGCAATGATCCACTACACACTTTCAAAGCGAAGATAAACTGTACGACTGCTAAAGAACTGTATATGCGATGATCATTGGATCTCAGGATATAGCTCTGACATTCACATGATATAAGGGTCTGGAATGTTGAAAAAATGACAGTTATTCACCTACCTTAAGCTTCGTCCCTGTCACTTTTTAGTTGATTCAATGCCAAACCTAAATACTGTGTATAACATATTAAAACACATGACGACGTGTCAACGACACTTTTTAAAATACTAAACATGTAATGAACTTTCCCTAAAAATAAAAAAAATGTCCATATTCTTTGATGATTGTACTCAGTTTGTCCATAATATTTTTAGATTGGTAATTTTTTTTTTTTCAAAACAAACCAATTCAATACTTATTGACATACGCCATCTACTACAACAAAGGGGTTATCACAAATCATTAGTTGAACACAGAATCAACAAAGCCAAATGCCATGATAGAAATGAGATACTACAGATAAAAGATAAAGAGGAAAAATGTGATATTATATACGTTTCAACACACAACCCGAAAAATCAAGAGTTACTCTAAATTTTTTAAAGCAACCTTTCACTTTAAGAAGGTGATAAAAAATGAATGAAGTCTTTAAAAAATTCAGATTATCAAAAGTATGCGACAAAGTCCGTCTCTGCAAAACTTTTTAACCCGTGCCAAATTTGAACATATCGATGAAACGCCAGCTGTTCGTAAATGCCAGAAGCAAGATGTTCAACATGTCTTTACTTACAGAAAGGCTAACAGTTCATATTCAAAAACGGCAGACATTTTAGTATACATTCCTCTATTACTTGTAAAAATTCTAGTTTAATCTACGATATAAAATGTTCCTTATTTGGGGAACATTGTATTGGTCAAACAGGGGATAAACCCAGATATCAAATGACCGTCCACCGACAAAAAAATCGTAAAAATACCAGTGCACGCCTGTAGACGGAAAACTTAGAAACTGTGCCAAAAACATTTTCCTTCACTATACAATATGCCTTATCTATAAATATTATATAATAACCGAAAAAGAACGTGAAACAAAATAAAACTATTTCATTATATAAATCAGAATTGAATGCATTAAAATTATGAATGTTATACAAATATTGACTGGGGATGAGGGCAACATTGATTATATTAGCCCCCAAGGGACGAAATATTGCCCGATGCGAAGCTGAGGGCAATATATTCGTTCCAAGGGGGGCTAATATAATTAATGTTGCCCAAAAAAACAGTCAACATTTGTTTGTTATATAAAGAAACAAACCAAAAACCAAGAATGGATTTAAAAACAAATCGTCGTAATTTTCCCAGCTCAACAAAGAATTCAAGAATTTAATTTTGCGCAATGTCAATTTCATCGGCATCAAATGGTCACTGTTGACCTTCCACGACCTTTAGGATTTAAGCTACATATGTTTTACCTGATTTTCCTTTAAAATAATTCCCAAATCCTTATATTTTATAATATATACTATATGAAATCTATGCAATGTGTATTGTTCCGACCCTCTCAAATTGTCGTTTAACTGCATTCCACCTGTATCTCAAACTATGGCTTAGTACGCGACCAGCGCGCTAGTGTATTGTTCCGACCCTCTCAAATTGTCGTTTAACTGCATTCCACCTGTATCTCAAACTACGGCATAGTACGCGACCAGCGCGCTAGGTTCCGTTCGTCATTGAAAGCAAGATTTTTGTCTTGCCTAGATGGCCGAGTTGTTAGCGCCGTGGCCGCTCACTGCTATGAGAGTGGGTTGCAGAGGTCGTGAGTTCAAGTCCCGGCCGGGGCGGAGGTGGAGCTCCAATATAGTGAATTTCCCTGTGCTTTATATATATATATATATATATATATATATATATATATATATATATATATATATAAATGTGTTGTTGTTTTCATCAGCTTCTAGAAAAAAACCCACTCCGTTTTCTGAAGTCTATGAGGTCACTGTACGATTACCTACAGTGCATTGTTTGCGCATGTGCAAAGATATAACAGCACGACATATGAAAACGTTCTGCAATGTCGAGAAGTTTTTAAATGTATATGTCTGGAATGCAGTTTGATTTGTTCCGTCTTTATTTGGATGCTCTTTACTAGTGTAGTGATAATTTTGTTTTTTATAAATGCATTTATACAAATCCTTGTGTCGTGTCCAATGCAGCACGTTAGAGTAAAAAAAATACCTGAATGTTGTGAAAAATGAATAGTCATATTTTTCCTATAAAGGAGGTGCAATTGTTGAATGTAACAATAGAATTAAAAAATATACGGTTATAGTCGGACATAATAGAAAAGGATGCGTATATATGATTTCATGTAATCTTTAAAGGGACATGGTCAAGATTTTTATCAAATTTATTTTTTTTGGTATTTTTATTGTTTATAATGCTTTAGTAATGCATTTATAAGGATCTATCATAATTTGACTGTCAGTCGTAGAGTTATAAGCAAGATACAGAGCTTACAATTCTTTGCTATGTAAACATGTTTCGTGGCATGTTTTTGTTTTTTGGTTCAATTTGCCGGTAATATCTTATTCAAGCTGATTTTTTCTCTCTACTTTTTCGTTTTAAGCATAAATAAACAGTTCATAACGTTTAACACATTCATTTTAGGTCTAAACCTGGAATTTTCTTATCAACATTTAAATTGTAAACAAGAACTTTGTTTACTGAACAAAGAATTAACAGTCGTGTATCTTGCTTATAACTCGACCACTGACACTCAAATTTTGGTTGACAATTATAAATATTTTACTGACGCATTGTAAACAATAAAATCAGTAAAATAATTTTGGACAAAAACGTGACCATGCCCCTTTAAAGGTATAAAATGTTTACCGAAAAGAAGGGTTAATATCATTCAGCAACTTTAAGTGCCCCCATCCCCTCTGCCCGACAGTTTAAGCTTAATTATGTGTACATGATGTATGTGCTTCTATAGGAATTATTGAAAAGTTTGTGTCATAAAAATCAATCATTAATTTCTAATATGTTTTTATATTTTATTTTTCATTTTTTAACGACCAATAAAAAATATTTATCGCTTCGCATTTACATTTCGAAGATTTTGTCTATATTAATGGAATATTTAACGGTCTAATATTATGCAGCAGTGGGGGTATATTGACGGTGAGCATCAGCTTTGGTAGCTAACTGGTAAAATTATTAACTAAATATATATAGTGCTACCACAAACATTTATTATGTAAATGTATGTTTATTATTTCCTATCATACATGGTGACATGATCTCTCCTGTCTATATATTAGAACATTTAAATAAAACTCACATGTGACGCATGTTTATGTTCGTTCCCAGAAACCTGGATTCTGTATCGCGGTAAGGAGCAAGGGTTGTCGAAAGTCGTCAGAGAGGCTTACAAAAGCTACGAAGAAATGGAATTCAAAAAAAAGTCTCAAGAAAAAAAAATAAACGATGAAGACAGGCACGTTAAACTCATCAAAATTGCAGAATTAAAGGTAATAATTCACGAAACCCTCTACAGAAACGCAGTTTGGTCCACACATTACTGATAATCATTTTTTTTTTTTTTTTTTTTTTTTTTACAAAAGTTGCTATCAATTTTTGTTTCGATAATTTAAAACTTTTAATACAATGTATTTCTAATTAAGAACTAACATGTTTAAGCTAATTTTATTTAAAAAATCATACAGATTGTTATATTATTATTATTATAAAGCGATCAATTTGATAGAATAACGAAACCACGAGCGACGAAGCAAAACCCACACCAACGGTAGAAAAAATACTATTGGAGACAGATTTTAAAACTACAAGAGGGGAAGGTGACACATTTTTGCTGAACTTTGAAAAATTTGTTTCTGACCAGAAGGTTGAATTATTCAGTCTCTTCCGTCAGAAATTCGACACCAGTAAGTAAATTGTATGATCATTTTTTCTCCTAAATTACTAACATATTGAGATAATAATACCATTTAAAGGTTAATGAATATAAACCATAACTACTTTGAGTTGGCCAACCACGCTCCGTGCACTGCTACCATTGAAACCAATGTACACAATTATCTTTACAATAAAGAGAATATATATTTATGTACATGTATCTATCTAGCAGAGTTCACTTTTGGTCTTAGCAGCTTTATTTTGTCTCCTCTGGCATACATGTGAAGCAGTCTACTGATTGAGCTAAAGGGTTACCCCTTAAGCCATAGCTTGTAAAAATACTTTCGCCTAACACAACCTCATTACTATCTACGACTTTAAAAAAAAAAAATCAGTTATCTACGCATTTCAGTATTTTACCTCGGATATTGCAGATTCCGCTATTTTTGTGTTTTTATAGCTCACTGGCAAGTTGTATCATTAGTCATATTGAATTCCGTTGTACATTGATTTGAATATATAAGTCTGTAATATTGTTAATATTTGTAGAAATGGCTATATCATAATACACAATTCGTTAAAACGATAACAACATTTTAGAAATGCCTGTCCCTATTGCTATCATCGTTTGTGAAGGAGATCTTGATACAATCAATCACATTTTGAATGCATTGGAAAAAAAACTACCAGTTATTATCATGAATGGATCTGGAATGGCAGCAGACTTGATTTGTGAACGTCTCCAAAAGTCAGTAGTAATATAATTATAGATATTGTTTTAAAAAATAATTTAATGGGTTTAATTTATTTTTCTTACACAAAACAATATACAATACCGATCAGACCCAACCTAACACCAGAGTAAACCCAAACTAAACCCCGGGTTTACTTTTGGGGTTTACTTGGGGTTTACTCTGGTTTTACCTTTTGAAAATTTGGGTCCACTCGGGGTTTACTTTGGGTTTCCTCGGGGTTTACTTTGGATTTACTTGGAAATTGCTTTTGAGGTCAACTGCATGCACTGAAGTGTGAAGCAGACCTCTTATCTTACTATCCTACTGACTGTAATTCCTGCCCCTTGTATATTCCGAATACACAGTTAGCGTCTGCTTTCAGGGGTATACTGCTGACTGGGTTTACTCTCTGTGACCACTCTGGGTTTACTTTGGGTTTACTCTGGGTCCACTCTAGTAAACCCGGATTAAACCCAGAGTAAACCCAGAAAGTAAACCCAGGGTTTAGTCGGGGTTTACTTTCTGTTAGGTTGGGTCTGACTGTAAGTTTGTTTTAGAGTAAAATATAGTGCTTTAGAAATTGTAAATATAGTGTTTGATCAATTGCATCTAATTTCATTAAGATGTCTTTGGGAGTTGATTTTAATCAACTCTCCTATACAGTTTGTTTGATCAATTGCATCTAATTTCATTAAGATGTTTTTGGGAGTTGATTTTAATCAACTCTCCTATGCAGTTACTTAGGCAAAACAGAAGTGAAACAGTGTTTGAACCTAAGCACAAATCAACACCGCTGACAAGACTTAGTACTTGAATTCGATGTAATGTATTTTAAAGCATTGTTTTTCAAGGAAAACTTATTTATAAATACTTTGTATATAGTCAGATTTTAAATGGTACGAGCAATATAAATATTTTTTGTAGTCGTATATATTCCTACGCCAGACGTTCAACGAGACGCTCGGCTGTCTCCTTTAAATCTCCGACAAGCAGATAGTCTTTCTTGCTTGTCGGAGATTAACGGAGACAGCCGAGCGTCTGGTTGAACGAGACTTAGGTTCAATATGGCTTGGATCCATATAATTTTTCGGAAATATTTCGATTACTGATACGTAGTTTGATGGAATTAATTCTTTAAATATTACACAACATGATTCATATGGGATTCTCACAAAATTCTTGTCGGAGAATTCATATTATAAAAAATGTGCGTAATTCAAATAGATATAGAAAACTACTTGCCATGCAAAATAACATATCGTTGATTTAAAATAAATAATAATCGAGAAAATCAACTCCCGTCAGTCATTCAGTACTTTGATTTTCTATTAGAACCCCTTTTCATTATTTCAAATATGCTTACTATCTTTGCTTGTGCTTGTTTTCACTATATTTTGTGTCCCATGTTTTATTTTCTCACATTGTTGTCAAAAACAAGCAAAAGCCTGTATATGTTTGTAGTTCCGACATAGAGCTTAAAAAGAAAGCCAGTATTTTATTTGGAATTCGATTCGATAATGAAACGTATGAAACATTGAAAGAACAACTAGACAAGATTTACGATGGAAGAGACCTGGTAAGTCACAATCATTGAAATTTAGGTTTAACAATCCAAACATATTTCTCTCCTTCATTTAACACTTTTACATTCTTTCTGTTAAACTTAAGACAAAACTTAAGAACATGTAGATAAATATTCACATTGTCATTGTCTAAAGCCAATTAACAACAATTAATTGATATTCACAAAATATCAGCAATAGTTTGCAATACAATGTAGGTCAGACTTATTTTATGCAAAATATTTATTATCTCTTCAAGCTAATCTGTAAAAAAGATTACAATTAGACTTTCTAATTTTCTTTTTTATTAATATCTAAACAAAAAATAATACTGTGGAATCATTTTTATTCCTGGGGGTCAATGTTCTTGGGTAGCCAAACTATTCCTGGTTCGTGGGGACGTAATTTCATTGTTAGCAAGTTCGAGATAATTTTGATAAATATTAAAAAAAAAAAACGCTTGTATATACATTCGTGGGGTTGTAAATTCGTGGGCAAGGGTTACCCACGAAAGCCACGAACATTGGTCCCCCACGAACAATGATGATTCAACAGTATTGGGAAATTATTCATAGGATATACATACATCATTAATAATTCGTGCATAGGTAGCGTAATGAAAGTTGGAAAAGATATTTTTCGTCAAAGGAAATGTGCAAAAACTTCTGATTATTTAACTATATTTTACACCAATTATGACCATCGCATTGTCTATTAAATCAAACGTTTAATGTGAATGCAATGTGTTATAAGTGACTTTTTTTTTCAATATTTCAGGTTAGAATTTTTGATCTGAATCATGATGACCCATTAAAATTGTCAAACATTGTAGGAGAGGCGATAGTTAGCTGTTGGTCTATACAAAATCTAAAAACAGATAGTAAGAGAAGAAATAGAAATTATTATATTATCAGTTTCGTCTTATATTTTATAGAATTTCGAATTTCAAAACTATTTGATACGGTTTTAAACAACAATCCATATTAATTGTCATATTGCAACACAAGCACAACTAAAAATAGTTTAAGTTTGTTTCATGTTTGTTATATAATGAAACTTGGTAATACAAACTAATAAACTTCTTGTAAAATCATACATGTATCAGTCTCAAAATCTCACTCTCTTATTATTTCTTATATAAATAAATCTTTGAATTTACATTATTTTGCTAGTTTCACAAACTGACAATTCTGATAGAGCCGATTCAAGAATTAAAAAGAATGACAACTCAATCGAAAAGATTTCAATTGCATGGAAACTTAGTGCAAATTCCACCAGTCCGCCTTTTAACATCTCGATGTTCGAGGAATTTAAGGACTCTAGACCTTACATATTGAATCCAAAGTTTTCTGCTCCTACATCGCTTCCTTTATATTTCTTTTTTGGATATCAACTTTTCCTAGAATCTGGCCTTATGGAGCAATGTGGACCTGTAAGTAAAAAATCTCTTTTGTTTCGATCTTTAATTAAAATAATCAATTTTTTGTTTTAAATGTATAACCAGCAATCTTCCAATACTGGTATTCTATTGAGGTCAGATATTTAAATGTATTTTTTTTTTTTACCTTTCTGATTTATCAGAGTACAATGTAGTTGGTTTGCTGACATCAAAATATTTGGATATGTCATCCGACAATTAATTGCATTGAAAAGAGGGATATGTAACTAATTCGAATGATTAACCACACTCTTTCAACGTAGGTCCTTTTGCTGGAAGCATTAAAAGCGAATAGATGTGATTATGTGAGGGTTTTGTTGGACAGAGGAGTGAACTTTGATAGCAGATATTTAGCAGAGTTATACGAACAGGTTTGAAAAATGGATTTTATCGAGACTTTTTGCTAAAATCCTTTACATGCAATTCATAAAGAAACCTACAATACTTTTTTTTCAGACTGTCTCGTGCCAGAATTGCAAATTTTAAAAAGACTGTCTTCATATGCAATGGATTTTGAAGGTGTGAACGAGTCTATGTCTTCTTGCTTATAAAATGAAAGTTAATAAAGAATGTACTTGCATGTATCTGTTTGCA
The DNA here is from genome assembly GCA_016163765.1 of Magallana hongkongensis. NCBI lineage: Eukaryota > Metazoa > Mollusca > Bivalvia > Ostreida > Ostreidae > Magallana > Magallana hongkongensis. Next base: position 80,959,742 of record WFKH01011926.1, on the reverse strand, counting down.
ATTAATTTATGAAATATTCTCTGCAGCAAATAAAAGAGAAAGAAGCCAGAAATGTTTGTCATACATACAAGTGCTTGCTAAAGAAAAAGAAGAAAAATAAGAATCAATGGAAAAAGGACAAACATGAGGAGTACTTTAACGATTTACCGTTCTCTGTTGCAAACGCAGCAAAAAAGCTGTGTCGAAGTAGTCTGCGTTACAAAGGTAAACTTGACATGATTTGTTTTGCATAGTATATTTTATTAATAGAAAACGAAATATTAAGCATACATCGTATGTTTACGCAAAATGTAACATTTCACTTGTTTGAAATACCAATCAATATGTATTTAGTTTTTAGAACACGCAAGAACCGCATAGTTGTATAATATATGTACAGACATGGTTGATGTAATGCATTTGATTAGTGAATGCCTAATGTAAATGTGTACCTCTTTATATTAACGTTTATGTCACTTGTTTCAAAAAGTATAAGCGAAGGAAACGGTTATTATTTTGCATTACAACCTTATTAAACGCATTACATTAATGTATTTCAGACACTAATTTTTTTAGTAAATACCCCCGGCAATGTGATGTCTCATTGTTCCTGTTGTTAATAACAAGGGGTGGAATTTAAGCCAGATAATTCATTTAAACTTGCATGCACCAATGTTAATTAAGGTGCCCTTAAAAGTAAGAGACTAACATAGATAAGCAGCGATGTCAAACAGTTCTTTTGTTTTTTGTTGTATTTTTCTATGATATCGTATTTTGTTTATGTACTTAAACACGCGACGTGCTTATCAAACACGGCAAATAGTCTATTTGAGTCGCATCAGTGTAGGTGCAAAAAACCTAAATTTTAAATTATGTTTATGAAAGATCGATTGTTAATCATACTTGCAGTTCATGCTGAGCTTTAAATGAAATATTCTGTCCATGTAAGATATAATAAAAAAAAAAATTGTCCCGTCTTCAAAACTAGTCACAATTTATCTTTATAGGGCGATTTCAAAACAAATAAGGTTAATTTATAACATCCTTCAGCAAGGTTAACATTAGTATTAATTTTCTCTTTCAATCTTTTGCAAAATATTCTAAAAGTGTTTCATTTTATTAGCTGTTCTTAACATGCTTTGTCTTAGGATCTAATTTCTGCAATAACAAATTTAACCCTGTAGTATAATAATACTGAGCGCAGCAAAAGGCTGGTGAAGGTCGCTTCGCACACCAAGTTTAAATGTTCACACGTATTTGCAAAAATTAAGTAAAAAATGAAAATTATATCATTAAAGGACTGATTTTTCGATGTATATTGCATTTCAACCGTTTTAAAAGTATACAATCTTTAAATCTTAAATAATAGAAAATACTAATCATATATATTACAAATAATAACATAGTAATATATATTTTACAAAAGTACCTTGATCAGGAAAAACGACTTGTTGAACATATGTCTTATCTAACCGTTTATAAGAAATAAAAACCAAAAAAAAAAAATTCATAAACATTTCAAATTTATATTTATATGTATAGAAAAGAAAGAACAAACTGTCGAAATCCCATTTTTAGCTCGGATATTTCCGAAGACAAACGTGACCTGAAATATGACGTTACATTTGTAAGCTGAATTTAACTTATCCACCGAGGCGCATCCAATTTGTACGTTTTTATGAATTTTGTTCTTTGTTTTTACAAAATCAAACGGTACTTAATTTATTTGAACAAAACATCTGCGCTCGGCCAAACGGTCACTTCGTTTCTATACTCGCTAAGGAGTGGGAAGTATAGTGATCTTTCTTTTTTCCTCTTTTTGAGTGTTTAAAAAGTAACCAATATCACCTAGACACATCCATAATGCAATGTATGGACTTTTTTAAACTCTTACCTTTACTAATACTTCATATTTTTAATACAGCAAACACATGCACATACATTAAATTACAATACTACAGTACGGTTCGTTTGAAAGAAACACGTTTAAGAAAATAGCGTTGTCTTCTTATTTACACATGTCCGTGTATATTGAAATCATTTTCAAATAGAGCATAATATGTATGAACTGCGTTATATGTTTTCAAACTCATTTACAAGGGGGAAACTGATGAATAAAAAGAAAAGAAAACGAACGGCTGTGATACCACATGTATTGAACGTTTACAAAACAAATATTTAGATTGCAGCTTATTCATTTTATGTAAAATCATACAGTGCAGATGTGTGAAGAATGTCCTTCAAACAGCCGCATTTAGCACTTAATAACACATGTAATTGAAGAAGCATCTTAATTTTTTGTGACTAAGACGTGAAAACGACATGGCTTTTACAATGGATTTACGTTCTAAACGTCTTTCTTATACTATTTTTTTTTATTCAGACAGCAAACCGAATCCAACCGACGAAAATGAAGAATCTGTCAATACAGAGTCCAACACCAAATCAAATACAAGCAATTATTCAAGCATCTCTGATCTTTTACTCTGGGCAATATTTGCAAATAGGAAGGAACTGGCTGAAATATGTTGGCTTAGAGGAACCGACCATCTCTGTAAGTTCTTTTTGAAAGTGTTTCGTTTCGTGTTTTAATAATTGGTCTGTGTTGGTATGTAAGAAAAATAGCTTGTCAAACTTATATATATTTAAATATCCAAGCAAACCTTTGATATACATGTGACATACAGTTTAGATAACATTATAAATTGGTGATATACCTGTTTAAAAATATATACTGATAAAAGAAAGCTGAAAATCTGTAGACATAACGAATTTTATTTATATTTTCATTTTTCTTTGATTTTTTTTTAAGTGACTGGACTAGTCTGTTCAGCAATCCTGGGAAAGCTTTCTAAAGAGGCTGGCAATGTTAAGGAGCAAGTCTTGTCGAATGAACTAGCGAAGCATTCAAAGTAAAATAAAATACAATCATCATTTATTGTTAAACGACCATTTCTATTTACATGTATTTGTAATATTTTTAAATGTTTCATAATACATAATTTGATAACTTTAATTATGATTTGATAATGCTTATAATTGTATTGTTTATATTTACTCTATTAATCTCCAAGAAAAAATGAATATGTCGATGAATAATTTTTAACTGTTTAAATTCCCAACTATATGTAGGACTCCAAAATGTGTTGGGACTATAAAATCCAATGACCACGTCAAAGTCCGATAATCTGCATCAAACCCCAAATATTCAACACGTTAAAGTCTGATGGTCCGAGCGCAGTCGTCAAAAGTCTGATTAAGTGTTACGTTAAAGATGATTTTACGATTGAGTCGAGAATAAAAAAGAAAACAAAAATCGATGCTAATTTTTATTTATAAACAATCCATTTGGTTTGTTTCCATACAACATGAACTTTTTGATCTTTGTTCTCCGCTGTAAAGACCTCCCCCTAGTAACACTGTAAATTTTCACTAGTCGTATCTTTATCCATTATCCATGTCTGGTTGATGATTTTGAATATATAGCAGCGATGTCGCTATGTCGTGACGTAACAAACATCAGAACTTTGCGTGGCAGGTCATCGGACTTTAGCACAGACCATTGTTCTAATAATTGTTCAATCTAAGTCAATCATCCGACCTAAAGCTTTGTAGTTTTTTTTATCATCGTGGCATAATATTACACAGTGTAATATCCATGATTTATTACATGAGAGATGTCCACCGCATATTGAGCTAAACATGTAATAAAATAATATATATTTATTTGAGTCATTATCGTTTCATATGTAAACATGCTGTTTACAGCTTCTCGCCATTCCTTAAAAAAGATCAAGCCATAATTTTGATTTGCTAGTTAGGCCTTATTACGGACCGCCATAAGGCGGTCCGTTATTTGATATACATTTCGATATTGTAACTGCGTTTCTGCGGGATAAGTTTTATTTTATAGAATTAATATTATGCTTATTTTAATGAATTAAAAGTAAATTTGCATGTAGAAGTATGTTTTATGCCTTTAACAAATATTACATATTTTTTTGTTTTACTCGTGAATGTAAAGTAGGTCATAGACTGTCGTGTTAGGCGCTTTTTTATCGAGACTATAATCTATTTGGAAAATTTCATTATTTTCAAAAGTTTCCATTCTTTTCAAAACGAAGTATCGGGATCGGTATTCGAGACATACTAAAGACCTGAAATACTAAAGACCTGAATGACATGAAAAGTAAATATAAATGATATATTTGAATTTTTATGTTCTGCGTCAAATAAAATGACTTTGTGTGTGTATTTATTATATTTCCATATAAAATGTGGTAAAAAAATATCATGAAATGACATCTATATCGATTATTACGCAAAATATGAAAGAACTGAATTATTAAATAACCATGAACTATTAAATAACCATGATTGTCTTCATTACCTGAATTGTAGATAAGATTTATAATTCCATTTAGGAAAAAATTATCCGGCCTATTTTTTATCTTTAAAATTGTGCAGTTTCTACCGGATGAGCATGATCTTACATGTATCTTTAAAATAATCAATTTCTATTTTATTATGTGGTCCCTTAAAACCATATAAACTAATACATTTAGATTTAATATCAATACCATGCAACAACAAAAAAAATCAAAATGGTTTGAAATACATAAACTGATAATAATAATGATGAGTTGAACTTTGTATTAGAATAATGTACAAGTCAATTTGTTCTCCATTACTTCATACTATGGCAATGGTCATACAATTACCGTTCGGAATGCTTAAAGTAACAAACTCGGTTCTTAATAAAAATAGTAAAATGTTTAACTTCGAGACGTGTTGCTGAAAATATATTAAAATTTCCATAAAAAATTAGTACAACCAACTCGTCATTTTCTTCTTTGTGGTGAGTTTTTTTATGTAAACAACCAATGATGATTCATACAACAATTATATTTTTTGCGGCCCATTTGACGCCTGCGTCAATCTGTTTTCTTGTTATCATCTACTTTAAAAATAAGTATTCTACTGACTGACTAGTTAAGGTTTTTAGAATTGGACAATGTATAATTTTTAACTCTTTTAAAAAGTAAAAAAATATTGCTGAAGGAAAAAAAGTGGAGTGATAATACCGTCAAAAATTTGATTTTTATGTACCACCCTACCTCACGACTAATTTGTGTACTTTTTGGGGGAAGATATAATATCCGGTAATAAATTTCACCCGGTCGTAGACATTTAAAATTAAAAATAATTAAAAGTTAAAGATCAATGCCTGAAATATGGCCTAAAATCTACAAACTAAAACAAAACTTGCAAATATTTATTTATCAAACTTAATTTCTTTTTATAATTTGTATATATTGAAATGAATCAAATACATTTACCAATAATGTTTGTCTGTCTGTTTGTATGTTAAGCATTTTTCTTCAAATAATTATACTTTTGAAGGTTGAAATGTAATTGAATATGTATATTTCAATCACACACAAATTAGTCATATAAACAATGTTAAATAAAAATAAAAGAAACAAGAAGAACAATTAAAGTTAAATAACTTGACAGGTATACATAGTATACCTAATCCTACCTCTATTTTTTAAGAGTTCCGTGTTCGATTTGTTCCTGTTTTGTAGTTTTCCTTTGAACTTTTGAATTTGAACAATGTTCGTTATCACCATATGTCATGTACTAATTGTCACTGACTTCAATTAATCGGTTTTTTAAACAAGTAATCCAGGTACATAAGAATATAGTAGAAGAGATGACATGACATAATTATATTTTTTCATCAGTTCGTCTCTTGTAAAAGCTATTTCTAATACATTTTTTTTTCATTAATATCAAATATAAAATCATGAATGCCATTTGTATGCACATGTAAATTTGTACAAAATAAACATATTTAAGTAAAATTGAGATTTTCAATTAAACATGCCATTTAAAAAAAAAAAATCTCATCCGCATATTGTCCTACATAATGAGTCTCAAATTATGTCTGTTAAATACACAGTTTGTTTCTAACAAAAACCAAGTTTTCTCCACTGGAACAGACAGGATTCATTAAGAAAAACTTGTGCAACTCAGATTTCCTTCCTCATATTTGTTTATCATTCTTTAGAACAACTAACTTAGTGCAGTATCTATAACAACAGATTAATACTAGCAAAAATTATAATTCTATGAATGTTTAACAACTTCATAATTATAATGAAACAAATCAAACAATGTATCAAAGTTATTGTAATTTTATAAATTTTTACTGATAAAATATAGCCAGCGAACCAAGAGTACAGTATTGTTCGCTTTTCTTCTTCGTGTGTGATAAGATATATTAGACTCTCCGATTTCAGGATTTATAATACAAAATCTTGAACTATTTTGTGAAACAATCATGGATACAAGTAGATATAATTAATTTTGAAAAATTCTTGACATACAATATAAAATACGAAATATGTTCATTTCTTCACTTTGATTGTCTTTATAAACTGATTTGATGTAAAATGTCTCTAAAATCGTTCAAAACGTTTCGAAGCGGGGTATGCAATTAAGGAAAAATACGTCCTATTACCAAGTATGTCGATTTACGAAACTTTCAGTTTAAAAATTTATTTATATGTTTGTAATCACTTCACTTTGTATATTGTCTGAACACAAATGAATCATTAGTGCACATGTAGTTGCCCCACTATCTGTAGATGCGATCGTTTCACCATTATGATTAAACATGGTTTAGCTAACAAAGCATGTTGCACTATCGAATGTGTTCTTGTTTATGGATACCAGACTTTGAGTTGATCAATTGTTGTTTTGTTTACAAGACAAATACTAAAAATATAAACTTCCATCAGACTTTCATACAATGATTACTATTATATAAAAAATCGAATTATTTAAAATTTATATAATGAAAAACAAGAATGGTTGACAACAAAGTAAAGAGAATATTAAAAAAAAACCGCTCAAATCTTCAATTTTTCTCATTTACAAAAACACATTTGACTTGAGAAAACTCTACGACTGGAAAAAAAATGTTTGAAGAGGTTGATATCATTAAGAAAATATAACTTTCATTCGTGAGGTATACCGGTCCATTAAACTCGAAAAATAAGCGACTTTTTCTACCTTTGTCAATCCACTAAAATGCTTTACGCGATAGTTCTTCTTACAAACAATAAATATTGTGCTAGAGTGCTCTTGCACAAAAATACAATAACATATGACTACCGGCGACGTTAGCACTCATTAAGTATAATACATCTATATAAGGCGAAATAATTTGATTAAAAACCTTATTAATTAGATATAATTTTATCATATAAATTGAAATATGGCGTCACTTAATAAAAATGACAGTGTAGTTGTTGTTGTTGTTTTTGTGGGGTTTTTTTGGTTTTTGTTTTGTTTTGTTTTGTTTTGTTTTGTTTTTGTTTTTTTTTGGGGGGG
>WFKH01011926.1:80938356-80952262 GCA_016163765.1 Magallana hongkongensis | reverse complement strand
GGGGGTTGGGTGGGTTTTGTTTTTGCATTATAGATGATACAATTATTTCTAAATGTGATTTCTAAAAACTATTAGTCTTACGAAGAAAAATACTATACAGATCATATTTTGTTAAAAAGGTTATTCGAACAACGTTGTCTTAAGATGATGGACAGTATGTACGAAGAAGACACTAAACAGGCCATTAAACTAATGGATGACGAGGCAAACGTCTGGGGAATCAAGTCCAGCCCATTGACGTTTGCTTATGAAAATGTCATGTACGATGTAGTAGCTCACACGTGCTCCCAAAAGTATATAAACAGGCAATGGTACAACGAGTTGGCACCTGATCTGTGGCCTTTCTTGAAGGTATTTATTTGAATATTCTAAAATTATAGTTAAGAAGTTAATTGTCCATAGTGTTCGATCCCTTAGTTTTATAGTTTTACCTGTGTGTCAATTTTTAAACCTGTTTTCTTTGTTAAACTATCTTATGGGAAAACCATTTCAATTAGAAATCATTTTTCACACTTTTTACTGTTAGCGCGTTAGCGCTCTGTTCTCTCTCTCTCTCTCTCTCTCTCTCTCTCTCTCTCTCTCTCTCTCTCTCTCTCTCTCTCTCTCTCTCTTATTTATGAGTTTTTAAATACATTTCACAACGGGCCCTATTAAATGAATTTGAAAAAAATCGAACTTATTAAAGTCTATTGTATTAAAAAAGATGACAAATGAATGGTTGTTTTCAATAAATAAACACGTTTGCTATATATCACTTCCAATAATCCGCCTAGATTAAATGCATCTTTTCAGTCTGCAGTCAACCGTACGAAGTTTATTTCTGCACCATTGACAAAATACGTAATTAATTACGTAAGTAATGTAAATTAGGTAGTTCATGTACAAAAAAGTCTTGTTCGTTTGTATTATTTTATATTATAATAGTGATTATTGCTCCTTTGATTTAGATGTTGTTTTTCTCAATGCTTGTTATGTACAGTGCATTTGTACTGACGAGTGTTGACACCGAATACTACGTGCAGGATATCGCCAAATTCTATGAATACTACGTGTATTTCTGGGGCGTTGGGGATTTGATTGAAGAACTCATTAGCTGCTTTGTAAGTAATACTAATTTTACACAACGTTACACGTAATTAGGAGTTTCTTTTCAACTAATGTTATGTTTCTTTGAGCGATCTTGAAAAAAATCATAGAAATATATTTGTTTTCTCACATGTGACACATTTTAAAGAGAAACTAAAACTTTTTTCTGTAAGTATATATTTTAGACATTTTTTTTCAACTTTTTTTTGTAAATAATTATTTTAGATACATAAAAAAGGTTTTGACATAATTCAGGACCAATGGAACATGACACAATGTAAATCTGGAATCTCAAAAAATCTTTGATTCTTTTAAACTCACAATTCTTACTCCAAATAACTCCAAATAAATATAGTTTTGCGTTTTATAAAATAAAAACAAATGTACTGAAACTGATGTGAATTTATCAAAACATATTATTTTCCTTAATTTCCGACTTACGCCATATCATATCAAGATTTCCACTGTTCTGGTCGCTGCTTCACATCCCAATAAAGGCCCAACTCCTGTTTTTTTGTTTCATCGCAATCAGATATTTCATTCAACAAAATACCTTACATTGTACAGACAAATTTGTAGAAACGCATTCTAAAAATAACATGACAACAATTGTACTGATAAGAAATACCCAATGATAGAAGAAACAAAAGGCATATAAATTTCAAGGCACACATATATTTTGAAAATAAAATAAAAATCGATCATTGTGAATGTCCTCCTGTGTCGTACTGTTTTGTCATTGGATTTGCCCAACCATTCAGTAGATCATGAATTGACAGCTTATACTTTATAGAAGAAAAAACTTTCTATGATTTACTACAGCTTATAAACTGTGTTAGATATGCATAAAGTGGGGTGGAGATCTACAATAAACCGCGGCATTATGCATTATGTATGAACGACAAACGTGCAAGCAATATAAAGTAGTACTGTCTGCGCAGGGTAATTCAGATACCATGTTAATTCTTTCAAAGAGTACGAGCACTAATATATCAATATCCAAATTTTTGACTTTAGTTCTTTTTTTCAAATATACAATGCATAGTCCTTGAATTAATACTTATTCAATGCAACCAAAATTCCTTGACCGGAAAAAAGCAACCCACCGTAATTTTTCTGATCGGTATTAAACCCCAGTAGCTGATAAGGAGATATCGAAAATGTTTATTTCCATATATATATTGATAAATATGTCGACTAAATACCATAATGAATTTATGTCAAGTTAAGTACATTAATAAGATTTCTCAAGTGTAATATTGGGGGTCTTGATACTTTTTCAAGCCTCATGAAATATCAAAATCAATTTAGTTTTTAATTGATTTTTGTGAGACAAACACGTTACCGTGGAATCATTTTTATTCGTGGGGGTCAATGCTCGTGTGTAGCCAAAATGTTCTTGGTTCGTGGGGACGTAATTTCGTTGGTAGTGTAATAATGATAATTCTAATAATTATTAAACAAATGACGGTGTATAGGTTCGTGGGGATGTAAATTGGTGTGCAAGTGTTACCCACGAAAGCCACGAACATTAGTAATATTTTAAAATCACATTTAAAACACGTATAATTTGAAGTGCTAAACCATTTTTTTTTAATATTTTGAAGTGATAATTTGTTCGAAGCGTGATCAAATCTATCATAAAGCCCGATCATGTTATCGACCAGATCTTTCAACTCATAATACTCTAAATAAGATTTCTTTTTTATTAAGGAAATACTTTTTGGTGTATTATTTCCTTGTTATTAGTGTGTTTGACTTAATATTATGATATTCGAATACTATTTAGGGCTGTTTAGAGTCGCATGGTCGTTCCCACAGGAGCTATTACTCCCGAATGAAGAGATATCTGTTTGACTTCTGGAACATAGTGGATCTGCTGTCATATGCTTTGTTGGTATCGGCACTGTTTGTACGCCATTTTTACATCGATGAAAATTTCGTCATTGCAAGACGCATGTTTGCCCTATCTCTCCTGGTCATGTATCTAAGATTCTTGGAAGTGTTTTTAATCCATAGAACACTGGGACCTACACTTATTATGATCAAGGAGATGGTAAATGTTTATAACCGTTTATAAGAACCTAAACACCGTTCGAGTACAAATTATTATTATTTTTTCCGTTTGTAATTCTAGAAATGCTTAATATGGGTATGTTTAATGCATCATCTAACTTTTAATGCCAGATATCGAGTTACAACATAATAACAGGGTTCAAAATTAATTTTATTTTTACAAAAAAGCTATAGACTTTATATTGTTTACATATGTTTTGGCTTGATAAACGTTTCAGTATAACTTTGTTTTCTTTTGATAATAGTAATACATGTATTACATATAATGAGCACACTGAATCAGGTTAAGTTCTACTTGTTAATTTATTAAAATTGTGGTATCTCCTTGCAGAGCAGTATTCGTTTACAAAATTAAATCACGAGCTTTGTTTATTTAATAGTGATTTCTGACCTCTGCATCTCGTTTTAACTAGAATTTAATGTTAATTGTTTTGTCAATTAACTTACTTAAACTCGAATTGCTTAAGTAAACCATATTATACATAAGAAATGAAAATGAAATAATCCAAAACAATGATCTTAAAGCGTATTTTAGTTACATTAAAGTTGTTTTTCAATTAGTTTAAGCCAAACGAAGTATACCATTTATAAGTTATAATATTTTTTTCCAGCTGAAAGATCTTCTTAGTTTCCTGATTTTAGCTGTGTTTGTGGTATTGGGTGTAGGGATCTACTACCATGCTAACTTATGGCCGGACCATCAAACAATATGGAACGGAGATTGGACCGATTGGAGGGTTTGGAAAATTATATATTATCCTTACTGGCAGCTATACGGGGAATTTAATCTTGATACCCTTGAAGGTAACATTTTTTTTTTCAATAGTTGTCTCACATGAATCTTTTAAAGCATAAACCATTTTTATTCACTTTAAATCCGTAACCAGCAGAACGTATTCTTACATGTCGTTTATATTCCATTTTCAAAATAAAATCGTTAATGTAAGCATCATTAAAGGGGCATGGTCACGATTTTGGTTATATTGATATTGATATTTGTTTTCCCGATTTTAATGTTTACAATGCTTCAGTAAGGCATTTTTAATAGGCAACCAAAATTTAGGTTCATTCGTTGAGCTATAAGCGAGTTACAGAGCTTACCATTGTTTGCTATGTAAACAAAGCTTTTGTTTACATTTGGAATGTTGAAGTGAAATTTCCAGTTTTAGACCACAATTTGTTAAACGTTAGGAACTGTTTATTTATGCGTAAAATTAATAAGAAGATATACAAATCAGTTTGAAACAGATTGTTTACTGGTATATTGAACCTATGTAAACAAAAACAGGGCACGAGCCTTGTTTACATGCCAAAGAGTTGTGTATTTTGCTTAAAACTTTACGACTGACTCTCAAAATGCATTTTAGTATTAGAAATGCATTCCTGAAGCATTGTAAATATTAAAAACAGAAAAATAAAATTTGACCAAAATCGTGACCATGTCCCTTTAACCACTGGTATTAAGCCGATAAGCGTACCATTTGGTACGCATATCATACGATGGCGACAAACCCTACAGGTTCGGAAGTTTTATTGCTATATTTATTTATTCAGGTCGTATTTCAGCGGGTAAAACATAAATGTTTGAAAGGCTACTGAGTCTTCACATGTAGCGACTTATAAAACAAACCGAAACATCATATTAATTGATATTTCCTCCATAAATGAAAATCCCTATGATATGCGTACCTACAAAAACAGATATACGTATACGTACCATAAAACAAATAAGAATTTTTGGATATGCGTACCATCGGTAAGATGTACTTGGGTGGGTGTGTGCGCATGCATGCGTCTGTGAGTGTCGATACCAAATGTTCTTATTACTTCATGAATAAAAAAAGATATTAAAAAAGGCTTACATTTAGATGTACCATAAGGTGCTTCTTTTAAAATCTTTTAAAAACCTTTCTCGCATTAACCACACTTGAATTAAAATGCTTTCTTTGTTGATTCATGCGGGATATGAAGGTGGCGACATTGCAAAAAAATACATAACCAGCGTTCATTAGTCGGTTTTGTATTTTTTTTCTGCAATGATCGCTACCTTCATAACTCATCAAGGAGATAATATTTTATTGTTTATATTTAAATCTTTCTTTTAACAAATTTATAAATTGATCGTAAAAATAAGCAAAATTAACTAAGTTGTTGTTAATTAATGTACATAAGTATGTTTGCTAAAAGAAACAGCCAAATCGCCTTTGATGGGAATTTGAGTCTGATATCATCATGATTTTTTCGTGCAGTCCGTGAATTTTCTTAGGTCGATTAAGGTTTCGACCAATCGATAAACGGGGGGTGTAGATTTTAGTTTCTACAGACCTATGAATCACAATTGAGGTTTTTTTTTAAGAAACAGAGGAGAAATTAATCGGTAGATGTAAATAAATTCCTTTGTGTGCCCCAATATTTTATGTTCTTGCAAACCTTGCTTCGAACCATACAACTTTCCGCAATCTTCAATACCTTGCCATCATCTTTAAAAAAAATATATATTAACAGTGATATTATAAACAGAATCAATAATAAAATGTGGAATATACTTTAAATGAAAACCGTACAGTGTAAAGAAATATTTTCTAACCTCTTTCGTTTTGCTTTGGGGTGCTAGTGATCAGAGATCCATCAAATCTACTTACTGTTTAGACCAGAAAATCTATATTAATTTCATTTAAAAAATATTGCTGAGCTTAAATGGATATTAATTAAGAAAAAAGAAATTGATATACATTTCACTTTATTTCGTAAAAAAAAACAACAAAACAACTTGAATAAAACTATTTATGAAAAAAAATATTTAAGAAAGAAATCTGTGTGATTGAAATAACATGCTACATGCATATAATCACCAGATTACCAAAATCTCACTTGAATTTCAAGTTCAAATGATACAGATATCCAGAGTCCTTCAAATGTTTTTCTCAAAATGGTATATTCAAATTTTGAAAAATGATACCGTTAAATGATGAATTCTGTTATATAATAATAAAGCATGAACCATTTAGTTCTCAGCGAATTTATCATTTTAAAACAACTGACATTAAATAGTATTACTTTTTTTTCTTTTTACAAATTAAATACTTGTATTATCTACTAACACGGGATTCTTCCGTCTTTGTTTCTGAATTCTCTGGAAAAGAAGCGTTGCCAGAATCAAGGTTCAGTATTAAGTGTATATCAAAACCGATTTTAAAAAAAATGTCATTAATTTTTTACGTTTATTAGTATGCCTTAGTCCTCAACATACTGATGCTCTGGAGATAACGATAATAAAACAATGTCATACAAATGCATTCAACGTCTCAAAACCGCACAGTTCAAAGAAAATAAGAACACACAATACATAATAAGAAATTAGCTGGTACCCATATCATCAAATTATGGTACGTATATCCTGAAAAATAAACATGTCGTAGGTAGGCATATCAGAGGGATTTTCATTAATGGAGGAAATATCAATTAAAATGCGGTTTTGGTTTATTTTATAAGTCGCTACATGTAAGGACTCAGTAGCCCTTCAAACGTTTATGTTTTATTCGCTGAAATACGGCCTATATACATAAATATAGCAATGTAAACTTCCAAACCTGCAGAGCTTGTCGCCATCGTATGATATGCGTACCAAATGGTACGCATATCGGCTTAATACCAGTGTTTAACAGAGAAAAACAAAATCACTTGTTGCTTGAACCCGGTTCGCCTGTGCACAAGTCTACCACTCAAGCCAGTACTCCACGGGGAATTCGCTTTAAAGCCCATAATATAGTCAATGCAATGACCGATTTTAAAACAAAGAACATATTCTGTATTATGTTAATATCAAGACCTAATATTTTCACTTGCAAATGTTTCCCTTATATAATATTGTTTGCACAAACCGCTGTTATTACAGCATAACATCAGCCTGGCTCAATAGGTCAAAGTAGCTCATGAATAATCTAGCTCACTACTTTTTTACGTACACAAACTAACCAAATTACGCTAAAACACACCTAACATAGTAATGAAAAATATGATTTAGGCATAAACCAAAAAAAAAAAACAAAAACAAAAAAAAAAACAAAAAAAAAACAAAAAAAAACGTGTCTGTATTTTGTTATACGAAGTTTTATTCGCTCATTTTATTTTACTATATATAACATTATTTGCGAAGATAAATGATCATGGCTTAATATTCACGTACGATAATGTTTATGGATCGACATCGTAACAAAGCGTTCTTGAAAATTACAATCGCAATTTTTCAAAGTAGTCAAAATCAGTTATAGTTCATTTCTGACACTTATACATGTAACAAGTCTCAATTAAAATCGCAAACGCAATATCCCAGACCTTTCGTGTTTAGTCCAATCAAATTTAACTCCTTTTGTTTTTCTGTTCGTTTTCTTCCGTAAAAGAAATTAAAAATAGCTTGCCTCAGTAATATCCGAGGAAATTCATTATGCTCTTGAATCTGATTCTGCGATAGAATTTCATCTAAAAATGCCTAAGTAGACGCTGACTCAGCTTTTAATCGTTTTGTTTTCTTTCCAACCACTCTATGACTTCAACGGAAGTGGTACTATTCGGTCAAGCTTCAATTTTTATATTTTTTTTTCAATTGTACAAGTGAATTTCTTTACTGTTTCACTTTATTATAATAAAAAAAAATATGTTATTTTGTCAAAAGTAGTGTCATATTTATATATTAAGATGATCAAGTACTTACAAAATTGTTGAAGGATTTTTTGTTACGTGATGATAATCGAAGCTGCTTTCTGGGTTATCACAAAAGGGAAGTATGGAGCAATGTTATCGTCATAATTTGCAACAAATGTAAATAAAAGTAATAAGGTATCATATTTGGATGTATATCGGGATATAAATACGGGTTGATATGTGATCATATCTTCCATAAAACACATTGATATCTTATTTCTTAAGTAAACGATTCCAAAGCGTAATTTTGGTGCTAGAGCCATTATGACGTCATAATTGATAATTGATAATTTGAATACTCTTTTTCCGTACTTGATTGCTTAAAAGAAACTATGGGGAAAATAAATCAATTTCTTGGCACTCAGTATAAAAATATAAGAAAAGTAATCCCGATAATTATATTCAATTTGACATCATTTTTAAAGAGGACATCAAGAACTTCTTAAATTTTTTTTTTGTTGTAGAGAGACTGTAGACAAACTAAATATATTTCACAAGACAAAAATGAAAAAAAAAAACTTAGAAATTTGCTTCTTATTTCCCTCATTATTTAATTAAAATGACAATTTAAAACATGATTTGTTTATTATGTTTACTGAAATTTTACGCTTTAGTACACCCTACCAAACAAAGATATTAATATATAACATCATTGAAAGAATTTATATCTTGAATTTAATAAACCTGTAGACATCTTTCATTTACTAGATCTTGACATTCAGCGTTTCTATAAAAAAAGCAAACAATAACATAGAAAAACAAGAATTTTTAAATTTTGCTTCCTACTAAAACAAAGTATACCATTTTCCCAAAAAAGACGCTGTGGGTGAAGTGTGAGACCAACTAGAGAAAATAATGTTCTTGATGCAGTGTTAAAAAAAGATATTTCAACTTGACTATTATCCAAACAAATAGGTTTAAAGTCAACACACTCCCTCTATTTACGAACACTCTATGGGCCAATTCTAGCCAAACTTGACCAATTAGAAAAATAAAACTTCAGAAAAAGATTTTACATAGAGATGTATTATGATATTTCCTTTGATTAATAAATAGACCTGCAGGCCTTGATAGTCACCTGAATACCAAAATTTGTAGGTAGACCTTTCAGAGGGTCTCATTATTGCATTTTAAACTTTATTTTAGAGTCTAAACCCTGATCCGAATTTAAAATATTTGAAAAGCATTCATTTATAAAAGGGAAGGGCGGTGTCGAAATAATCTCTGATTGTTTATATTCTAACCCCATGTGTATGCTTAAGAAAAGAAAATATGATTCAGCAAAGGAACTCAGGTAGGCGGACAAAACTCAACACTATCGGAGCCGGGTGCTAACAATCATGATGCTCTATGCAAATACCATGAATCATTTTATAAACAAAACATACTGAATAGCAATGTTGAGTTTAATCCGATTTCATGTGACTTTTGTACAATTTTGCTTATTGTTACATATATTTTTTTATATATGATGTGCACTTTAATTGATATAAGGTACGGGACCAAAAAACTGCACCTATTCGAAACAAGAGTGGGAGGCTGATTCTTCATTAGAACGATGTCCCGACAACGACTGGACAGTCCTGGCTGTAGCTGCCATTTACCTCTTGTTTTCGAACCTCCTCTTGGTCAACCTAGTAATTGCCATGTTTAGGTAGAATTGATTAAAAATCATGCTGTTTATTTACCTCAAATTTGAAATGAAACAGCGGTACGGTATTCTGACAATCCAAATTAAATCCTGGTTTATTAGATTGAAAATGTATCAGAGAAAATAACATGACGCTTATCGTACATGTGACATGTAAACTTACTTTTTAGCTACACATTTGAGAGAGTACAAGAAAACTCCGAGAGACTGTGGCGGTTTCAGAGATACACTGTGATCAACGACTATGATTGGAGGATCCCGTCCCCCATCAATCTGTTCTTTCTCCCATACCGATTATTCTGCTGTCCAAACAGGGATCATTGTTGTTTAGATTGGTGTAAAGGTATGCTGTATATTAAGATAATTACATAAAAATTTATTTTTTTTATTCTTAGATGCTTATATATTTCGATAGTTATTATTGTCAAAATTTGGCAACAATATAGTGTTTATTTTTACCATTCTTTTTAATTTTAGTTAATAAAATGATATCCAAAGTAATAGGGGGAACACGCAAATTTAAGCAAAAATTGTCAAAGAGAGAAATAACCAACATTAGAACACAAAACAAGTTTGATACTTTCTATTCTGAGTTAACAACATCCTTGTTTTCAGAACACTGCAACAAGAAGGACCACGAAGAGGAAAAAGAAAAACGAAAGAAGAAACTGGCGTTTCGAAGAAACTTTCAGAAAATAATAGCGTTCAGAAATCACAATAAAGTGTAGGCAATCAAGGTGGAGACTCTTAACAACTTGAGATTGTTTGGTTGTTATACTGGCAAAGAATTGAATGTGATCCTCCAGCATTCAAAACATAATGAAATGTTTATAATGATTTAAAAATGTTGTGTTTTATAGATAACAATATGTTTTATCATTATTGCTTGGTTTGCATTTTAGCTCATTTGAGCCGAAGGCTCAAGTGATCTTTTTTGATCAAAATTTGTCCGTTGTCTGTCGTCGTTGTCGGCGTTGTTGGCGTCGTTGTCGTAAACTTTTCACATTATCATCTTCTTCTCCAGAACCACTGGGCCAATTTCAACCAAACTTGCCACAAAACATCACTGGGTGAAGGGGACTCAAGTTTGTTCAAATAAAGTCCACGCCCTCTTTACAGGGAAGATAATTTAGAATGATTAAAAATTTGTTGGTGTTCTTTAAAAATCGTCTTCTCTAAACCAGTTAGCCAGAAAAGCTGTAACTTGTGGGAAGCATCCTCATGTAGTTTAGAATAAAGTTTGTTAAAATCATGATCCCGAGGGATAGGGTTGAGCCACAATTGGGGGGTGGGTGGTCGATTTTTTTTTCACATAGGAATATATAGAGAGTAAAACCTCTAAAAATCTTCTGGAAAAGCATTCAGCCCAAAAAGCTGAAACTTGTGTGAAAGCACAGGTTGTGGAGATTAAAGTTTGATCAAATCACGGTTCCCTGGAGAAGGGATGGGCCAAAAAGGAGGGGGATTCTTAAATTCGAATAGAAAAAAAATCTTTTCTCCAATACTTAAACACGAAGGGCCTTGAATTTTAACATAAAAATATGTGGATAAAAATAGGAAGATTTCTTAACTTTTTGTGCAAGATCTAATCTACTAAATTGTCAAGATATTTTGAATTAGATACTGTAATGCTGATTTGAAGAGTTAGGGCTATCGTTGCTCAGGTGAGCGATGTGGCCCAGGGCCTGTTGTTTCTTTATTGACTCTTAGTTTGCGTAATATCTATTGTGCATCAGTTTAACTTTCCAACACGAATGGAATTAATTTGTTTACGGTTAATTAGTTGACATTCTGACAACGTTTGCAAGTTTGAAAGCCTGCAAAAGGGGAAAGTTTTGCAGTTTCTTTTAAAAAAATTATGCTACATGCAAAGTTTTGATCTACTAACAAATCATGAAACTATTTTGTAATAAATAACATATGTGATAAGTTTTCGTTTGTACTATAGGAACAATTCTTCATTTATTTCTTTTTTTTTCTTTTGATGATTTATTTGGATTATTTGTTGTATGCTAATGATTTTAATGAGTCTTTTAAATATGATAAAGATTGTTACAATATCGACACTTACTGAGTAATTCTTATTCTTGACATTTTGCAATGTCGATTGATTTGTTTTGTGTTTTGGTATGTTTGTGGGGGGGGGGGGGGGGGTTTGACACCATTAGAAATAAAATAAGAGAAAACCACTTGTAGGGTATGCTTAAATGAAGTACTCAGTTACGTTTTAGGAATGTATCCAACACAATAGATATCGCTAATCGATATTTAAGTTATGAATGAAATACACTAAATCTAGATTACATATTATATGTTATATAATAACGTTATTTAACATTGTTAGTTAATGTAAATGATGATGAACAGGACGATCAGGATCAAAATACTTTGGTGATTGCTGTTAACGTAAAACTTAATCATTGACCGTGCAGTTTCGCATGAAAATTTTACATTCTCTTATAGCTGTTGAATTCTTAGACACACCTCACCCCTGGAAGTTTTATCATTCAAATATTTGCCACTTTTTTCAACAGTACACGCATCCGATTAATCTTCTTGTATGTATACAATTTGACAGTAAAAATGAAAATTACGGCGCAAAAAATAAATTGAAATGATTAATCTCATTTTAAACCAAACAAAATGCGGACAAAAGCGGTTAAAATGCCTGTAGTAGGATGAATGAGACACTAAAAATTAAGAATACCAAAATGCATGAATTTTTTAAAAAAATCATTTCCAAACTATGTATATTTAACATTACATCGATTACATCGATTTGTGACCCTTTAATAGGTTCAATACCTGTAATATATTGATTTCAGTTGGTGTGTGTACCAAAATCTTTAAAAGCATAAAAGTCCAGAATGTCAAAGTCTTTTATCGTATAAAGTGGGTCAGTACTTCAAATCTTTGACATAGTCAGATTAAGGTCTTATAAAAAGCAAACCAATTACAATAAACAAAAACTTGGAGCAAAAACTTACTACATTTTATAATTATTTGGTAGCCCAACAATTGAACGTTTAAGAAAAATAATGGAAGCCGGTAAAGGTGTGGCTAAAGTCGGATATAACATTTAAATAGACGACTTTGTTGTGATTTAAATGACCTAGTGGTTAGAGCTCCAGACCATAGATAGCATTATAGAATTGGGCTTTTTAGATTGAAGGTTCGATATTACCACAACTTGAGGCAATTATTTTTTGTGATTCTTTATTATTGTTAGAATATGCAAACTAAAATACAGTTAGAAATTTTGCTTTTGGATTATTGTATAATATAACTACAAAATAGATTTTATTGGGGAAAAGGATAAATTTGAATTTTTATCTTGATCAAAATGTGCAGTCATGCCAACATATCCCCCCATATTCTTTATGAGCATAGTTATACCATTAAATCATTTAAACAGTTTACTAATGATGTCGGTGCTTTACCTGCTTCAAGCTTTTTTTCTTACACACGCTAACCTCGGAAAATAAAACTTTTAACTTCACGTGAAGACTGAGATGGGCAAACTGACTACTTCACTTTGCTGGGTTGTTGATTGTGTTTAGAGGCACGTAAATAGAAGGTTTCTATAGTGAGGATGTGACAAAAGCCAATGTGAACTTAATCCAGGACAGAGCATATCAGTGCATCAAGGTATCGAAAATGATTGGTATTTCAACGCTTAGGAAAAGTTGGTGACAAGAGAATGAAATTTGACACCATGGACGATATTGACAAACAAAAGTAAAAAGATCAACGCGATAAACAATGTATGTGTTCCAGAAAAACATCTTCCCCTTTGGACCAGAAAACTTTTTCATCAATGAAAACGTTTTTTGGTCAATTTTTCTTTTGATACGTCGATCAATAGAAAAATTATTAAATTTATTTCTTATCATTTAATAAAACATTTTCAAATCATAAAATGTGAAATGCCATTGATCAAAAATGTAAATAATGTCAATAAAGCGGCGCGTATGAATACAAAACAATAACAGCAACAA
Organism: Magallana hongkongensis; assembly: GCA_016163765.1. Taxonomy (NCBI): domain Eukaryota; kingdom Metazoa; phylum Mollusca; class Bivalvia; order Ostreida; family Ostreidae; genus Magallana; species Magallana hongkongensis. The sequence goes on along the minus strand of WFKH01011926.1, from coordinate 80,938,750 downwards.
TATTCAAAATGAATGCACCTTCAGCTGATGCAGAGCTACTGAGCTGAATTTAAAAAATTAAACACAAATAGAAAGTTGAAATCTGAATCGGCTGAATTGAAAAACAAAGGGAAACACATGCGATGGCTTGTAATATTATTCACTGTGCAGCAAGATTCGTTAAACCTGGTTTTAATGTGAGTTAGATGGATGGAATATGCAACTGGGCATAACCATGCAAGGAGACGTGATCGTGGACGAAAATAGTTGATGTGTCGACAAAGAACAGTATGTATGTGCGACTTTTGTAAATGTTGTGGTAACTAGATAGCCAGTGAGGTACTTAAATGGTATATCTGCTGCTTGGAATACGCTGAAGGAATTGATCGCTGCACTACTCATAGCTTTGCTTTAG
>WFKH01011926.1:80902396-80920113 GCA_016163765.1 Magallana hongkongensis | reverse complement strand
ACACACACACACACACACACACACACACACACACACACACACACACCTATTATTAAAATACGAAACAGTTTCAAAAAGACTTACAAAGATGGTCCGTCCCTCTAAGCCAACATATTTCAGCCAGTTCCTTTCTATTCGCAAATATTGCCCAGAGTAAAAGATCAGAAATGCTTGAATAGTTGTGTGTATTTGATTTTTTGTTGGATTCTGTATTGACGGATTCTTCATTTTCTTCGGTTGAATTCGGCTTGATTTGGTTTAGTTTGAATTGGTCCGATTCTTTAAAGTATAAACATTACATGATGAACCATACATTGGTATAAGAGTTCAGTAAGAACGATACGTCTACATCACATGTTCATTTCTATGTGCTCAATGAAGTAAAAGGCAATTAGAAAAAATGTACTACGATGGCAATAAACATTAACGAAAATGAAATCAAATCTGTGATGGGTGATGTTTAGATAAATCGTCTAATTCATATGTAAACAATGTCCCTATCCATGTTTTTTATTCTCTCTCTCTCTCTCTCTCTCTCTCTCTCAATCGATCGGTCGACGACTGAAACTCAAATTTTGGTTGACTATCAGATATGCCCTACTAAAGCATTAATAAAGGAAAAAAAAATACCGTGACCATGCCCCTTTAAAGCCTTTTAAAAGTTAGACGGAAACTGAAACTTAAAACTTATTTATTTAATAAAACGCCTATTTTTTTACATAAACGTATTCAATGGCGTTGTACAAATAGAAACAAGAAAGGAATAATATTTACATATATACATAGAGATTAAGAGATTTGTGAGCTCTGAATCTTGCATATCAATCTACTATTGACCCTCCAATTTTGATTGATCAATAGAAATGTATTACCAAAGCATTGTTAACCAAGATAAATAGGACAAATAAAATTTGATCAAAATCGTTACCATGCCACTTTAAAATACACAAGCGCAATTAGGTATATTTTTCTCCTTCAACTGGTCAATGTAGTTTGTCGAAGTATTTTTCTATAATCTTTTTTAAATGAAATGAGAAAAAAGTACCAAAATGCGCTAATATGATGTAAAAGTCCAGTTGACTGATGTTGTTTACTTTAGGTGAGCTTGATTAACATTTCATAATTCTGCATGCCTGTTCTTTGTGAGTCACGTGACATCCATTCCGGTAAGCTTTTTTCGATGTTACAATGTCTGTTACTAGCCTTCATTTATGCGAAGGCATTCTTTGTATTTAATACTGTGTTATTTCTGATCGCTCCGTTTTCCCTTTATTTACCTACAGTAATGCATTGCTGGCATTAAAAACTTTTTCTGTGGGGCTCAACATTAGTCTGAGGGTCTTTATATGAACAATTTATAATCTACAGTATTGTGATTGCTTGTATGTAATCGTACATAGGTTTTGCTATGCAGTTTTAAAAGAGACGGTTTTTATACATTTTAAATTAAAAATTAAAATGTGTTCCCTCTGTTGAACATGTTTTTTGTTGAAATTTAAACACCTCTCGGGGCTTCGGTATTGGTCCCGTTTCACAATTATAAGAATTTAGAAAAGTCACTATAAATACAGCTTTGGTGTAGATCTTGGCATTTCTAATGCAATTGTTTTTGAGAAAAAAGATTTTGTAAAACACACGTTAAATTTACTTTTTGTGTATATGGGGTGGTATTTGGAACTCCCTTTTAATAATGATGCGTTGTACAAAGATATTGTAGAAAAGCTTTTGTAGAAGATAAGTACTAAGTGGTTCTAAGTACTCTCCAATTGCGTTTCACCAGAAAACAAACATTCTGGTTAATTTTGTTAAAACCTTGTGTTATTTTTCTACAAGTGAAGAAACTTTATATACAGATACACAAGCTTTATTGATATTAAGCATGTAAAAAACAGCAAGTGAATCACGCTTAAGAAACTAAAGAATAGATCCCACTTTGTTGAATCGCTCTTAATATAAGCATATGCATAATTTATTTCGAAGATTGGGAAAATGTTTTTACAATATCTTATAATAATAGAATCTATATTTGAAGACCTACCAAGAACTGGAAAAGAGAAAACGATTTATCAAATGAATATTCATTAATTTTTTTTTTATTTAATGCAATTTAGCACTTTTGGCGGTGCGATTTCAATCGTCTTTTTGTCGTGTTTTATAATCAGTGACGAAATTAAGTACCTTTATCTCCACAACATATCAGATGACGTGTTGGATATCGATTTTATATATGGTATAGTGTTTCCGTTACGAACCAATTGATATTGCTGCGCAAAGAAAGCATAAGTTCTCGAAGCACTGATCGGGATATTATTAGAATAGGTATTCTTTCTGTACTATATTTATTTATATTCATACTGTTTTCTTCCTTATATAGTTTGGGAAACAATTAACAAAATGATTGATATAGAAAAGCATAAATCCATATTAAATTATCATTTAAATGCATGACATCAACCATGCGGTTCCAGCATATATAAAAACAGAGTTTGATGTGTTTTGCACACAAAAATGTTACTATAATTATGATGTATTCTTTACATATTGAATTATATCTATTAGTTAAGGATGCAAAACGAAGAAAGGCAACTATACCTTTGTAACGAAGAATACCTCGACACAGCTTTTTAGCTGCACTTGCAACTGTGGATGGTAAATCGTTAAACTTCTCCTGTTCGTCATTTTTCCATTTATTCTTGTTTTTCTTCCTTTTCTTTAGCAAGCACTTGTATGTATGACAAACATTTCTTGCCTCTTGCTCTCTAATTTGCTGTATATATATATATATATATATATATATATAATAAATTTCAAAGAGCGAGAAAATAAAAACCCTTTTTTATAAGTAAGTAATACATATCGACTTCTACACACCCTTAAAATCCATTGCATATGGAGACAGTCTTTTTTGAATTTACAATTCTGGCAAGAGACTGTCTGAAAATAAACATATAGCATATGTTGTTCAAGTGCTGCATTTAATAATCTAAATAAAAAAAAAAAGAACCACATAATTTGAAAAAACCCCAGATAAAATCGGATAACAAACCTGTTCGTACAACTCTGCTAAATATTTGCTATCGAAGTTAACCCCTCTGTCCAGCAAAACCCTTACGTAATCACAACGATTCGCTTTTAATGCCTCCAGTAAAAGGACCTATGTTTTAAAAGTGTTTTCAATTATTCGAACTAGTTATATATTTTTCTCCTTAAAAATAACTGTTGGAGCACAAATTAGACACTTTATGTGATCAAAAATAAATACTGTGGTTTCATTAATATTCGTGGATATCAGTTTTCGTGGATTAAATGAAAATCACAGTTTTAAGGATACGTAAATTTGTGGCCAATGATCCTATCAATACAAAATGTTGGTAAAAATTGCACTTCGATGAACATCAAATTTCGTGGATCAACTTAACAACAAAATCCAAAAAATGGTTATTTAACGGATTTTGATGCAACCACAGTATACATCATGAAACGTAACTGAAAAACAAAATTAAAGAACCAAATTTAGTTTATTTAAAGATAAAAGCAAATGTTTTAACTTACAGGTCCACACTCCTCCATAAGATCCAACGACTCTTGTAAAAGCTGATATCCAAAAAAGAAATATAACGGAAGGGAAGTAGGAGCAGAGTACTTTGGATTCAGGATGTAAGGTCTAGATTCCTTAAATTCCTCTAACAGCGGGATAATAAATTGCGGACTTGTTGAATTGGTACGCAAAAGTCTCCATGCTAGTGAGATCTTGATGTCTGAGTTGTCATTATTTACAGTTTTTACAGCTCTTTCAGTTCCATTGTGTAAAACTAGCAAACAAGTAAGTAAACTATATACATTTTTTTTTAAAGAAACCTATGTATGGTGAAACATTTTGAGACTGCCGCCATCATGATAAACATAAATGCTGACATAAAGCTCATAAGTCTGCATTACCAAGTTAACAATAAATAGGACAATAATGTGTTTTCATGTTTTAAAACCGTATCAAATAGTTTTGCTGTTAACATTTTTGTTCAACATTCAAAACTGATAATATATTAATTGATGATTTATTTTCTCACCGTCTGTTTTAAGATCTTCTGTAGACCAGAAGCTAACGACCGCCTCTCCTACAATATTTGACAGTTTCAGTGGGTCATCTTTATCAAGATCGAAAATTCCAATCTGAAATGTTAAAACAAATAAATTCAATTTAAAATTATTGCAGTAATATTAAAGGTTTGATACAATCGAGAGGAATACGTTGGTTAAAATCTAATGTGCTATAAAATTAAATAATCGTACGTTTTTGCACATTTCCTTCCTTTAACATAGAATACATGTTAAATTTTTTATATGCATATTACATATAGAAATTTTCCTAACCATTTTAGGGTTATTTAGTGGTTTAAGATTTTGCATGAGGACATTGATATGCTTTTTATGCATTATTGATGTAAGACTACGGAGTACGATGGTCACGCCAAAGTCTAATGGTTTGGTGCCAATTAGAAAGCCAAAGTCCGATGGTGACAAAATAACAACGTCTGTGACGTCACATCCTGAAGACTGTATCGATAAAGTAGAACTAGCACTTCAAACGAACAAGATGGCTGGATATCCGGACAATCGACGGATACGTTTTGACAACATGGAGAAAAAGAGAGACAAACAATCCCATTCGGAGCATTTTTTTTTTGTTTGAAGCGAAATTCTTAAAAGAGTAAATAACAGGCGAACCAGTAATGGGAGAATGTTTAGGGTATAGGACTGCAAACACGGGAAAGTGCATATCGTGTACTGCATGTATTATCTTTACATTTATAAATGTCCTTTCGATTAGTCGATGACGATCAGATCTAAGAGACTTAAAGTGAACTTGGTGTAGGAGTTGTTTGATCAAAATAGTTATCACCATAGGCTGTGTTTTTCCTGTTTATTCTCACTTCAATTTGAATGTATTTTATTCTACATATGTAGGAGCTCACTGTAGTCTATCGCGACGCATACATACTAACTACAGTAAAACTCGTTTAGTACGAACACGGATATAGCGAAATCTCGGATAAAGCGAAGTTTTTTTGAGTCCCCGGTAAAATTCTTAAGAAATCTTTGCAAATTGTCACAGCATATAACGAATTCGGATATAACAAATTTACGGATAGAGCGAACTAATTTTGACCCCCCTGGAGGTAAATAATGACGAAATTTAACACTTTTATAACGAGTTTCTTTACAGTTTTAAAAAGTTTGAACTACCATTTAAAATGAATAAATTTATTTTCTTATAAATTCTTCAATTCACAATCCGATTATTAAAGGTATTAAAAGAATGTATTTTCATTCTAAGCGTCAATTAGCAACAATTGTAGTCTGTTTAAAGAAAATATGTATACAGTGAATTCGCTTAGTTATTATTACGAATTTCGTTATACCGTTATACGGAAAAAACGAATTACAGATATAACGAAGTAAATCCATTGGTCCCTAGGACTTCGCTATAACCGCGTTTTACTGTATATGTATAACGGAAACAATATTTGTGCTCTTAATAGTCTAATTAGAACCATCAGATTTCGGCGTGTCACAGCATCGGCATGTCACACGAATGGGGTTTAGCGCAGACCATCGAACTTTGGAGTCATCAAACTTAAAAGTCACATTGCACTTTGGAGTCCTTCATATGTAATGTCATGTCTTGAGTTTGACTGAAAGAAAAGTTAAACAGCTAAACGAAAAAGATTAATGTGTTTTAGCGTGTTAAACGTAAAAGAGAATGATTGTGACTGACCAGGTCTCTTCCATCGTAAATCTTGTCTAGTTGTTTTTTCAATGTTTCATACTTTTCATCATCGAATCGAATTCCAAATAAAATACTGGCTTTCTTTTTGAGCTCTAAGTCTGAACTAAAAACATATAAAAACGTTCTGTTTTTAATATCAATATCATAAATGAAACATGGAATACATAATGTAGTGCAAACATGGATCCTTAAACCCCAGTCACATTTCAAAAAACGATCACCGGCCGATAGTTTTTGAGGCAAAAATGGGATTATTTGGGCGACAGTCGGCAGTTCATCAGTTGTTGTTTTGGGCGATATCGATCTCTTTTTTCATTGGCCGATAAATTTGTGTCCATTGGGCCAAGTAATAATTTTTCCTGCGTCGGTTGCTGATTTCTTCAGTTGAAACAGTCGTTGAATAGTCTGTGGAGCATCTCTGTCAGTTGTCGGTCGGTCGGTCGACATTTAGGCATTTGGAATTCTCTTAAATATTGCCTGACATACACACCGATTGACGACCCAAACTAGACCGAGGGTCGACGGGTCTATTTGGCGATTTTGAGAAATCGACTGATGGACGACGGATGGTATACGGATTACATTAAACATCTACCGTCTATCAACCGATAAGCGGCGGCCAGGCGGACGACACCATGCTTCAGACTTTTTTCCTCAAAAAATTGAAGGAATGCCTACGTCGATATATATGAATATTCAGCTACTGCAAAATTGTTTCTGTAATCGACCGATCGTAAAAATCAAACCGTGACTTATCGTTAGATGATCTAGCTACGATTCGCCAACCAATAAATATTCAATCTTTTGAAGATATCGGTATTCCTAGAAATTAATGTGACTGCTCTGCGTCGTCCGAGACTAATTTCGGGCGATCATGTAGTTTGGTTTTTTTTTACGAGAAAAATTTGTTAGCCCAGCCATCGGCAAATGTGACCTAGGCATAAGAAAACAACTTTGATATAAAAGAAATTAAAGTTTTAAGGAAAAAAGTCAAAATGAGCTTTGATGCTATTGTTCAAGAATTCAATATTTACATCTTAAAGCAGTATATCTTACTCTGAAACAAACTCCTGCTATTTCTGTGAATGAAAAATTTAAACCCATTAACCTAGCTTATTTTTTAAGAAGGATTAAAAAATATGACTACGTGTACTTACTTTTGAAGACGTTCACAAACCAAGTCTGCTGCCATTCCAGATCCCTTCATGATGATTACTGGGAGTTTTTTCCCAAGTGCATTCGAAATGTGGTTAATGGTCTCTAGATCTCCTTCACAAACGATGATAGCAATAGGAACAGGCATTTCTACAATGAGTTTGTCATCTTATCATCTTAAAAGATTGTCTAATATGATACATTGATTTCTTAAAATATTAATAAATTAAATATTCAACGATGTGCCGGATAATTAAGCAATATTGCACATATATCGAACAATTCAAATATCTCATGTGATAACTTATAGCTTAAGGAGCTTATAACCACTTTTGTGGTTGATGTATCTCACCTGTCAGGAGAGATATTAACCTTTAAAAAAATTCTCAGGAATATTAAAAAAAATCTTTTAGGATATGTCGAATATTCTACCGAAATAAAAGAACATTACTGCAATAGGATTTTAAAATCTAATAGAAAATCTTAACTTTTTGGTAGGACAACTACCTGTCTGAAAAAAAAAATCTGTATGAATTTATTTTCTCCAATAGGAAATATAACTCATATAGCAATTTTATAAAATACTACAGGATTATCAATACTTTAGGTAGGAAAATTAGTATTTCTATAGGAATTATTATTTTCCAATGAGATATTAATTTTTAGAGGTAAATATCCCATCTGTCAGGTGAGACATACTAAACACAAAAGTTGTTATATACTTTCTATCATTCGGTATAAATGGATTTTTACGAAAATGCAACTGAAGCGGATGTAAAAATGCCACCTTGGCAATGACAAAAATATTCAGTGTAACGAAGAATATTGATCCGGATCGAAAATTGACCCGGAGTTCATATTTAAACGTTGAATTTTGACTCTGGTGTTTTCTAAATGTTTTTTTCAACGTTGAAAAATGAGACCAAAATTCGTGAAATTTATACCCGGGGTCATTTTTCAACATCTTGAAAAATGTTTGTTTAATCTCTGATGATCTCAAGACGTTTAAAATTTACCCCGTTAAAAATAGACTACAGAGTTTTGAACTGTCTTTGAAATAATACCTGCTTTACGCGATTTAAATGTATCTACTTAAAAATTTCAGTTTAAAAATTATAATTCTTTAATAATGTCCAGTATTTATGCCGACACTATTTTTTTTCACTTTTCGAATGCATACAATTCATAATAATGATACAGCGAAGAGGACAAAGATTTCGTTCTAAATGGGCGGGAGAAGGGTCGAGCTATCAATTGTTGTTTAGACATGCAAATCTTTTCCATTCCTTCTTGATTTAAGATGATCATTCAAATCATACAAATGTATATATTTTTTTTTTAAATGGACAGCTTCTGCCAACCATTTTCGTCATTTATGTCCAAGAACATCGTCGCAAACTACGGTTTGGTGTCCGTAAGGCTCTTTTATAAGGATCATACGTATTGGCCTTGGTTTAATTGCGAGGATGATCAAACAAATACTGGCCATTAACATACGTTTTCTGGCAAATCGGTACAATTCTATTTTGAGAAGTCAGGATAATTATCTGACAGAGCAGAATTGAACAGTTGTAAAATTCTTCTCTGACAAGTCGTCATCAGTGATTATTAAACTTAACAATATTTTTTGTAAACCTGCTGGAAAACTGTATTAAATGATGAACTGTTAGCTATTGATCTCGAGTGAACGAAAAACAATGTTTCCGATATAGGTACAAAACTAAACTGACGCTTTTTCGTAGGTGTTTTCAAGGGGTATTAGCAAAACATTAATGATTCTGCATATGCATTGTCTAGAATATTTACCATTGATCATTGATTCTTTTGGGTTAACAATATCATGACAAAGATTTAAACCCCCAAAAATGACCACCTACACAAGGACCCACACGTATGATAGCAAAATAAAAAAGCAATAAGAGCTTCAATTTCCATTTGCAAATTTTCTATACAAATTGTTATTGACCCGTTAGGTTAAAAAATCAGTTAGTGTTGATTAACTTCTTTTGTGAAGATTCTGTAAGGCAAGCCTTCTTATAAACTTAAACTGAACCGAAATTTACACTTTCGTTATCTTGTAAAAAAAAGGGGGGTTTTTATTTATATTCCATTATGCAGGATGTTTTATTCCTAGAAAAATGAACGATTTGTTACAATTTTGTTATTTATAAATATTTATAAATATTTAGTTACATGGTAAAAAGTGTGCCTATTACTTGATAAATACATGTAAATAAATATCCTTTGTAGATAACCTAATCACGTACCGGACGTTTGATGTTGATATTTGTTACTTAAATTTACGTTTAAAGAAGTAAAAAAATTTTTGTTTTTAAATTAAATTGTATTGTATGATTATCAAAATGGACCTATCAAGCCGTTAGCTCGTGTAAAAATCATTGTAAGGTCAAGATTTTCAACTCTTGAACCGATGAAAAAATCATTTGATCAATGGATCTTATTTTTGGGTGTCGTCGGCTCTATAACACACCAGGCCGTGCAGACAAATTGAAGACAGCGCGTTAGCGCGGTTTGATAATTTGTCTGTTACGGCCTGTTATGTTTTTAGGACCGATGACACCTAAGAATAAACATCCAAAGCTTATTTTTATATCTATACATGTATTGATGTTTATTTACGAACTAACAAATCGTACTCATTTTAAATTTAAAGATGATTTCGGACATTTTAATTCTAAAAATAATAACAGTGCACAACGTGGCTGGTCTTGTCATTTTTTTATGGTTTATATTCATAAATCGTTGTTAAAAATCATAGTATTACCTCGATATTTAAGTGATTTGAAAAAAACTTAATTATACAATTTACTTACTGGTGTCCATTTTCTGACTGAAGAATGCAACTGTCTGTTCAGAAACAAATTTCTCGAAGTTCAACAAAAATGTGTCACCTTCCCCTTTTGTAGTTTCAAAATCTTTTTTCCATTTTACTTTCTCTACTGTTAATTTAGCTTTTGCGTCATCACTCGTGCTTTCGTTACTCTGAAATTTTAATCGCTTAATATAATGCGTGTAACAAACTATATAATTTTTATTAATTAAATTGCATGTTATTTTTATAGACTATTACGTGAATCATTACCTTAAGTCCTGCAATTCTGATGAGCTTGACGTGCCTGTCGACATCAACTATTTCTTTTTCTTGAGACTTTGTTTTGAATTCCATTTCTTCATAATTTTTGTAAGCTTCCCTGACAACCTTCGACAGCCCTTGCTCCTTACCGCGATACAGTATCCAGGTTTCTAGGAATCAAACATAAACATGTGCGACATACAGGTTTATATTAAAGTTGAAACATCAAGACAGGAGAGTTCACGACTTAATGTATGATAGAACAGAAAGAACATACGATTAAATAATTAACATTTGTGGTTGGACCAGAAATCATTGGTCGGGAATTTACCACACACTGAGCTCTCAAGGTCAATGCCTTCAGTCAATATAGCCCCACTCTTACATATAACAGACCGTTTAAAATTTCACTAAATTTAGGTAAAATCCACGAAACCAAATCAGAGGCGATAAAATGATGTTTGGGTTAGTTGATGAATAAAACAGAAAACATAAAAGAAAAGGATCTTAAATATCAAATATTGTTTTTTATGTCACATGCTCTCCAATATTTTCGATAAATATTAGGAAGTTTATTATTGAAGTATTTAGTATCGTTAACATATAACAGGCGGGACGAAAGATATGATTGCCTTATAACATAAATAGCTTTTGTTTGTTAGTAGATATTTCACTAAATTTAGATAAACTCACTGAAATGCAAATTAGAGGCGATATATACTTCAGTAGAAGCTGATGAGCGACAGAACAGAATGCATTGATTATATAGATTCATTCAGATTCAAAATAAGTAGATTAATAAACTATCTTCTCAGACCAATGATCAATACATCTTCACTGCATTAGTTTTATTACATTTCTCTCGCTTTGATTAGGGCTAAATGAACAGTGCTTTAACCCCAATTTTCAAGGTTTGTTGAAACATTACCTCCCCCACTTTTTGCTGCTTCGATTAAAGCCGTCTGGAAAACTGTCTTTGGCCAGGGTCTGGGGACAAGATTGTCCGAGTCTCCAATAACAGAAAACACCATGGTAGGCGTTGATTGATCGAGATAATTTTCCTCCACGTCTACCACTTTGGTTTCACTGGTATTGTTTACATCATTTTTTTTTTGTTAACTCCAGCTTTTATTTCTAGCCATACGTCTTTAACAGTGAGATCATCATGCTAGGAATAATGTAATATTATAATATTAATATCTTATCAATGTCTTGCAAAATAAGAAACAGTAGAAGAATTTAAATAAAAAAACCCTCTAATTTTCAACATCAAAAAAAATAATCAAACAGGAAACCAAGGTATCGGTTCTAACCTGCTTTTGTTTTATAAAACAATTAGTATAGACAATATACAAAATGACCCCAAGAAAATTGCTACAAAAGGTTTTATTGCTTTAAGTTATACTACAATACAATCTAAACAACATATTTAAATATACAAAAATATAATTTGCGGAAGACTTAAAAAAGGAGGTCTCTTTGTAATCACGAACTGTAAAAATCAACTTTTTATTTATGCTGCGATTCGTCCTCCATACATAAAAAATATGACGTCATGATGACACAAGATGTGAAAATTTAGTCTATATTAGTTAAGAAAGACATTTAAAAACCTGCAATAATCATATATGTCACATAAATACATTTATATGGGTTTTCTGAGGGTCTCTTAATTTTTCTTAATGTTTATTTGATGCAAAAGTAGTATAAAATAACATGAAATTCGAGCCAAGTAGGGAGATTCGCTAAATCAAAACAATCGTTCATAGCCCGTTTCCAGATATTTGCCAGCAGAAATACATTCTCAAAAATCTTAAAGCAAAAATTTATAGAGCAAAAATCCAAAATCAAATTTTCTTACTTAGGTGGCAGTCGCCTTCATTCGCTTGGAAAAATAATCTATGGTGAGCCATACTGGTATTTTTTTTTATGCATTCTATACGCATAAAAGGTAAAACAGCTTTCAAAGCAATTTTTAAAATCTGGTTTTGATTTCATTTTTTTAATAAAACAAATTATGATTTCTCAGAGGAGAATTAAAACATTATTTTAGATGATATTCTACCTTTGCAATATAATTTTTAAGAATCAAAGTACATATTCTGAATCAAAAAAAGGCAAAGTTTTGTCTGCTGAATTCTCTAAAGACGAGGCATATGGTATGTCCATCATAATAACTAAACTAAACGGCAAAGAAAATGTGGTTATATTTCGTCAGAATGCCGCAAACATGTTGCATAGTTTATATAATTAAGGAATCAGAAGTTACTTAAAACATGTCATTGGGTATCAAAAAGGAAACGTTTCTTTTGAATGGATCAAACAAGCAACGCTTTATTGAACTTCTTGTACGAAACAACACGAAAGCAATTTTGAAACTCACAGAGTTCGGGTGGTGATGCTGATTTTTAAAAACCGTTGATAAGGCAGATGATAACACAGTGGTAGTAGTGGGGAAGACATTGATTTGCTGGTTCTACTGTGCGATTATGCAAAAGAAGGCTGACGCAGCATTTTTTTTCACTTCTAACAAACAGAAGTCAGCACAAATATCTGATACACTGTGTATCCAAAACACAGTCAGTTCTTGGCATTAATTGTTCTCTTCAATTTCTTTTTATTTAGTATGCTTTAACATGGTGAGACACAACTAGTCTTTCTATGGCAATGCAAAACCTGCTACCTTGAAATCTTTTTTTGGAATTCATCTACAATCGCCAGGAATAGGGTGGACTCTGAAACTTGCAAACCTTACTTACTGAAATGTCTAAACAACCTTACTTTTGTTGAAAACCATCCACAAAATATACTGCGATATTAAGAAATGTAGCTGTAAGAAGAATGACATAGCGTATTCAGGTGGATATGTAGAAATCAACTGATGTAATTCAAATAATACCCTAGAATATGATGATTACAGTGGAAACAAAACCTTAATCTAGATTTGAAAATTTGTAATACTCCATAATTCCATATCTATTACCTGTTGATCATGTTTATGTTGTAAACTTTTTGCATCATTTGCTTACAAAATAAGTTGATACCAATTTCTGTTTCAATCAGGTTATTGAATATTTCCAGATCCCTGAAAAATCACTGTAATTTTTTAATGTTGAAAGTAATTATTTCAAAATCGCTAATTCTAAAGTTAGAAAAAACGTTTAGTAAATTAAATGATTTGATATTGTTACATTTTTTCGCATTTTTACAAGTTTTAATGACAATGATGATTAAAAAGAAATATTTGACCCAAAAGTTTCTTTAATATTTCTTATGAAATTGTTATATTACTCGGACAATTCTCAATAAATTATGAAATTCGAGTCTAGAATATATAAGTACCAATTTATTTAAGAGACATGGTCACGACTGGAACTATAATGTACTTTTTATTGTTTATTGTTAATAATGCTTTATAAAGGTATACTAATGGGCATCCGATATTTGAATGTCGTCTGTCCACTTATAAATGAGATACAGGCTTTTCAATTCTTTGTTCTGAAAACTAAGCTGGTGCCATGTTTTTGTTTACTAGTACATCCGTTGCATAGTTGTAAAAACTTCATTTAAATAAGTTTTTTCTTCTATTTGCTCTCTAACTTTGCACAAAATTATGCAATTTCAACTGCTTTTCATATTATTTTTCATCCCGCAACCAAAATGTAAACAAAACCATGGCACGAGTTTTGTTCACACTGAATCTTACTCAAGCCATGACGACTGACTTTCTAATTTTGGTTGACAATTTAGAATAGCTGTGTTATGCATATTACTATTTTCCATTAAAATGTGAAATAATACTTTCTTCCCAAATCATGACCATGCCCCTTTACATGTTTCCAGACTTCCGCGATTTTTCAATGAAAACCTTATATTTTATCCCAAAATTCCTTCAGTAATTGTTGTCAGAGTGTTTAAATCAGTTGTACATATTCAATCCTTTCACATAAGTTCATAATGAATTGACAACCGTTTGATTTAGTTCAGTTATGAAATTTTTCCAGATTTCCGCGATTTTTTTTTAAATGAAAACTTTTTTTTTTACCCCCCAAAAATCTTTTAATATTTATTGTCAAAGTTTTTAAGGTTGTACCCATTCAATCCTTTCTTTTAGTCCAACATAAATTGACACCCATTTGATTTAATTTAGTTGTGAATTTTTTTTCAGATTTCCGCCATTTTTCTTTGAAAATCCCATTTTTTACTCCTTCAATATCTGTTGTCATCGTTTTAAAATCAGTTGTACATTTTAAATCCTTTCATTGAAGATCAGCATAAATTGACACCTGTATTTATTTCATGTAGTTATTAACTTTTTCCATATTTCAGCGATTTTTCATGAAAACACAGTTTTTAACCCCAAAAAAAATTTTTTCCGCAAATTTTAGAAATGTATATTTTCAATATATAATTTGTAGATATATAAACTTTTGTTTCAATTGAGATATAAGGAGATAAGGGGTCGGGCGCTAAAACAATCTTTTCCAAATATCTCAAGAACGGTAACGAATTTCTACTTTCAACTGACACCAAAAAAAAGGGGCTGGCCCCTCAAATTAAGGGCCCAGAAGGGTCTAAAGTCAATTATCTGTATCTCTTTAATAAGAAATATTTTGTAATGTGTCATAGAAGCAAAATTGTTTATCGTCTCTTTATTTATCTATACATGATTTAAAAATTCTGATATGTTACATAATTAGGGGTTTTAAGGGGCTAGAAGTCTAATATTTTGATCATTTATATCTTAAAAAGGAGAAATATTTTGAAAAGCATTATAGAAGAAAAGATGCTCCAAATAATGTTTGTGATGATATATATCAACCAAAGTTTCGTAAAATGGCCCCTATAAGCAGATAAGAGGTCGGCCCCTAAAACAATCTTTTCCAAATATCTCAAGAACGGTAACGAATTTCTAAACACTTAATGAACAAAATGTGTTTAGATTAAAAATACCTTTCATTTCATATCATCAAATATTCGTTAAAGAGCCTCTTGAGATATCAGAGAAAAAAGGTTTTAGGGGCCGACCCCTTATCTCCGATAACGAATTTGTAAACACTTGTTGAACAAAATGTGTGTAGTTTTGAGTGATCTTGCGAATAATACCAAGGACAAGGGGCTGGCCCCTAAAATGAGGGACCCAAAGGGGTCTAAAGATTTTTAGTTATAGCTCTTTACTGAGGGGTATTTTGTAATAAGTTATAGAAGCAGAAATGTTTATCTTACTGTTATGTACCCATTTAATATAATCACTTTCTCGTGTATTACGTAATTAGGGGTTTTAAGGGGTCAGAAGTTCAAAACTTTGATCACCTATATCTGTTAAAGGAAAAATATTTTGATAAGCAGTATAGAAGAAAAGATACTTTAAATGATGCATTGAACATTATTCAACCTTCAAAATTTCGTTAAACGGCCCCGATAAGGAGATAAGGGATCAACCCCTTAAGCAATCTTTTCCAATTATCTTAAGATCTGTTTCAAATTTCTAAACACTTGTTGAACAAATTTGTTAAGAATTAAAATACCTTTGATATCAAGAAAAATGGAATGGCCCCTTAAATTAGGCATCAAGAGGGGTCTAAAATGGTTCAACCAAAGATCTTACACCTGAAACAAAATACTTTCTGATATTTAGAATGAAGATATTTCCTCTATTTTCAAGTTATGATTAGCTGTTTTATGTATTGAAAGTTTAACTGTTTTTCTTTGACAATTTTAGTTGAATTGATAAACAATAAAATACAGTTGTCTAATGTTCATGAAATACTAACTTTTATTATCACTGAGCACTTCCGTTTGTCCGTTACCTGCCCAGAGACAAAAAACATTGACTCCACGAGATCTCAAAAATGGTGACGACTTGAACAACCAAACTTTATGGGATGATAGCCCTATGCTTGTATCTGTGTTACATTATTTTGTTTGATTCGTCGTAATTTCCGGTCGTCACCGGAAGCACTTCAAAAATTATTTTTTTTTAATTTTATTTTTTTTTTTACATGGAATGAATATATCAGTATGTATGTTATCTATACAATGTTAAATAAGCAGACATATTCCACTTCCGGTGAGATGTATCAAATATCCTAGGTAGCTTTCCTTTTTACAAATTTGATACCCGCGAGTTTTTAGTCACTGTAAGTGACTGAGACACGAAACTTTAATGAATGAAAGACATTTGATTGAAGATGTGTTTAACGAATTTTATTTTGTCAACTGTTACTTCCGGTTCTCACCGGAAGGGTTCAAACAATTTATGTTTTTAACAATTTTACCAGACTTTCTTGGATGTTTCATCTAGCCTGATAAACAGTGATACACTAGGCAAATGTACAAGAAATACCAGTTTTTATTTTCATTAATCCTTTCCGTTTGTCCGTTTCCGGTCCCGAGACAAAAAAGCTAGTTTCAACGAGATTTCAGATTTGGCAGAGAGTATCGATATTTCATCGTATCATATAAAACAAATCAAACGGAAGACCTACTCGTTACTCGTAACGAGATCTAGTTGGTTATTATCTTTGCTAATCTTTGCATGGCACGGGAAAAATTCTGAATTTTCAACTTATAACTTGTTATGGTGTAGGAATGTATATTTTTTCAAGTGGTATGTTTTGTAGTATTAGGTTTGCATTGTAAATTTTTCATCCCTATAAACGGTTAAAACTGTAAGGTTATGTTCTGGAATTCGGTACGTCTAATTTATATATACTAGTTTTTGTTTTTTTTATATAAAGAAGATAATTAGATACATTAAAGAACAAAAAATTGCCATCAAAATCAACAGTTTAATTGAAAATTGAGCCTACACGAATTTCAATAATTTTACAATATCTATCAATGTCAGTCTTCATGTACTACCTTGAGCTAGATTCAGATTTAGGTGCCATTAGAGCTCTCGCACCCGTGATGTTTATTCGATTCCAAAATTTTAAGCAATATGTTCCCAAGAAATTTAAGCATTTTTATGTCAATATACCTATATTGGATCCATTACTCTTGTTCTACGTCAACATTTCTTTATCCATTCATGTATAACTAAAACTCCTTTTTAATTTATTATCCTTAACCCCATATTTTTTAATGTTAATGTTGCAGATAGCAAGACAACTAATCAATCACAATCAAATATCTCAATACAATGCGAAATATTTGCAAAAATAAAACGACAGGACAGTTTAATATAAAACAAAAAAACCAGAGAACGGTAATTTCTTTAAATAAATTGTAATTCATATTAATATTTGATATCGTAGTTAGAGGGCTGCTCCATTATCTCTATTTAAGCAATTAAGTATGAACTTAAATCTCAATCTTTTCTGTAAAAATTATAATTGTGAGCCTCACAACACATTTACTGCAAGACGTCAACAACTTTACGCACTGAAAAAAGTTTCTTGAAGATTAACAAGCGAACATTTCATTTTCGAAGATATTTGTATCAATTCATGAAAAAAATTAAAACAACATTAAATGCTTTACATTTACACCTCCACACTTCAACTGAATTCATTTTATAATTTTTCATTCTACGTCAATCAACAGCCTAAACCTACGTAAGAACACACAGTGGAATATCAAAAATTTATGAGTGATATCCACCGCATATTGAGATAAACATGTGATATATATATATATATATATATATATATATATATATATATATATATAAATCAT
>WFKH01011926.1:80878028-80894415 GCA_016163765.1 Magallana hongkongensis | reverse complement strand
TATTTCATTATATGATCTAGGGGCATTTATCAGTTTGAAAAACCAGATATTATTTCTTTTTACCAATTGAAAAATTTTGAAGGGAAATACTAATCTGATATTAAACAATTTCATTTTTGGTCTTGAAAAACACAATAAGTTTTCAGCAAACGCTTAACAAAAAACGTAAGTTTATAATCTGACCCCTAGTTCTGTTGAATTGGAACATTCCATAATGGTCCCCAAACATTACATTACATGAATTATTTTCTCTCTGTAAAGTTCTGAACATGGAAGCTACTACGAAAAAACGACCACCAGCATTTAAAATATCCATTCCAGGAGATGAAGAAAAGAACACTCTGATACTTGGACTTCTCAATGATGTTCGAGAGGTATTAGTCAGGCAATTAGATCATCCTGTAAATAATGCGGATATTATTGAAAAATCATTGAAACTATTTTTGGAGAACTCTAACAGAAGAAATCAAGCACACCACGAAACATTGTATTTTAACACCTACATCCAAGTTCCAGAAAAGGAGACTGAACAGAAAAAATATTTCTGACTGCCTAAACATCACTTAAACGTTTAGTCAAAGTTGTGGAAAATCACTCCAAAGTTTGTGATGGGAATCTTGCCTGTAAAAAAGTGAATGAAAAAGGACATGTTGCAGCAGTGAGATTCAACTGCAGTTCCAACAAAACTTACAGTTTGCTGTGGTCCTCTTCACCATACCTTCCTAGTAATGAATACCTGGTGAATAGAAGAGTGATGCATGGCTTTGCTTGCAGTGGTATGTTACCCGTTCATTATACCAGATTTGTCAAAGGAGCCAAAATTGGCATTATACACCAAAAGAATAGAGATAAGGGTATGCAGAGTATTCACACTAAAATAGAAGAAGAATATAGGGAAAGTATTGACCTGGCTCTATGGGGAGAAGTAGGATGTCAAAGTGAGAACGAGGATGGAATCGCTATAATGACGGATGCCCGACACGGATGGCGTAAAAACGCAAAAGATTCAAGTGTGGTTGCAATCGGTGAAAAGACACACAGAATCATCAAGTGTGAAAATGTGACCAAACAAGATGACATTGTCTCACAGAGACATGAAAAAATTGGAACAGAGATAATTTATAAATATCTAGAAGATCAAGGAATAGCCGTTAACGTCCACATTCATGACAGAAACCTATCCATTAATAAATTCGTCAAAGATTTGCAAGGCCCAGTTAATCAAAACGATTCCTGGCATGGAGTTAAGCCAATCAAAGAAAAAATGAAAAAATATCAAGTGGACCAGCGTATTTTTAAGGTAAAAGTTGGTCTGAACATCTATACGACAAAATCGAGCCTGTTGCGACCCACTGCCACTGGGCACTAAGAAATTGCGAGCAAAATCCAGAAAAACTTGAAAAGCTCTTAGTGAACATAGTTGAACACTACAAAAATAACCATTCTGAGTGTCATCATTCTTCGAGATGTAAAAAGGACAAAAATTACGAACCATCAAGACTGGTCATTGCAGACAAATTCACAGAAAAATTACTGCTTGGTGTCATAACAAGTTCCAACCTCTACAAATATCCAGAGGATTATGTTTTAGCAAAGGACACATACTATGTGGAAAGTTTTAATAATACTATGAACATGTTTCAAGATAAAAGAATAGCATTCGGTGACCAAGCTTACAGAATACGATCATTTCTGGCTGTCTGTCACTGGAATGAAAATGTGGACAGAGCCTACACATCTATCTGGAATCCAGTGAGACCAAATGCACCACGCAGTAAAAAGGGAAAAAAGGTGTATAAGGCCCCAACATATCATTATAGAGAGGGGATATGGAAGAGACAAATGGCTGTTCTGTATTAAAAAAGGACTTGTACATCTGTACCCTGAGCTCTGTGTATTTAAAAATTAGCAAACTTTAAAAGTCTGTTGTTTTTTCTTTACAATAATATGAATAACTGTAGAGTTAAACAATCACTGCCGTGAAAT
Source organism: Magallana hongkongensis (assembly GCA_016163765.1). Lineage (NCBI taxonomy): Eukaryota > Metazoa > Mollusca > Bivalvia > Ostreida > Ostreidae > Magallana > Magallana hongkongensis. Next base: position 80,892,429 of record WFKH01011926.1, on the reverse strand, counting down.
CTTATCAATTTCGTCTGCTACAAAGAAGCACGTGTAGGATGCAAGCGAATGCTGATAACAAGTTCTAAATTTAAACTGCTTCTGAGTAAGCCCTGCCCCTCTTGCCATATCGGCTTAATTGCTGTAGGGATGTAAAATTTTCTAGGTCACTCTCGGCCTTTCAGGAGGTTATAAGGATCACCAAAAGTGAGCAAAAATAGTTTAGGGAGAAAATAAATTAAAGTTTAGGACACAGATTAAGATTTACACTAAGTTTCTCCGTTCCTTATCATTATTGAAGTGTTCTATTAAACTGGCGCTCTTGAGGAACAATATTTATTTAACCATTGTTATTCGATAAATGTATGATACAGTTAACGATTTATATATTTCAGAATGGTTCATAAAAAAAGCGTAAACTGCCCAAAGTTATTTTATTTGTATATAACATCAGAGGAAATTGACTTAATCGTCAAAATATCACTAAATACAGCTTATATAAGAAAATGATACCCTTTTTTGAAGTGATCATAATCATAATTCGCACAATTCGTGTTTTTACAACCTACGGTTTGTATGCATCGTGTTATGACGTAAGCAGTGTCAGTGAGTAAAGCAATCATTTTAAACTTATTGCACGGGCAATAGACCAAGCTTATACAAAAATATAAGAAGATATGTTTTTTTTGTAGCATCAAAATTCCCTTCCGGTTCAATTATATCATAATTAATACTTAGTTAATCATGTCTGTGTTTTCAATCTTTCTATAATGTTTAAGACTAGACTGCTTTTGAGGATCGGTAATAAAAGTTGCATAATTACATATACCAGGGCCCGGTTTTTCGAAAGGTGATTAAATTTAACACTGTGTTAAGGTTAACGACGTGTTAACTCCTAATCAAGTGATTAGCTAACGCAGTGGTTAAATTCTGTTGATCAAAAGCAATTTAACGCATTGGTTAACTAACAATGTGTTAACTGAGTTAACCACTTGCTAATCACTTGGTTACCCATAATTCATTTTACTTCCTTATATAAAGAAAAAAAGATTTGTTTTGGATTTTAATAAGTTTAAATTTAGTGAATTATTATTAATAGAATTATATGATGAACATCTATATCATTTCCAGTATTCCATCTTATACGATCTGCAATTTTCCAAATCCTTAACTGCATGTCTATACAACACTTTTAAAGTACTGCAGTGTTATAGCTTCAAAATACCATTATAAATTTTAAGGTACATGTATATTTCATAAAACACAGACCAAAGGCTCAAAAATTGTTGTAATTATTTTATAGGTTTAACTTGCCTGTTTACACTAACATTCTATGAAAAGACATTTTGTCTTAGAATAAGAAAGCCTATGCAATTCTGAGATAAAGTATTCCCCATATTGTCAATTCCATTGAGGTTTAAGAAATATATGGTCATTTAAGTGAACCCACCATTTCCACTTTACTTTATTTAACAAAGATTCATATGGTTCTCCTTCAGCAAAACATCTAAACTTAATCATTTAGAGGTCAATTGTTGTTTAAACTCATTTAATAAGAAACCTTATTCAATACTGCATGGTTCTACATGATATTATCATCATAAAAACATTACATCACTTAGAAATACTCTTGCATGTATACCCTCCTTCTATGTATTGATTTTCATAAAAAGCAGTGGTTTGAAATCTTTCATCAATTATATTATGAAACTTATGGCAATTTTCTTGAGTCAATTCTCAAACATATTTAAAAACAATTATCACCAACACTAAAAATTGACCTATTTTGATAAATTGGATGAATTGTAGCATTTTTAGTGACAAATATACATGCCGTCCTGCATGTGATTTCTTGTTTTCATAAAAAAGTAAGACAAAGACATATAAAATAAATGTAATATAAATATTTAATCTAACATGGGTAATTATCAACTAAAATTTATCATTAAAAAACATAACAATATAACTTTACAAGTAAAAACTGTGATGAACAAAAATTGCATCATCTATATACAAGTAACATTCTGTGTATATTTTTGTTATTTAACATTTGATGAATATCCTAACTTTTATAAATGTACAAATATTGAATTACCAACACACTGTTTTACAGAGAGAGAGAGAGAGAGAGAGAGAGAGAGAGAGAGAGAGAGAGAGAGAGAGAGAGAGAGAAACAGAGCGACAGAGACAGAGAAACAGAGACAAAGAGATAGAGAGAGAGATAGAGAGAGAGAAACAGAGACAGAGAGAGAGACAGACAGAGAGACAAAGAGAACATACATGTAGTTTACATTTGTATTGTTTTACATACTTTATGATATGCAATATTTGGTACTTTAAACAATTTTGTAATAAAAACAAAAGGAGAGAGAGAAAGATAGAACAAAAGATGTCATTTTAAGAGCTTATTATGATGTAGGCATTAAATTAAATGTCATAATGATTGTTCTCCTTCTCTTGGTGCATGGTGTTTGAGGCTTAGAGGTTGAATGTCATCAAATACTCATCTTTCTCTGCATGAGTCTCTCCAAGTCCTTTACAAATGAATGAACAGTGCAGGCAATTATTTATAATTCCTGTATCATGCAAATCTGTGAGTTAAAAAGGATGAATGTGTACAAAAAAGACAACAAATGTGAAATAAAGACAAATATAGTCATATTTTTGGACTGAACTTCAAATTCACTTTTTAAAATATATTCTAAAACAGTTCTTAGGCTACACATTTTGTTAAGAATGGACATAATTAGAAAATATGGACTGATTTTTGTTTATGTACCCTTTTGTATGCATATGACTCTAATTAGAGTTACATGCATATACATGTAAACTTTAAGCAAGTTCATATCCAGGGGACAATTTAAACTTTAAAAAGGATATCTTAAATTCAGTAATGGCGACTAATCAAATTTGTTGACTGAGAGTAAATGCAATAATACTTCCCTTGAATTTTTTAGGGATATATTAAATTTCTCCTTGGCTGCAGTTTGTGGGCCTCATGAGATATGGCTTTAGGAGATTATTATAAGTACCAAGCATAGTAAGTGTCACCCAGCAGAATACTTTTTTCACACATTCCATGTTCTCCTTCTTCCAAATCTTTTAATCAATAATTCTTATATTTAAAATACAAAACAACAGATTTTTTTAATCATAAAGATACTTAAAACTTGTCAGAAATACATTATTTTATTAATAATCTAAAATACATTTGAAATAGAGACACTTAAAATATGTGCATCATGATTGGGATCTGCCCAGTGAAATGAAATAAATAATGTCAAATTTAAATATTAATCATTTATTTAAATCTGACAATATAACTATATGGGGTTTTTAAATGCTTCAAAAATTTTTAATGCAGTTATTCTTTAAAAAAGGAAAATATAATATGAAATACATGTACATTAAAAAATCATAACAATAGCTCCAAACAGATATTTTAACTTTTATAGCACCTTTTCATAGCTTGACTGTACATAACATTTATTTAGAAGTTTTAGAAATAATCATGATCCACCACTTGCATTTTGTCAAAAGGGAGATAAATCTTAATATGCAGTAACAACATTGAAAATAAAATTATGCTAACATGATCACCCAATATTTATTTAACAAGAAGCTGATAATTCTTTTCTCATTGATGTTTTAAAAAATCAAGAAAAAATTGTACAATGTTTTTGTACTTATAGTACCCATTTCACTAATAATTTAGGAAATTTTTGTTAAATGTCTTAAGTGACAACACCAATCAATGCGAAGGTCAAATAAACAAAAAAAGTACCTTTTACTGCTGTCAACAATGCAGCCTCCTCCAAAGAAAGGATCCTTGAACATAGGGGGTATGAACCATGTGCAAAATCCTTCTTTTATAATTATATCACACAGATACTGCAACTTTTCATGTCAAGCCGCTTGCTTTTCCGTATTTTATATCATATGTAAGATTTTTTAAACTTTAAAATTTCTAGATATTGCTTCTTTTACAATTTTTTTGAGTTGAAGTGGCAAAATAATTACACCGGCGGCCATATTTAATCGCTGTGTTAAATCTTAACCAAGGTACTGGGGGTGGAGTTAAGTTAACACAGAGTTAACACATGGTTAAACTCCAACACACTTTTGAAAAACACTTAACCATTTTGTTAACTTTAATACTGAGTTTAACACAGAGTTAACACGGTGTTAGTGTTAACCACCTTTCGAAAAACCGGGCCCTGGTTGCAAATATTGGAAACAATAATTATTGTCTTAACGGAAACACGGTATCATTGGTATTGTGTTTTTCATGTAACATTCTAATGTCGTTATGTATAAATTAAAACAGCAATGATTTTTTTTTTATCGTCCATAAGCTGTAGTACATCAATATGAAAACACAAAATATCAAAATCAAGAACTCCCAGCTCAAGGATCTGGGTACCTTAAATATTCCCCTTCTCGTAAGAAATAGCAACCCTTCCGTAGAATTCCGCATTGGTGTTTTCATTTACACATCGTATCACGAGTGTGCTAAATCAGGTTTATATAATAAATTCATAGGTTTCTTTTATTTGACTTTTAATGACTTTTAATTTTAAAAACGTTTTACGTAAATTTATATATATATATATATATATATATATATATATATATATATATATATCATCTCCTTAATCATGATAAGCGTGGGTCCCAGTTTTAAGTGAATGAGAAACACCTCCAGAAATCTAAGGTACATGACCAGTAGAGACAAAGCAAACATGCGTCTGGCGATAGTAAAAGATTCATCGATGTAAAAGGGCTGCTATAAGTTAGACATATGATAGTAGGTCCACTACATTCCAGAAGTCGTACAGGTATATTTTCATTTGGTAGTAGTAGCTTCTGTGAGAGCGACCTATATCTTCCAGAAAACCCTGATGTACAGTAATAATCACACAATTATAATGTTTTGCTATTACGCCAATTGTAAAGTTATAACATGATTGTGAATGAAAGAAAAGAAATTGCAATTATTACATCATTGTAAATGAAAGTAAAGCAAGCTGGTAGGAACCGTATAGCTTAAAATGTTCTTCCATATCCTTGTTAAAATACAAAGGTCAGTTAAACTCACAGCTTATTAGGGAACATTAGATAATTGCAAAATTAAAAAAAACCCAATAACAACAAAAGATAGGTTAAACAGATAATGAAATTGCAATCGGAAGTCATCTCTGTTTTTTTAATATTTCTATTTAAAATCTAAACGGTTTAGTATGCGTGAAAAATGTATGGTGAAAAGTAAGTATATGAATTATAATAAATTATATATTTTTTTTTATAAGAAGTATAACTACTAAGAAGATATTGAGAGAGGAACAGCTTTGATATAACGATGTTGAATAAAAGAGAATAAAGAGAATAAAGTCCTTAATGTAATCAACTAAAAGTCAAACATTGAGTCAAAAATCAAAAGAATGTTTGTATACTTAGAAAAATACTAGTAGTTGCTTCTTAATTCAGATAGAAAAGAAATTTTACCTTTTTAATCTTTTAGATACTTACGAAACAACTAAAAAGTTCTTCTACAAAATCAAACTATTTTGGCTTGGTGAATGCTGACTGAAAATACATTTGAAATGCAAACAGTTAATTTATCCAAAAACAATGCTTTCAAAAGACGTACAAGCGCTATTTTTAATCACAATTTTACATTATGTTAGTATGGAATTTAAATATTAATCCCTGATAGAATTGTTCGATACAAGCAATCTAAGTGCAAATGAGTGTAAATTGAAACGGTACATGCATCCCGCTTCGGCATACCTTCCATTCATATACAATATTTACAAATCAAGCAATACCTATATCCTTAAAGCAACAGTTTCTAGAAAACCGTATTATTTTACTTAAATGAGTTAGATTGTTTTAATGAATAAAGGGTAAATATTAGTTATCATGAATTCATAGTTACATTTGATAATATATTTCTTAAATGAAAATATTCATGAGCATTGTGTGAAATTTGTTATGGCTCAAAAGGTCTCACGTCAAATTTATTACACTGCACAGGCTTATAGTTTGACGGCTGCAATATAATATATAGTAAACACATGCAGTTATGTTAAAAGTTCTGGAATATTTTCCTTTCTTAAACAGCAATATAAGTAAATGTATAACAGCCATGTTAAAGTTATGGTCACCGAGATATAAATTGGTTAGTATGTGATCAAATCGTCACATTTTACCTATGAATTATTTGTTTTCTCAAATTCCATTTTAAAGAAACATATATCTAATTCATAACTATGAGAATGCTATTAACTGTGACAAAGTTTGCAAGTAATTTACTTTATTGCAACATAAAATTCATCAATTTAGAAATATATTAAATGTGTAAATGATATATCTTCTGATTTTGTTTAATGAAAATTCTTTATCTGTCTCCTTTGCCTGTTTATGTTTGCTATAACAAACGATTATCCTCGTGTTTCCTTCATTTATTCTATTCCCAGTTATTAACTTACTGTTAGGAAAGGATCAGGGGCCAAATTGTTATACCACTGCCTATTCATATTCTTCTGAGAACACGTATGAGCCACTACGTCGTACATAAAATTCTCATAAGCAAAAGTCAAAGGACTTGAATGAATCCCCCAGATGTTTGCTTCCGTGTCCATCAAATCGATTGCGCTTTTGTGTTTTCCTCGTACATTCTGTCCATCATTCTAATGCAGCGATGCTCAAATAGTCTTAAATGACACAAATAAATTTAGCATGGATTATATATTTTTTTGCGGCTTCAAAGTATTTAATCAAAATAAAGGTAATGAACTACACAAAATGGTGTACTTTGAACGATTTATAAAACATATATATAGATAGACTCATTTCAAATATTATTGATACAAGTGGCAAGTCACTGAAGTTATTTTTTTAAATAAATATTGTTCATAGAACAAATTGTTCTAGTTGAATTGATCCACTAATTCTTAGCGTATTTTTTAAATTCTTATAAATTACACAAATATAGTTATAGAATATTTTAAAAAATATTACATTTGCTTGCTTTGAGTGATTTTCAAGGTCATTTGATAACACTTGTTTCTTGACATTTTCAGCCTTCTTTGGAAATTGTTTTTAAGAATTGCGGAACAAACTAAACCAGTCACTACAAAAAGCAAATATCTTCGATCGTTTGATAAATAATGCAAACACATCCACTTTAAATGACCATATTCAATAATAATATAAAAATGAATTAACAAGAATGACATTAAAAACACTATTAACAATCCATATCATAGGTTTTAAAAAATGATCATAGAAAAAACGCATTGTATAGAACACGTTCGTACTGAAACACACAACATCGAAATATCTTAACAGAAATAAATAATTTGGATGCCGGTTAAAAAATCTTTTATCAACACACGCACAATTGAGTAAGTTGAACAAATAATACAAAAAATGATACAAAAACGTTTTATGAACATAAATTAAATAACTTTAAGAGAAACGATTTTTTTTTCTAATTTACTTTATCAAGATTAGCCTATTTTTTGTAGAATTTTATGCTTATTTTATTTACCTACCTAATATTGTAAAATATAACGACTAAAAATTTTCCTGAAACGATTTTTTGGTACATTTTGACGCACAAATTTAAACTTACACAAGTGGTCATTGCCTCTCAGCCAACAAATTTCAGCTAGTTCCTTCCTATTTGTGAAGATTGACCAGAGTATCAGACACATTGGCATATTCTGGCAAACTCTTTTGATTTGGGATGTCGCTACTTTATTAATTCTTGTTTTTTGTTTGCGTTTCGCTTTATCTGAGTTTTCGTCTTCTTCTGCAAAAGAAGAGATGGAATATAATACATGAGTGTTTGAATTTTAACTGTCACTGACAATTGTTCATATAAAGACAACATAGAAATGCAGGGTGCTCTAGCATATGTTATGTCATTACCATGAATTTAGAAATAAATATATTTGTTAAAATCTTGTAACTATTGGCTTTTTAAAAGATTATATATTTTTGCGTCAAACAACATATGGGATTATTTGAATTATGATGTTATAAAACTTATTACGATTCATAAGTTGAATTTTTTATAAGACATCTTCTGCATTTTCAAACAGAGACCCGCTTAGTGAAATGAAATTGTAAACACATTAGTACAGTATACAATAAATAACATGAAACTAGATACGAACTCGTAACGAGTAACGAGTAAGTTTTCCGTGCAATTTTTGTTTAACGACAAGAAGCAATACGGATAAAAATACAGACTCCTTCCCTAAAATTTTTATAATGTTTAGAATCAGCAATATTTTCTTATAATGCTTAACAAAGTATATTTAATTTTTAACATACGGCACATTAAAAATTAACGGTTTAACCAGAATATCCGGAATTAAGTAATAGATGGGCGTGGCAATAAGTTTACATGAAAGGTAATGATATAATAAACAAATTTGCTTCTATAATGCATTACAAAATATTTTTGCATCATTTTAAAGTTGTTTAAAGGGTCATACCATGTTTCTTCAAATCATTAGAAAGGTCTTTTAAATACTAATCTATTCTGTACAGCAAGCATTTTCTCTTTTAAAATGTTTAACAAGATATATCTCTTTCTTTAGATATATTGCGTCAAATGTTAAGGAGTTTGATTCCTAGCACAATCATTTTTCAAAACAGATATTATCACGATCAACAACTTTGCTTTTATAAAGCATTACGCAATCTTGATCGTTTTTACGTTATTTGTAATAGAATTTACGACTCTCCTGGCAACTAAACAAAGGGATCACAACCCTTTTCCTGATATCAACCAAAAGTCTCCTATATACTCACATTTATTGTTCTTAAATTCATCTTAAATTGCTTTTAATTCTTGAGATACAAGAAATTGAATATTTAAGGAGCCATCCCTGTATATACTTAATAGAGACATACATAGAAATAGATACGATCTCGTTACGAGTAACAAGTAGGTATTCCGTCCGATTTTTTGTATGATATGATGAAATACCGACACAATTTCAGATTTATTCCCCTCCTTTCAGATAATGAAAAAAAACCCACATCTCTAATTACGTCATAAATGGGTGTGGCAATGGTTTTTTAAAGATAGATTGTTATTTGTAACATACTTTCTGAGTCTCTTGGCCAATAATTAAAGGAGCCAGCCCTTTTTTCCTATTTTCATACGAAAGATCTAAATATAAATACCAACATTTTTTTCTTTCATCCATCTAAAATTGTTGTTCATTTAAGGGATACAAATGATTGAATATTTTAAGGACCAGCCCTGTAGATCCTTAATGGGAACAAACATTAGTGTTTCAATCAAAGGAATCAACTGGAATCACCAATACTAACATTTTCTGCTTAAAAAATGTCTCCTTCTGTAGATAAATTGCGTCGAAGTTTAAGGACTTTGGCCCCTGAAAACCCCTTATTACGTTATGAATGGGTAAGGCGATGAGTTTTACAAACAGATATTTTACGATCAACAACTTTGCTTTTATAATGCATTACAAAATCTTTTTCGTTTTTAGGCTATTCTTAATAAACTTTACGAGTATCTTGGTCCCTAATTAAAGGGGCCAGCCCCTCTTTGTAAAGTTCATAGGAAAGATCTTACAAAAACTAACATTTTTTTTGTTCTTACATTAATCTTAAATTGTTGTTTATTTTCTAGATACAAATAATTAAATAATTTAGGGACCAGCCCTGTAGATACTTAATTGGGACAGACATTGGTGTTTCGATTGCGGGAACTGATTAAACCTATCAATACACACATTTTCTTTGTTACAATGCTTAACAAAATATGTACCCTTCTCTAGATATATTGCGTCAACGTTTAAGGGCTTTGGCCCCTTAAATTCCTAATTACGTAATAGATGGATGTGGCAATGAGTTGATATCAAATTAAAGGTCATTCAATTTTGAAGACATTTTGTTCAACAAGTGTTAAAGGGACTTGCACACGATTTGAGATCAAAATTTTACTTTTTCATTTTTTATGTATAAAAAAGTTTACTTGCGCATTTCGAAAGATTGACCAAAATTTGAGTGTTGGAAGTCAAATTATAAGGTAGATACAGAAGTAAGAATTCCTTGTTATGTAAACAAAGCTCGAGTCTTATAGTTTGTTTACAAATATTGTAAAATATGGAATAACCATTTCTTTGACAAAATAACTCATGGCAAACAAGGTAAACTGATTAAATTATTCATAAATAATATTATCAACAGAGAAAAGCAACATGTGATTGGAACTTATACCAATAAAACACAAATGTAAATAATATCAAGGCTCGAGCTTTGTTGAAGAAACAAAGAATTTCAAACTCTGTATCTTGCTTATAAATCGATTTTTAAATTTTGACAAACCATTAAAGATAGCCATAGTAACCATTCTAAACATTACAAATGGAAAAATAAAATTTAAAATTTTGAGCTCAAATCGTGTCCAAGTCCCTTTAAGAAATTCTTTACTGTTCTTGAGATATCTCAAAAATAACGTCTTAGGGGGCGATCCCTTTTATCCTTATTGAAGCCGTTTAACGAAATATTAATGGTTGCAAATTGCTTAGTGTATTATTATGACATTTTTTTTTCTATGCTGTGTTTCAAAATATGCTTCTTTTTGAGATATTCTGATCATAGTTTATGACTTATGACCCCTTAAAACCCTTATCACGTAAGACACGAGAAAATCATTATACTATTTGGGTACATAACTGTAAGATAAACATTTTTGCTTCTATGATGTGTTACAAACTATCCCTCAGTAAAGGACTATCGATTAAAGACTTTAGACCAATCTGGGTCCTTATTTAAAGAACCAGCTCCTTTTTCTTGAAATCAGGCGAAAGCTCTTATAAATGTTAGAGTTTTGTACATTACACGTCTTAACAAAATATTTTTTTAGAAAAAAAGTAAACAAAGAAAACCATGAAAATAACGACCTTTTAGGCCTCAATTTCTGGACCAGGCGAGCTTCAACACTTTTCAAGCATGATAAATATGAATGCAAAATGACACATCTACAATCTCTTGTTCACAATCCCTGAAAGTTTGAACTTAATAAGAAACAGTTAAAAAGCATAAGTTATTCCGTTGGAAACGGAATACCTTAATAAGTAACAAATCGAAAAGTTCGAAAAGACTATAATAAAAAATGAATTAAGAAATAGCATACTATAATGAGACGATCTTTAAAAACGTGACAACAGACAGGCACTCTAATGCAGTTTTCTTTTAGAAAAATAACAAACCGAAAACGAAAGCGCGGCAAAGAAGTGAAGATATATTTACCTGAAAAGGAGCTAGGCTCATCACCAAAAGGAGTAATATAACTTTTTGGATGACAAAAAAATAAAATAAATAAATGATGTAGTCAAGTATGCTATTTATTTTTTAAAAAGCATTTATATTATAAAGTTATAGAAAGTCATATCATATGATAACAAAAAAAGAACTTTTAAAATGAATCATATTCTGTCGGCGATCGGCGGTCATTAGTAAAACCTTATATGCCGGGGTCGTACTAGAGACCTTAATTAATTGATTGACCTGAGAATATGATAAAACAATTTATCATCGCTCGCTAGCCAGCGAGCGCTCTCTCTGTTGAACACGCCTCTGATGTAGAGCATAGGCGTTGGGGGAACCGTGGGGATTGGGGGGGGGGGGGGGGGCGGGGGATTTAAAAAAAAAAACCAAGCATTCTAATGCTTATTCTAAATCTAACAGTTTTTTAGGATATTGAGAATTGGCGAAACCCGCCTCCTTCTTTTTTTTTTTTAATTGTCAAGATTTTTTATGGCCCCCCCCCCCCCTCCGCCCCACACACACACGTGTACACCTGTAAACTTTCCACGTTTCAATGGATATTCATATACTGCAGTCATGCATTCTGTGCGGCATTTTCTTTTGTCGACGTATTACAACTAAAATCTTTTCGCGTTACGAAGTATAGCAAAAAATAATTGTCCTGACGACATGTAGACTATTACGAAAGTGTGGGGTTGCTAGGTTTCGTTTGTTATGTAGGATGTACGTGTTCGAATTGATTTATGGGTTGTGAGTAAGGTTCAGTTTAATTTCTAGCGCATGCTGTCCCGAGCAAGTCGTCTTTTGTTTCTTTGTTTCTTAAAATAATTTATATAAAATATTTCAAATTATCTTAATATTAGTGAGTTTCCGCCACTCACATGTTTGCTGACTCTGCATTTGGCCGCGGATACACAGGTTTCCATAGGATTTTCGAATATTTGTTTTTTATCTATGGTTTTTCCTGGGCGGCGGAGGAGGATTAAATCATGTTATACTATAGCATTATGGATTCACATACTGTTATTTTTTGGTTACTTAATATTATTGCTTTGTCCAATGGTTTGTTTATGTGTTTGAAAAATAAACCTGGCGCCAGCCTGCTCGGTGCGCTGCAATGCAGTTAGAGGTCGTTTTTATTATGTGTAAATATATGAAATGAAGTGTGGACACTGACTTTTCTTGTGTTTGTCCTGCTACCGCTGTAATACGTGAACATAAGTGGCACATAATTGAAACCTGTTTCAATGTAGAAGAATTGTGTGCGAAATTGTGTGGAAAATAGCTTATCTCGTGTACTACTGGGGGCCGTGCAATTTATGAATCGGACGTACAACAAACCATTTCACATTTTGAACTTCTGCCAATGCGGCAGCAATTGCCAAAATAGGCTAAACCCTTTAAGGGTACTGCAAATAAATTTTGCTTCCTTGCTCTTTTTTGTGTATTTTTTTATTGATTGATTTATTTATTTTTGTATTTATTTATTTATTTGCTTATTTATTTATTTTCTTATTTATTTTTCTATTGATTTATTTTTTCGATTTGTTTAAGTGGGAGGGGCTGTGAAATGTAGGCTGTGTATAATTAAGTCATATATACGTATATAGAGTACATAGAGAAAAAAAACTTGTGATTGATTGCTTGATTGACCTGATTAATTAGTTATAAGCTATTTGTGATAATTCTATTCATTCACAACACATGTTCCTCTTTTTAAAAAAGTTTACATTCTTGTATTCTGGGTGTTTCTATTCTAGAAATGGAGATGGGGCTGGAGATGGGTTGGAGATTAGCCCATGTTCACCCTGGAAAATGGAAATTCAATTCACAGAAAAAAAAACTAATTTAATGTTAGTTTATGGCCCGATATATCATATGTCAAAGTATATTCACTATATTTTTAGACAATCTATTTTTACATTTGAATTTGTTTACATAATGAAAAAAGAATATATTTGTATTTCAATTATTCTCGATGCAAATGTATTTTTTAAAGATCATTTAGAGACTAACTAACCAAGAACTACTTTAATTCAATACGAGGGCTCAGCGTATACGTTTACTAAATAAATTATGGTATTTTTCAATATATCAAGAAAATGTAAACATAGTATGGTATTATCTTTTGGAAAAATCACAATGTGATTTCAGTGAATTATTTGGATCAATAAAAATAACGATTGTTAAATAAAAATAGATGAAGTTGAGATCCACTTATGTGTTTCATTATCAAATGTATGCACAAGAGTCAAACATAAAATATTGCTTCTTCAAGACAGGATATGGAGTATGATATGATATTCACAATTTGTCTTTCAAATTTCCAATGTTTCAACAATTCACAATGACATTCAAGGATAAAAAAAATAATGTAAAATGCAAATAACGAAGTTTTGTGTTAACATCCTTCGTTTCATTAAAAACAAGCATGGCTACCATTTTGCTAAATACAGACGCATGGTCTCCGTTGGTCTATTTTACTATAGTCGTATTAACATTACGAAAAAACCAAGTTCTGCAATTTTACAAAAAGTATTGCATGAATCTTAGGAATACAGAGATTTATTTCCCCAGAAAAATAAAATTTTAGCCTGCAATGTCAAGCATTTCAGCTCTGTTTCGAAAATTGTTATGATAGTTTGTTTTTAAAGTGGAAAAAATCCAAGAAAAAATACAAATGTTTTTTGATTAATCACTATAGATCATTTTTTAAAACAAAAGGAATTCAAATATATATATATATATCAAGCTGATACAGCAGTACTTTTATTTTTCATGATGGTTGTGCTGTCACGCTTTTCCGGAAACCGACATTCCAACCCGGACAGGTTTTGTTTGTTTTTTGTTTTTTGTGTCAGGGACTTGGCATGGCCATGGCTTGTGTACATGCCTGCTATTATTTTTGTTTGTTTTGAACATCAGTGAGATGCCACAACGATGTAAGTGTTTATTTGACTCTATTGTTACATAATGAAATATATAAGATTTGTTTTAAATATGTGTTGTTAGGAATTATCAAAAATTATCAGAGAAAATTCGGGTTAAGTAGGAATTTATTGTTTGTTTATTTATTTTCAGTTATTTACCTCTTGTGAAA
>WFKH01011926.1:80815861-80846331 GCA_016163765.1 Magallana hongkongensis | reverse complement strand
ACGAGGGCGTGCTTGCGCGCCCAAGGGAACCGTGTAGCAGTCATTAGGTCGCGTGGTCTTTGTTTCTAGTTTGAATATATTCACTCTAGTCAAAAGTGCAAGAAGTAGACAAAATAGCAGAATGAAGGTTTTATTTCATGTACATTACTGAAATAGATGATGTGATTAATAACACAACGTTAAAGAAAACCAAAAAATACCAGGTGGGGTTTTACTACGTTTAATATGTACTATGAAAATGGCTGCCTTAAAATTGATCTAAGGTATAATATACTTTGATTAGGGCAATGATTAATCAATTAACACTTCATGTTCAAAAAGACCCGTGTAGGCATTACTGATAATTAGGTGGGAATGTGCGAGTGGAACCTTTCGACAAATATATTTATGCCACATAAGGTGGGGGATTATACACTTATAACTTTATTTACAAATATCTGCCTTGCTTGCAATTTCCTTAAGAAATTTTTTTTTTTCAATAAGCATTCTATCAATGCAAGTTCTTTTTAACATAAACGTACAAAGTTTCGGGACATTTTTTATATTTACTGGCAAAAAGAAATTGTTTTACTGTTAGTATCATAATGTTTTGTTGTCTATATACATGTCTTTATTATTGAATTTACTAAACAGTATAGTTTGTTTATTCAAATTATCAAAGGTCATAACACTTAATATGCTTCTTAACCATTCTTCTATGTAGAACCATGCTTCTTTGACATAAAAAACAGTCAATAAAGAAATAGATTAATTTTATGTATTGATTACAGAATGGTTATGCTGATAAATCAATTAATTTTGGTTAAAAAGAACATTCGTTTTTTATGATTGCAATTATTAACATTTTGATTCTTGTGAGGATTTTAAATGAAGGGTTCATTTTGTTCTCTTCTCAATTGACCGAATTGTTGTTGTTGTTGGGTTTTTTTTCTTGTTTTTTGTTTTGTTTTGTTGTTTCGCTATCGATATGTTAACAATAAATAGCCTTATATCTATTGCTTTGTTTTAAAAAAAATATTGAGAAAATTCGGAATAAATGGAACACGTTCTACCTTATTTTTAAATGAAGTTTTCGTTCTCTCCAAAATTGCCTCTTTCACATAAAATCATTTTTCTCTTTTCATGAAATAATAAAGTAGTGGCATCCAAACATAAAAATTCTGAATATGCGGATGTTTCTGACTTATTACTATGGTCGATATTCGCAAATAGAAAAGAACTAGCCGAAATTTGCTGGTTGAGAGGCAAGGACCACTTGTATAAGCGTATATGTTTTCTTGTATATGTACAAAAACATAGGTACAAGACAGTATTAATCTTTTCATTTTACAGCAATACAGAATTAGATAGGCATATACCTTTAGCGTAATAATCCCACGATAGAGTAGACCTATGTAGAGAAATATGTTTATAAAAAACGTTTCTTTTATGAACCTTTAATTTTTGTTTATACAGTGCTGCTCTCGTGAAAGTTAACAAAACAATCATATATCATGTATCCTGCATCCTATCATGCAAATAAGCGATAGCGCGGGGGTGTTACGGAAGCATATGGGCAATTTAGCGTCTTATTTACAATGTTATATCAAAAAACCGTGAGATTAAATAACTGTTTTGAATCAGATCAAAGACTTAGTATTATCCTTGGAAATAGATGTACATCACTGCCACATCGGTGCATTATCACGTGACAGCTTTAAATAGTTTACGTATATTCCTTAAGATAAAATGAAATAGAACAACACTACCTCGCGGTTTCAACAAAACAATGAACATATCAAGTGAAGACAAAACATCGCAGTTTAATCAAAACCGCTGCTAGAATCCTATATTCTCTTTTATTAAATAGCTAATCATCCGGTTCTCAAAAAACCTTCCAAACTTTTATTCCGTTTGCACAGAAAACGGAATGATGCATCAAAACAACACATTACACAGGATTCTAGCAGCACTTTTTTAATTTAAGCATTGATCAAACTATCGATACATGCAAAATTTGAAGTTCAGTATATACAGGGTAGTGTTGTTCTAATCGGATTTTTATATAATAAACAACGACAAAGGAAAGCCTGGCCGAGAAATAAAAGCAAATTTACCTACCTTTTAGCGAATAATTGATAAAACTAACATTTCTCCTAATATTCTTTCCTTCCATTCTCAATAAATCACACCAAAAAACTTTATTAGAGTTCATAGATTACTTATATTTTGAGTCTGTTTACAATGCTTTCCGATCAAATTTACACGACATTCAACTTTTTGTCATGACGTCATGAATGTGTTAATCTACGTAATACGATCTAATTTGTGATAAAAATTGTCTCCAGTATTTTTCATTTGTTTTTGGTCTACGTTGCGTTGCTTTAATACTTGAATATGTACATATTAACTAAGATTTGTGATTTCACGAAATTACATGTAACTCAGATTCCATATGCTTCCTTAACACCCCCGCGAGCCCACCTATCCTATTCCACACCATACCTATTTAGTAATAAAAGTTTTAAATGAAATTTGACAGAATAATAATTGTATCCACCAACAATGCAACTATCGTAATAATCAAACTGTCTAATTAATACATAAAAAAATACACAGAAAAATAATTATTGAATGCATAAAGGCAAGCCATCAAAGAAAACAAAACTAACAGCATAATGTAATAAATCAATAACACTTTTTCAACTGTGTCTTTAGAAAATATATTATCATGCACGGAGTCGGGACACAAGTATTTTTTTTAATGTGCTCTAGCAAAATCTCGTCACATTTTAGGTCATTAATGATACCCTCAACCAATTCCTCAGTAACACTCTCCTCTGATTGTTTTATGTTAACAACAGATAGCTGATCATGTAGACTGTCGGCATCAAAATCCTTATCGACAATTTAAAAACTCGGTTTTCAAAATATACACCTGACACAAGTACAATAACTGTGTTTTCGATTGAAATAATCAATTAAAAAGGGTAATGATAAAATTATCGTGGCTAAATAAGGAACAGTTGTGATCGATATAGCAAACTGATATAAAGTACTAACCTCAAGCCTCTAATAGCGCGCTCAAATCATGCAAATCCAAGTCCAATTCTTTACTCGCCATTCTCTTTCCAACAACAGGAAGTTCAATGTATGCCTCCCGGTGAGGGCGCTGCGAAAACGAGAAGATAATTTGGCGCGAACGTGACTCAGCGGTCCCTCCGTTATTTGTCTATGATATAATACGCAATCTGGAAAAGGTCACGAGCGGTATACTGATTAGATTATTGACTTTTATTTCAAAGTTTCTCGGGGCAGTTTCTCAAAACCTTCAATAAATCCGTACAATCTTCGATGTTTTGACATCTCATTCCTATGTGACCTTTTGGGGAAACCATGACTGAAAATACTGTCATTTACTTAATTTTATTTTATCAAATTAAATTAAGTACACATATCCCTAATTGAATTTTGTAAACAACCAGACTTTTGTGATTCCGCAAATTTATTCCAATATATAATATATGTGTCGTTCCTACAAATACATGATATAAATCAGAATTACTCAACTGCAATTATACATGTCGTAATATAACATTTCATTCATATGCACGTAAATTTAGGTAAGTATAAAATTATACGTTAAAATATTTTCGTAATAAACAAAAATTAAATAGATGTGAACATTAAGATATAACTCTTTCCTTCTTCTTAATTCATGCAAGTATTATGTACCATACTACTGAAGTTATCAAATTAATATGGACATAGTTTACAGTAATTATCAAATATAATAGCGTAGTACAAATTATTATATATACATACCCTAAATAAGGGTGAGACAGAGCGCACAGAAACTCCTGATAGGAATCTAGAGGTAGGCTTCATACATCTGTTAATAAATATCGTAATTGTACTACCACAATAAAATATTTTAAAAATCCAAAATAAAATGCAATATTCACGTGCATACTCTTATACTAGTATATCATCTAAATAATCACTTATATAAAGTGTATGGTTTATTTTTATCCTATATAATCTTGTTTATGTTATTCTATAAATCTGACAAACTGACCAAACCGGTTTATGTTCTGTGATACAATTATAAATAACTATAATTTCTTCTAAATGCATTCATAAATTATTCATATATAAAGGTGAAAGCTATTCTAACAACTAATCATGTTATTTATACATATAGAAATAAAATTTCAACTTTTATTCTTACTTACATTTAAATGATGTGTCCCGGTCGAGGGCAATTTTCAAATGGCTGTATAAGTTAGCGACCGGAAGTTTTAGAACAAAAAAAATCTTATATGACCAAAAAAATCTTAAAAATAATTTATATATATCAAAGAAAAATATAAGTAACCAGAGTTTTATCCAAATAAACAACAATCTAAATTTGTTTAGCGTGAAAAATATCGAAATAATATTTGTTTGAAAACATCGATTGACTAATGGACTATCTTTAAAATACTAATATAAACAGAGCGACACATAGACTAGTGGTTAAGTCACCCGATTCACACTCGATAGGTCCGCGGTTCGACAACCCGTCACGGCAGTGACTTTTTATCTTAATATTTTTATATTATTTTACATTGAAAATTGATGCAAAAATATATTTAAAACACATATGTTACAATTTAATGAAATAAAATTCAGTAAATGACAAAACCCTTCCTTTCTACAATAATTTATCTTTGGTATGACTGCCTTAATTTTGTTCTATCTGCATAAGCAGCGTTTAAACATTGCTCGCCGATGTAATATAATGTGCGCGTCATTTGATGAAGTTTCACGTGTTTGGGGTTTTGTGAAAGCTACAAAAATGCATTCTTTTCATACAGCCTTCGGCATATCGGAGTATCAATAGCATATTTCTTGACTAATTATACTCGGGCTCGCTCTTCAAAGAATTCAAACCATGTGACGTCAGTAGTATATATAGCACCGCCGTGCATTTATCACTCATATTTTTCTTGGCGCACGATGTGTGGGCTCAGCTCAAATTACGGTTTGTTATCACATTAAACTGAGACGTTGTCTTTGTTAACACGTGGTTCACGTGTTTGTTCTTATTCACTGATTAAACTGCTTGAAATTTACGATGGCCATATGCACACGTGGTTCACATGTGAATATCTTTGTTGACAAAATTACATGTCATCTTGTAACGAATCTGGGCACGAAGTCCTCTCTATAATGGCAAATTCTGATAATGATACGTTTGAGGGATTCGATAGCGACGCTGTTCGAGAAGCAGAAAAGATATTTTCTAAAAAATTGAATGAAGTTAAGGCAGTTACTAGAGCTAATTCTGTCACAGGTTCTGTGAGCAAATACTTTAACAATAATGATAATGACCGGTGTGAATATGCATCGGCGAGGCCGGTAGCGTGTTCCAAATGTACAAAACGAAAGAAAGTAAATGGCAATAAAGATAAGGAAAAGAAAACAAAAACAGATGACAAAATACGTGGTAATGATATTACCAATGCCTTTATAAACATGGGTCAAGATGAGATAAAAGTTTAAGGAACCCATGGGCATAACTGATTTAATTATTTACAACTAGATAGTACACTGTACAAGTACAAATCAGTCAATCGATCATGAAAGCATTTCTAGTGAGAATGAAAATCAAAACTAATTTGATTTCTTTACTGATAATGAATCAGAAAAAGATATAGAATTAAGTGATTGGGCAATATCAGATTGGTTTAGTTCAGGTACGAAATGGAAAGACATTGATTCTAAACTAGCAGTAATGGTCATTACTTTGTGTGTTTAAGAAGTTGAGACATCAAAAATAATTTAAGATAATCCAAGGCCAGCTAATTGCACTAATTTTGTAGCACCTAGGGTGAATACAGACATATGGAATATTTTACCAAAATTTGCCCAGAGTCGCAATTCTGTTTCTAAGCAGTGCAAATAAAAACCCTTGATCCGGGTATCACACATTCATCACATGTGATGGATGAGGGACATTCTTGGAGTACAGCCGGAGGCTGAGGAGTATCAGCTTTCCCAACCCAAGTGAAACATTCATGATATTTATGCCCGCCACTAGTTTATACACATGTAATTGACAATAAATTTTCTTTGAATTATGAGTGATAAATGCATGGCGGTGCTACATGTATATATACTACTGACGTCACATGGTTTGAATTCTTTGAAGAGCGCGCCCGAGTATAATTAGTCAAGAAATATGCTAATGATACTCCTCAGCCTCCGGCTGTACTCCAAAAATGTCCCTCATCCATCACATCCAGGGTGTGCTTGGATGAGGGGTCCATTTTATGTGTGAAACAGCTTTTATCTGTGAAATAAGGTGTAGCTCTTTGATGTGTTTGATTAATAATCAGATCATCATGCGTTATTTTTGCAACGTATTAATTCAGACTATAAGTGAAGACTGGTATAGTCTGCCCAAAGATATTTATGCTGCATATTTGGATGATTTTTAATAAAAATACACATACCTGTTAAAAAAGTGAAATTGAAATCGATGAAAGGGAAAATTTCCAAGATAGCTTCATTCACACATTATCATTTTTCCCTCGTAAAAATTCACAGGAACGAAAACAGATTTCCTACGGAGATTCATAATGGGGAATGTTGACATTTTTTCTCCTTTCGGAAGTCACTCGGAATACCTCGCACAATTGTTGAACGTTATCATCCGGGTACCTTCATCTCTTTAGCAATGATAAATCCCCGTAGACTTTTTATTTTTAGCCGTGTATTGAAACCTGACAAGCTAGAGGGGGCGTTTCAAAGGGGAAATCTTGGGATTATTTTTTCATACTATTGAATGAACATCGTCTGAACCAAAAGGTATTTATAAATATTAAAAAATTTAACAAAATATGCGGCAAAATATCTTGGGATAGACTATAGTCAGCACTTACCACTGTGTTTCGTCTAAAAGCGAAAATGATTGCAAATTTACGGAAAATGAGGGGAGGGGGTACACAACGAAATTCGAAGTTCAATACCTTCCGTTATTATTATACTGTGGTGAACTATGTTACAGAAACAAGCACGTTATGCTTCCTGAAAAGTGTCAGCACAAACGCGGGTATGATATGTCAACTCTTAGCGGCGATTGAGTAAAAATTCCTCTGATCGATATGACGTCACAATAAGCAGCATTATGTCATATTTTAATCAGAAACATGTCAATTTTTACTTTATCTCTGGTTTAAATTATAAAAACTTCAGACGTAAAATGTCACTTGAAACTCTTCTAACTGAACATATCTTCGATTTCTCTGTATTACGTATAATTATCATTGATGGCGTCACAGGCATGTTTAATAGAGAAGATCAATGTCGGAATATGAATCATCGGAATGCAGTGTAAACAATGCCGAAATAAGACTTATTAAATACATATACAAAAGATTTAGATTAAGTTATATTTTTTGGACTAATAGTCATACAATAATTGCTGTATCTAGAAATGAAACGGAGGCGTGACGAGTGTCCGCAAGGGCACGAGGTCACGACCCCGTTTCATTTCTAGATACAGCAATTATTGTATGACGATTGGTCCAGCAAATGATTTGTGATAGGCCTACTTTCACGAGCTGCACTGGCATTTTTCGCGCGGTAATTCAGTTGGGACCGCTTTACCTTGAAAGATGGACGTAGATTTTCTGGAGGATGACTTCAAAATTGAAGAGATAGACGACATGACATTGTCTCAAATTTGCGACGAAATGGAAGCTTTCGGCGGATTATTGAACATGTGCTTAACGCAGACGCTTGCAGAGTACGACCCAGGATCGGATCATGGGGAGTTTAAACTGGATTGGAACTTTTTGGGTGAAAATGAAAACGGTTCAAATTTGCCGACCAAATCGAGTGATCGCTTCGCAACTCCCGTGACGGAAAGTGACCTGAAATCGTTAATTGAAAGTCAGGAAAACATTAACACTAAGCAGAACACTAAATGGGCGGTCAATGTGTTTGAAAAATGGAGAACCGGCAAATCCGAAACTATTCCAGAACTTCAATTCCAGGGCAGCGAGGAAATGAATTACTGGCTACAACGTTTCATAGTGAAAGCTAGATGGCAGGACGGTAAAGATTTCCCCCCTAAGAGCCTGTACTTGATTGCGTGCGGACTCCTTCGCTTTTTGCGATACAAAGGTGTGTACGATAAAAACTTTTTAGACGAAAAAAACCCAACATTTATCGAATTTCGGAGAGTTATAGATGCTAAAATGAAGTCGCTGATTGAACAGGGAATAGGCTGTACTACAAAGCAGGCTGATCCTATTTTACCAGAGGATGAGGCTAAGTTGTGGGATGTCGGAGTGTTTGGAAAGAAAAATGCGGAACAACTTCAAAAAACTATTTTCTTTTACGCATGCAAAATATTTGGTCTACGTGGTCGCGACGAACATCATAATTTGGATTGCGAACAGTTTACCATTGGATTAGACAAGCTGGGGAAATTTATTTAGTTTACAGGTCGGAAACCAAAACATACAAAGGAGGGCTCGGACAGTTAAATGTGTGCAAAAAGACTATTAAACATCACTGCCAGTCCGGCAAGAGGAAATCTCTCTCTCCTCTCCTCTGTCTTTCTCTCTGTCTGTCTTTCTCTCTGTCTGTCTTTCTCTCTGTCTGTCTCTCTCTCTCTCTCTCTCTCTCTCTCTCTCTCTCTCTCTCTCTCTCGCTCGTTCAACTTACATGTACTTATTCAAAATTACTTGTCATTATATAGGGGAGAGATGCATTGCTGACTATTTCGATCTATATCTGGATTCTCTCGGACGCCAAGGAACATTCTATCGAAGACCACTGCCCGCAACATCTGATGCGCCGATCCGGTATGGAAATCAAGCAGTGGGAATTAACAAGTTGAAAAATTTCATGCGTGTCATCTGTACGGAAGGCGGTTTACAGTGAAATTATTCGAATCATAGCGGCAAACGCACTTGCGCGACCCAGCTATATATATCTGGTGTTGAGGAACAACAGATAATGAATCGTACTGGTCATCGCTCACAAGCAGGGGTCCGTAAATACAAAAGGTCCAATGCGGAAATGGAAGCTAATGTGTCCAAGATTTTGGATCCGCCCAACGAGTGTACCGAAAACTCGATTGCGTTGAATACTCCTGCAGATGAATCTATACCTAATATTTCCGAGTGTTCCGTTTTTCCGGAAACATCAGCAACTGTCCACAGTGAAGAGGAACCTATGAGCAAGAGGCCTAGATTCCCGTTTGGAGAATTTAAAAACTGCAACATTACGTTTCAGTTTTAAAGTATAGTTAGTAGCCAGATAGGTTGTTAAACTACACGAAATGTATATTTTTCAATTTTTGGTTGAATTTTATGTTGTCTGTGTTAAGAATTGTACAAGGAAGTTCAGCAGCTGTTCAGGTGTTTATGTAGAAGAGTTTAAGTTTAGAGTTGTTATAAAATTGATTAAAGCATAAATTTCGGGTAGTTTGATTTTTTTTTCTCACTGTACAATAATTCAAAAATTATTGTACGGTACAATCACCACGCCTTCTTTGATACAGTACAATAACTTGTAGATTCATAAGTTATTGTACTGTGTAATGCCACGCCTACTCGGGTAAAGGACAAGTATTGGAAATTATTGTACACCATTCATCAAAGGAAAAACGCCGCATAAGTGCTACAATATCACTTAGGATATAATCAGGATAATACAGGCATGGATATTTTGTTTTATCAGCAAGTGTTAAAAAGAAAGCAGATAGACATATATATGGCTTGACCGGCCTTTCCTCTGTCAGTTTGTACAAAAAGGCAAAAGTGTAACACTACCCCGAATTTAATGAAAGTTGAATTTAACAAATATCAAAAGCACATTGCCTAAAATACTTAAAAAGTGCTGATAGAATCCTGTGCTTTGTTGTTGTTGATAAAAAAATACGTAGTATTTTCAATGGAATTGAAGAAGTTGAGACGGTTTCCGGTCTAATACACAGGACTGTTTTCATAATAATAAACAATATTTAAATTTATCTTAATAACGACGGTCATTAAACTCGGAGTTGCCTTAACCTACCCGCGAATGCAATTTGAGATTTGCAATGATTTTTTTTTTTAAATTGAGATTTAAAAAACCCTAAACAACTGTAAGTTCGTTCTTACAGTACTTCAATGTAGCTACGCCACAGTCGCCACTGCATCAAATATCGGATAAAATGGATCTTAATTTATTCGTTAGTGTATAACCAATTAATAAAACTAATTTAATCCATTAAATTTATCTCTCTTTCTCTCTCTCTTTCTCTCTCTCTCTCTCTCTCTCTCTCTCTCTCTCTCTCTCTCTCTCTCTCTCTTGCTCTCTCTATTTCAAAACACGCACGGTTAGGTCGCAACTCTGCCTACTACGATCTGATTTGACAAAGGTCAGTCAAAACAATACCTTGAAACTTTTATGGAGTAAACGAGCATACAAACAACTTCAGATTTACTATACGGTGCACAACAATTTGGACTTATTATCCTAATTTCCAAACATCAAAAGTATCCCAATATCATGTTTGTGATTTTCTTTCACATCTTCAATTTCACCACTGTTTTCTGTTGACATTAGCCAGTCATTGGTTTAACTTACCATTCATATTTCCTTTTTCTGTTCACGTAACTATATGCTGTCAGTTGATGTGCGTGATTGTTAGAGTATCTGCTTCCATAAATATTTAGACAATAGTTTTAACCATGTCATCTAACCCTTTTCAATTACCAAACAATGTAGTAAACACATAATAAGTTGACGTGTTTATTGTTCATATGAATAGCGATCCATTTATAATAATTAAGATTTAATCTTTCTTTATCAATGAAATCAGATTATTTGTGCGTTGTTAATAGATGGGAAAGAAATTGAACCACAACGTATCAAAAAATCTTTCTAAAATCGTAAAAAAATGTGATAGCTGAGAAAAAAAAAATGATATTGCATAAAATTGAATAGAAGCCTAAGCCAATTAACAAATTTAAAAAAAAACCAACAACATATTTTTGGTGAATTTGAACAGTTATTGTATGAGGGTGTTTTTATAATACTTGTAACTCCCGATAATTTCCAGATGCTGTGCCATTAATCACAAAAATAAACATATCAACAATGCCCGAGAAAAAATTGTGTTTACAATGTTTAGGTGGTTGATACCTTAGTCACATTACTCGGCCGGTCGCCGTAGACCGGTGATGTAAGCGATGCCCCAACATCAGTACTCATCGGCCAAGAGGCCGTGCATAGTCCCGCCGATGTTATCACGGCGAATGACTCTAAAGGAAGATAATTTTTGACCGGCGTAACACCGATAACCGGCCGGAAATCGGACAAACACCGGAGAGTCTTTACCGATCATCCTACAATGCTCGACTGGTGGCCGGACAGTGAATCAAACATCATACGATTATTGTCCGGCCATCTTAAACGTATTGTAAGATGCCCGGATGATGGTCGGCCGAAGTATTATAAAGTTATTACACTATCTTGCATGGTCAAAAAACTATAATGGCTTTGGCACCGATACATCTGTATTTAGCCATGTTGCAACCAAACTCTTACATGCTCGGCTTCAACATGACGCCATTCTGGCGATGTTGTTTGAACAAGAGCAACAAAGAGCCTAACGACAAAGAAGAATATGGTGGGTCTGAAACTGGATATTTAGAAGATGCCTGTTTGGGCAGTACAATACTCTTATGATAGAGATTGAAGCGGGGAATTAAACAGATTTTAAGTTTTTCCTCCGCATGGAGCCGGAAATTTTCAATGAGCTTCTAGCACGAGTGGGGCTACGCATCGCCAAGAAGACAAGGTAAGTTTACGTGAAATTGTGGAAAATTCACTACTAAGTTTGCCAACACATATAAATATTTCAATTCTAATTTATTCTGCATTAGTTTAATGGCACTTCTCTTTTTTTTTTTAAAAATAAGGCAGAGAGCTTCCTTGGAACCTGGTCTCAAATTGGCGATCACGCTCAGCTTTCTGGTCAGTGCTCGGGTTGGCTTCTTCGGCTTACTGCACTTGCCAACGGCTTTGCCCTTGCCGACCCCCTGGCCCTTGTCAACCGCCTTGCCCTTTCCACCCGTCATGCTTTTGTCATTCCCCTGTGGATGTGCCTTGATGTCCTTGTGTGGTTTTGGCATTTCGCTCAATGAATGTTGTGTTGTGTACGTGTGAAAAATTTACGCGCCAATAAAGGCCCAGCGATGCACTGCTAGCATATGCGGATATTTGAGCCGAATTGAGCGGTAATCAGTCGATGTATTTAACATTTTTTGTACATTGGTGAACACCGTTCATATATCGGCAGTACATCGGCCGGCTATGGGCAAATGTTTGGTCAATAATCGGCTGATGTTTGTTAAACACCTCACCTCAGATTCAAAGGGCACCGGACAATGATCGGCCATACATCGGCAGATTTTTAAATGGTGTGTTAATGTGTTACCGATGAAAAGAGGTGTGGGACATCGGTGGAGACATCGCTGATTTTTAACCACAACTTTTTTTTCCGATTACTTCCACAGATGTGTCCGATGACCCCAGTCACCGTCCGATTACTATAGGTGTCCGCCCGGCATCCAAACCAATATAGCATCAAAACGTACGATTTTTCAACGCTTTATACAACCATT
This sequence comes from Magallana hongkongensis, assembly GCA_016163765.1. Classification (NCBI taxonomy): domain Eukaryota; kingdom Metazoa; phylum Mollusca; class Bivalvia; order Ostreida; family Ostreidae; genus Magallana; species Magallana hongkongensis. The sequence continues at coordinate 80,833,678 of WFKH01011926.1, read as the reverse complement.
CCCCACGACAAATTAAAATCTAGGCTTTTTGATATAATCGACAGTTGTTTCTTCAATAAAAATGGACGTCGTAAAAATGCTTACCTTGTCATTGGAAATATAAAAATTATTTTGTTAAAAATCATTCTGATTGCACACACAAGTACTCTGAAGTTGACATTAAAAAGATGCTTGAGTTTCTGATAGACAACATATATGTAGTTTTTGGAAATCAAGTCTTCCAACAATCTGTTGGAATTCCCATGGGTACCAATTGTGCCCCATTGTTAGCAGACCTATTTTTGTATTCTTATGAGGTAGAATCTATTCAAAAACTTGTACGTGAAAAAAATAAATCACTCGCTGATGCCTTCAACTCAACCTTCAGGTATATCGACGATGTATTATCAATTAACAATTGTTATTTCCATACTTACATATGTACGTCGCCTCGATATATCCCAGTGAACTTAAAATAAAAGATACCACAGAGTCTGCGTCATCTGTTTCATATTCGGATATTTTACTGGAAATGGACATTGTCGGTAACCTAACAACAAAACTTTATGATAGACGCGATGACTTCAATTTTCCTAAAGTCAACTTTCCTTACTGATGTAGCAATATACCTTCATCACCTGCATATGGTGTTTTTGTCTCTCAGTTATTTCGATAAGCAAGGGTATGCTCTTCGTATGAACAGTTTCTAAGGCGAGGCAAGCTACTGACAAAAAAGTCGATAAAACAGGACTATCAACAGTCTCGTTTGAAGTCATATTTTCGTAAGTTCTATTATCGATACAACGACCTTGTCAGCAAATACAATCTTCCACTGGGTCGCATGCTGACTGACGTTTTTCATACTAATTGTTAGACAATAATTAATCACCTAATTGTCTACAAACTTTTCCATTTTCCCCCGATTACGACAAAGAGCACACGGCGGGTGTGACCGGTCAGCAGAGGATGCTCACTCCTTCAAGGCACCTGCTCCTACCTCTATATTTTTGGAGGTCCGTGTTGCTCTGCTTTGAATTGGTATTTCGTTTTGTGGATTTTTGAGATGGTTGACGGTGTGTTATTGTCATTTTTTCATTTCATCTAAAAACGCATTGGTAGCACATCGTTTGCCCAATCTCTGGGTAAAGTGGCTGATACTTAAGCAACACTGATCCGATTCTCATTCATCAACTGTTCGCCAAATATAACCGACGCTTTCGTTCATATTATTTTCTAATATCGAAGACTGAAACTGACGAATGACAAGTCTCAGAGCATTTATTGATATCACGGCAAAACACAAAAGGAAGAATGCATTTTTCGTGTATGAGGACCCCAGTTTGAGACGTTTGTATAATTGGTAAACCCTGTATGTTTAAGTACGGATATTTTATTGCAGTTCTACCTAGGGCATGAGATTTGGAAAATGTTACCAAAGACATGTAGTTTGAAAATTTTAACAGACAGTAATCGATAGTTTGGTTATATTGAACTAAATGGATAGTAATACCCCGAGTATGTTTGTGCAAAGTCAAATTTAATGATTGTAGAGACATTTAAAGCCAGGTACGCGACGTGTCTTACCTTCCTGTATAATCTACAATACAAATGTTTGTTTTGTTGAAACTTTAAATACGTCATGTATATAAAAAAGTAAATCTTTGTCCGCATTTATGTCAATAAAAACTATTGACATAAATGCTGCTATTGATCGTCAGCTTCAGTTGTGTTTTGTAAAACGAAGATTAATCAACTTGTTATTGTATATACATAGTTTTACTTTCAAACATTAATTAATTTTTTTAATGATATATTCTATTCAATATTTAACTGATCGTTGTTGAAACAGCGTGAAATTTGATATATAGACGTTCTATAGATGAAGAGCATTTGTCTGTTCTTCAAAATCTTGTGGGATGTTTTCAGCAAACATATTACTCTTGTCTTGATAATTTTTGCATAATGTTGTACAGGTTTGGTTAACCAATACAATATTATGTTCCACGTACTCTTCTGCACTTCCACATATTTAAATTAAGAAGAATCGATATGATGATTACACACAAACCAAATCAGAAGGTGACTTATATAAGACGGTACTGTTTTGTGTTATTAATTAATGTATACCTTTACATTAAGAACTAGTTTTAATGAACGTTTAAATGCCATGCTTAACATATGCCTTAAAATGCATACAAGAAAATAAAAATGCTGACGGGAGCTGATTTCATTTCTAGTGGAAAATAAACACAAAAAAAGAAAACCTGATGAAATGAGGAATATTGGATTTCTTTCACCATTAATCATGACATTAAAAATGCAATAAAGTTTTTTGAAGCAAACACTTTTTTGGTTCAAGAAGTGCACATTTACCTACTGTGCAGATGATGTTACTCATGGCAAAGGATTTAATGCCTTCGCCTGTGTATCCTCCAATTACGGGATGTTTCTGATATTGTTTAGAGTTGTACATGAATATTCCGATGAAATACTTCATTTTGTAACAAGGACCAAAATGTCAACACGGCATATTTCCTCTATATGATTGTTATGTGTATAAAGAAATTTTTTCTTCAGCATAAAATTGACTCCCACCTCTCCTATTTTAAATTTCTCTTGGGGAGGTGGTCTAAAATATAATTGCAGCGGACAATTGAACCCCAATCTGATTTCAATTTGATCTTTCAGAGGGGGTTCAAAGTATTATATTATGGTCGCCGAAATAGTACCCCCCCCCCCTTTTTTTAGACAGATATCTCGGCTTTTGAACTTTACAGAATTAGAATGCACAAAAGAACTGTACGAGGGTTGTTAGAAAAGTTCGCGGACAGAGTGATTCACGGCAAAATTACTGTGTACTTTGTAGGATGGCGTATGTTTTATTAAATGACTACCAATTGAAAATAAGTATGCCAAATATCCTATGAATTTGAAAGTGTTTTCAAAAGATACAGCGATTTTTACTCTGCATGTATTAGATTTACGGAAAACCATTTCATATTTCCACGACGTCAGGTGACGTCAAACAACTGAAAGTCAAACATGTTACTCTTTTTCAAAGTAAACACCTTTCAGTTCCACAGACTTTTCAAGTCATTTAACCGATTTATAAAATGTACGTTCATACCATTATTTGTCAAGTTTTTGTATGATGTCTTTTGTGGCATACCGTAGATCATGTAGGTCCAAAAATCTCTGTCCACGCAGTTTCGACTTTAGATAAGGAAAAAAAGCGAAATCTATAGATGCAAGATCCGGGCTGTATGGGGGGTTAGGGTGCTGTAAGAGCTAAAAAGATCAGTTCTTCCATCTTTAAACCTAGTGATTCTAATTGTAAACCTTTGTCCTATAAAAATAGCAGCATCTAAGAACCTTTTGGTCTCCATCAGAGATTTTCCTACGTGCACACAAAATTAAATGAAGGCCCAGTGCTCCAAGACATTCATTGACTTCAACGTTTTGACTCATTTTTCAAGCGTTGTTCGTCCAAATTCGGCGAAATAAACGGTCAGGAATTCTTCAATTTGATTAAAACTTTCACAAAATGACCTTCATAAGTTATTGTGATGTCATATGAAATATCGTTTATTTTGTTATGAGTTTAAACGGTACATTTTCTTAATAAGAAAAAATGCGTACAAAATATAAAGGATTAAAAAACGGACATGCTCCGTGAAGCATATCTTATCAAAATAATTAAGCTGTATATTTTTAATGGTGCATATAAAACAAACAAATCTTTACATATTTCTTAGAAAATACTTCAAGATTAAATTTGAAAAATTTCGCTGGTATCATGTGAATAGTCCGCTCACAATCGAACTTGTCCGCGAACTTTTCAAACAACCCTCGTATATAGGCAAACGAACTTAATAAAAGTGTGTAAATGACTTGGTATACGGATACAAAATCACTGCTACATAATGTTTGATGAATTTATAGTTTGTCCCAAGTTATTGCTTCCATCACTTTTGATGATTTTTTATAAAAATACACACACCTGTGAAAGAAATGCTGTTGAAATCGATAAAAGGGAAAATATCCAAGATATCTTCATTGACAAATTATCATTTTTCACTCACAAATGTTCACAGGAACGAAAACAAATTTCTTACGGAGATTTATAATGGGAAATGTTTACATCTTTTCTCCATTCGGAAGTACTCAAAAATCGAATTTATTTTAGATTTAATTATTTTGTATCAAAACAAAAAAAAATAACACTGGTTTGTGAATAAAGAATTTAAAAGAGTTAGTCATTAGATTAGATAGTTTGCAATTGATTCCAAACGCTACCGCTGTAGAAGGGATGCATTCGTAATCAATAACATCGAACCAGTTTTTTTTTCCCTTTTTTGATGTGTTTTAGCGGGTAACCAGCTTTTTGAACGCTAGCGTTGGAATAAATACGATTATACAACCAATCTTAACTGTTATCACTATTTAAAATCTTGCTATTTTAAAACTATTTATAAAAAGGGTTTCCCATAAAAACAATGGTTCCGAATAGATTACATCGAATCTATCAATTATTTTCAGGTACTATATCTTGTCAACGGTGATGATTTTTCATTCATGATTTGTACCTAGATCAAAACACTGTTAGGCCAAAGTAAGTGCATATATTTCCAGTTTTCGTTGCAATTTCAACAATATTGTAAATTAAGGAAGGAGTCTTTTCTGGTTTTGGACTTGTCAAAAGTAAATTTGATTAAAGGTTCATTAAATCAAGATGAATGGAAATCAAAATATCATATTTTTCTTCCTTTTTTACTATCTTACAACTTGACATAGAAATAGTAATCAAAGTGTAGAATCTAACAAGGACTATATTTTTGGCGGAACGTTAGCGTAGGAAAATATCACGTGTTTGCAATTCAGAAGGCTCAAGTGAGCTTTTCTGATCACAATTTGTGCGTTGTCTGTCGTTGTCGTCGTCGTTGTTGTAAACTTTTCACATTTTCATCTTCTTCTCAAGAACCACTGGGCCAATTTCAACCACACTTGCCACAAAGCATCCTTAGGTGAGGGGAATTCAAGTTTGTTAAAATGAAGGGCCACGCCCTCTTTCAAGGGGAGATACATAAAAATCATTGAACTTTGGTGGTATTTTTCAAAAATCTTCTTCTCAAAAACTATTCGGCCAGAAAAGCTGAAACTTGTGTGAAAGCATCCTCAGGTAGCGTAGATTAAAGTTTGTTCAAATCATGACCCCCGGGGTAGGGTGGGGCCACAGTGGGGGGTCGAATTTTTACATAGGAATATATAGAGTAAATCTTTAAAAATCTGAAACTGATCAGCCAGAAAAGCTGTAACTTGTGTGGAAGCATCCTCAGGTAATGTAGATTGAAGTTTGTTCAAAGGATGATCCCCAGGGGGTAGGGTGGGGCCACAATGGGGGGTCGATTTTTTACATAGGAATATACAGAGAAAATCTTCAAAAATCTTCTAATCTGAAACTGATCAACCAGAAAAGCTGTAACTTGTTTTGAAGCATCCTCAGGTAGTGTAGATTCAAGTTTGTTCAAATGATGATCCCCTAGGGTAGGGTGGGGCCACAATGGGCGGGGGTGGGTGGTCAAATTTGAATATATAGAGAAAAATCTTTAAAAAATCTTCTTCTCAGAAAACGATTGGGCAGAAAAGCTGCAACTTGTGTGGAAGCATCCTCAAGTAGGAAGATTCAAATTGTTCAAATCATTATCCCTGGGGGTAGGGTGGGGCCACAATTGGAAGTGGGGGGTGTCAAATTTTTACATAGGAATATATAGGGAAAAATCTTCTAAAACACATATTGTCTAGAAGAGCTCTAACTTTAGTCAGTTCAGTCTTCAAATAGTCTAGTTTAAAATTTGTCAAAATCATATTCTTCAGGAGTAGGGTTGGGCAACATGGGGAGGGGTCCAATTTTACAAAGGAAAACATTTAAATTCTTCACAAAAACTGAAAATTTTTTATATATGGTTTTACTTAAATGCAAGCATTTTGACATATTGTTGATTCTTTAAAATTGTTTAGACTCTAGCCCCTGGACAATTCTTAGACTCAAAGGGGTTCAAAGTTTGATGTAAGTTTATAAACCATATATAAACAGTTGTTTAAGTCTGATCATCATCTCGAGAACTGCAATGCTCAATATGTGATATGACTGTAAAATCATCCTGTTACAAAGGTGCTCAATAATAAACATAAGAATATTCGAAGAATTTTTTTATACATGATCTATTATACGAAATTGTTCAGATATTTTGTAAATGACTCCATAACGCTGATTTTATTATGTCTGTTGTTGCTCAGGTGAGCGATGTGGCCCATGGGCCTCTTGTTTTTTATGCATTCAAAAGTTCGAAGACCTATTTTCAATAGCAACATTTACGAAATTTATGACAAATAAACCAAAAAGATGTAGATTATCGTTCTGACCATTTAATTAAACCCATTGCATGTCGTTAAAATATAAAAATAGCAGTAGGTTGGCATAATCAATGTTCAAAGAAAAGAACGAATTGATTTGAAAATTTTAAACGTATGCATTTATCAAATTGAAATCAGATAAAGATGTTTTATTTATTGGATGATACTTATTTGTAATCAAAGCTTATCGAACAGTGCAGTCAACTTTTATACAAAAATAATGATTGACGAAAGGCCTTTAAATCGGGTGCTGCTATGAGCAGACAGTTTTGAATGGGTTTTAACAAATTAAAATATTGGTTTATTACAACACATAAATACCGAGAACCCAGACTATGCTTGTGCAAGGCCACGATGAATATGGTTAAAAACTTGTTCCAGCGCGGCAAAGGACTTGTCTTGCTTTTATATAAAGCTAAAATGCATAAATGTCATTGAGATTAAAACATGTCAACATTTAAATCCACGACCGTGGAAACCAGCAGTTAGAAAGGGGTTTTGTTAACATGTATTATGCTAATTTCGTCAACCTCAATATCTGAACTCATTATTGTTGTGTAGAATGATGGCAAATCACTATATCATTATACACATAAGAAATCACGTACATAACCGTATTGTGAATTGATGGATTTACTTATGATTTATTTAGTACCAAACGTAATTTGTTATGATAATAGATATTGTTATAATAGAGAGTAGTCAATTTCCAAGAAGCTTTTATTGGTGTGGTCGTTGCATTGCTTCAGCTAAGTTAATATCGTGTTATTATAGTTAACCAAATAAAGTTAATATCGTGTTATTATAGTTAACCAAATAATGTGCAGTATTTTTCTCCTTCTTTTGGAGGGGGGATATTGTGGGTGAATGATGTGTTACTGAGAAAATAAAATGGTACTAAAATGACTTTCTTTTTTACTTAAGACGTTTAGTTCAAACGATTACGCATCTTTATAGTACTCTTAATAGCAAATATTTACATTCACTTTATTAACCCCTCCCCCCCCCCCGCCCCAGGAATAGCACTGATTGATATTAATGCATAACACAGAAGACCCAAACACCTATACATAAAATAATCAAAATATCTTCAAAATGTAAGACATGTAGAGGACACGCGGACTAAAGGCCGATTTAAGACATTTATGCAGCACATTTGGACGACTTTTAATAAAAATACACATACATATGACAGAAGTGCAATTGAAATCGATGAGGTGGAAAACATTCTAAATATCTTTGTTGACACATTTGTCGTTTTTCACTCGAAAAAAATTCACAGGAACGAAAACAGATTTTTAGAGAGATTTATAATGGGAAATGTTTCTCTATTCGGAAGTCACTCGGAACACCTGGCACAAATTTTCAACGTTATCATCTGGGTACTCTAATCTCAATTGCAATGCAAAATCTCCGAAGACTATTTATTTTAGCAGTGTATTGACAGCTGACAAGCTAGAGGAATATTTTGGATTTTTTCATACTATTGAATGAACATGTTTTAACCCAGAAGTTAGACAGAATATAAGCAATTCAATTTCAGTATAAATATTTATTTACTGTAAACTAACTTTTATTCGCGTGCGATAACTTTTCGCGATGTTCGCAAGAGCCTTGTTGTCGTGAATATATCTCATCGCGAACCAGCCGTTGTCGTTTGATTCTTATCACAACATGGGTCTGAATAAGGCTTGGTCGCGAAAATAAGTCATCGCGAACCAGTGTATTTTCTGTAAATCGCGAAATAAAATCGCCGCGAATAAAAGTTAGTTTACAGTAATTCAGACGTAAAAACTAATAAATATTGTGATAGTTAATCATTTTATTTAAGAATGGACCACTTATCTGGAATAGTTGTCAGTGACACATGGATATTTGCATATATTTTTATCATCTTTTAAATTGAGGAAAACGATAATTACCTTGGCCTGACCTTGTTGTGAAAAAATCAAATTCGAAGAAAAAAAAAACCAAAAGCTAATACACTCATTAGGTATTATATTCTGTTTGACTGTGTGGAATTGTATACCTTTCTTGATATATGAAGTATGTCTGATAACGAGATAGAACCATTTTAACAAGAGTTTGGACTTTGGGTAGCTGTGTCAAACAGCAATGTGACGTAGGCCTGTTTATCTCATTGTTGCCCACCCAGCCAAGGCTCTGTGAAATCAATAAGACTTGTTTGGCTGTTGACCTAAAACTGTGCAGTCTGTGTATATTCCCTTGAAACCAGCACCATTTAAACTTGTTTTGACGCAAGAAATAGATAGTTACGTCCTATCGAAAGTCCAAGGTCTTGTTTGGTTCTAAATCCTTTGGCCATATCAAATATTTTTACGTAGATATCTTACGCAACGAATTGATTATGACTGGCGTTTATCTTTCATGAAATTTGTTTGGATAATTGCGGATAACGCTTTATGCACACCTGCAATCCGACGAACAAAACGAACAGCTCAATAAAAAAGCAAAATAGATGTTCCAGTACGACACAAAATTATTACCTATTGGGGAATTTAAAACATTGCACACGATGAATTGAAACAGTTTATTTCTGAAACCATTGTTATTGTCAGCAAAACACTATTTTTTTTTGAAGGTGGACAAATGTCTAACAGCATAATAAAGGACACTCAGCAAAAGTCTCATGCCCACAACTGTAATAAAATTGAAAATAATCTAAAGGATAAAAAGTACATCTTTTTAAGTTAACAATGATGTTTACAAATAAGACAAAATATTTTATCTAGTGTATTGCTTTTTTATAAAAATACACATACCTGTTAAAACAAGATAAATTCAAAGGTGAATTCGTTGACATATCTCTTATTCCTGCATCTATGAAAACGGAAATAAAATGTTACGGAACGGACGATATTGTATTTAAAAGAAAACAATTATCACCGATGCTTATCACTAAGTGCATCAATGATTTCTTCTGGAAGAATAAACTAGATTCAGGGGTATTTAAAACTTTGTGGAGTTTAAGATCTCAATCAATATTTAGAAGGTCGCATTGAAGGAAACTCCAATAAGACACAACAAGTCATCACTGATGTTCTTTTAAAGAAAAAAAAAAGGAAAAGGTTGTTTTATTCCTAGACACCTGATCGGAATCATGTCGGATGTAGCAAGCTCGTCGACTGATCATCAAAGCAATCAGGTATTTTAGTGTATATGTATTATGTTTCTTTTTGCGAAAATATTAGTTTTGTAGTTTTTAACAGTAATCATAACTGTGATTAACTGTTTTTCCAACAACAAATGTGAGCTTGCGGCGATAATAATTTTAACTGCGATTTGATCTCAAAATGTTTTACCTTTAATTAATGAGTTAAAAAATATATAACACGATGGCTACTTGCTAGATGAGTTCTATCTGATAATCTTGTGTCCGGCATTCTTTCGTCTGCCTATTGTCACGTATTGAAAATATTTACCCTTAGAAATAATGTGATTAGGTATGGACAACTTCAGATGAGACATGCATGTAAAATCCTTGTAGATCAAATTTACCTGATTATTGAAGCTTGCAATTTTTTATCCTAAACTTAATGACCATTTGTTCTATGTTTATTTAAAAAAATTGAGAAAATTGATTAAAATCACAATTTGGTATTTGATAGTTTAGTTTATAGGTCTTCGTATGTTAGATATTATTGAATATTGTATGTTAAGAATACATTTTTATTGATGCGGTAAAATCTTACCAACTATAAAAAATGACAATGTATATAGATTAGGTCCCGTATTTAAGAGATAATAGATTTAACAGTTTTAAATAATCTTTTATGGCTCTTTGAAATATAATTTCACTTATTAACCGTGTTCTTGCTTTTTGTTATCGGTAAATGTAAGATCAGCAATTTAAAAGTTCTAACAGTGTGCATGAAATCTTCTCGTTGCTCATGTCAGAGTAGTTCTGCGCTTCCAGTTTCTGCACATGCAAAATTTTTGCACACGTCCTAACATGTCAAATTTGGCACTTTGCCCTCGAACCATGGTCTGCGTATAGTCAAGTCAATCTGTTTACCTTCTTGTATAATACCAAGGAAGAATTGAACCAACAAAATAAACAGAGTCAACCATAATCAAAGAAGCAAACATTTATCTTAAGCATAGAAATCGATTAAGATTCGCATGTTCTGTCTTTGCTCATAAGATGTGGTTTTTAATGGGAAAAAAATATTTTTAAATAGATCATATCATAATGCATTTGATATTTTCAACGTCATTTTATCTCCATAATTGACAAAATAAATGAATAAAATGAGATTACTTCAAAATAAATGTCAAGCATAATATGTTATGTCTCTGACAAGAGTTGGGTATTACTTATCTTGTTTAGATAATCGGTGCCAAAGAAAATTTTATTGTAGTGCTTAACAACCACAGCAGGAAATTCGATTTTCTTTTTGAGTATTATCTAAAAGTTCATTTTTAGTCGGCATTTTTAACGTTAACACTACATGATTAACGATTGGGCTCTACTCAATTTTATGATAACAAGTATTTAAACAACAATCACGAGGCGTTAGATTAAGATTACATTATCTTGAACAATCATGTGCAGATTTTTTATTCTCCTTTTATTTAAAAGAAAAACATTTCATCTCGCCTAAGCCAATGGCTCCAATAAAATTTGCGCTTAAAAGTTGTCCTTTCTCTGTCGTCGTTGTCGTTGTAAACTATTGATCTTTTTCTCAGGAATCAAACTTGTTGAATAAATGAAACAATCAAATAAAAGGCTAGATCCGTTCAAACCGGAGATGATTAAGAAAGTGTGAAAATAAGGTTCTAAAATGAATGTTTTTCAGTTTGAATCAAATTGTGTACAATACATCCTTCAGTTGGTAAAAAAAAAGTTTTTCAATTTGTTAAAATTAAAGGCCAGGTCTAATTTAAAATGGAAATGATTATGCAAAATTCTAAATGCATGCAGAATGAGGTATTTAACGATATTATTCTCAAGAACCATATAGCCTTTAATATCGAAACTTTAGCACAAGGTTCCTGATAAATAGTAGATTTAAAAGATTAGTAAAGCTCTAATACCAGAGTCTAAGTTAAGTAATTGCTTTTTATTCCTGCTGGTCAGAATAAATCAACAAGATAGAAACGATGCATTTATTTATCATTTAAATTAAAAAGTTTCATCAAAAAGGGAATACCCTTGCGATATCCAAAACTGTTTATGACCTCCTTCCGGTGAATAATCAACATATTTAACGTTACTATGAATTCAGCGGACCACACGTAGTGTCATACAAAATTGCATACACTACGCTGTTTTATTTAATATCAAATTTATATCAAAATATAATAACATACACGAACATTTTGTAATTGATGACGATTGTGCAATTAAAGGATGCTTTAATACTAAAAAAAACCAGTAGGGAGACGAGCGCGTTTAATTGTACCATCCAGGCTCATACCATGGTTTTTCAAAGTGGATGGGTTGGGCTCGCTATTCATTTCCTTCTTTTCACAGATTCACAATTTTTCACAGATTACTTGATCCCAAAAAAGTGGTGGGGGCGACAACTTCATGTTTATTCAATTTTTTATATGTAATTTTATGAAAAATATCTGCTGCAAGAAGAAGTTAAGGGGAACCCACCCCCCCCCCCCCCCGGTCATTGATGCAACGCACCTGTCATCTATCAATAATAAATGCAGTTGCTGGCGGTAAAGTGCGTGATTTCAGGAGAGCGCAGCTGAAACATGTACACGACGTACATTGTATTATCATGAGAAGTGGACATGCAAAGCAGTCATAAAGACATGGATGGTTTTGTCTGTCCACCTCTCTAAAGAGAAAGTTTCTTTCTATCAGTAGGTAGAGGTACACAGATATGTATTACTCCAACGTATCTGCACTGATCATTGGTGGACGTTACTATACTTCCTCTTGATTGATTTCATTTAGATTAATTAATGACTGATTTCAATTTCATCATCATAAGAATTTAGGAGATAATGGATAAAAAACATTTGCAACCTAGCTTTTGCGTAATTTTTCGCTTGTGACATGCAATCATGTTTTCATTTAAAGTTGCGTTGCCATTTTGATCGAAATCATTCATAGTTATATTTATATAGTTCATTCAATTCTTAAGTTTGCATGAAATGTTTATTCCCTAACAAGGTGTTTTGCTATAGATTGTACGTAAATAAAGTACTATTCAATTACATAAAGGGCGCTGAGATAAATGATAAAAGTAATAAACTTAAGGTACTAAAAGTTTAAGGAACAAACAAACATACATGTACTACAAACAATGTGTTTAAGCAGTTTCATCAAAGGCTTGAAAAAAAGGATCTCTTATTTTAAACCGAAAACAAATTATTATTTCGATGAAATCTATATTATAAAGCACTGAGCTATAATTTCAACGCTGTCATTCCTCTTAAGGTGGAATAACACACCTGGAAAAAGTCACTCAAATTAACAGTAAATTATTTGATTATGAAAGATACAATGATAAATAAACTGTACATATGTCAAATAAGCGAAAAACTTGCACTATGGGGAGAAAAAATGAATATCTAAAAAATTCTATATAGCAAGTAACAGCAACGTTGGGGGGGGGGGGGGGGGGGTCATACTTGTATCTTTGAATTTAATCAGAATTATATAAATGCGTACTTCCCCTATATTGTTTTTGCGTTGTCCTCAGAAAAAGGATAGGGACAGTTCGTTAGGAATTTATATTTCTATTTTGATTTCTAGAAAAAAGTCCGCTTTTCAACTTTCTCTAATATTTATTACATCTTTCATTTCTGCGTAACAGGGTATGTTCATTTTATCAGAGAAATTCACTAAACCACCATTCATCCGCTAGCTCTGAAATTGGCAAAATGAGTAATTGTCCCAAAAATAAGAATCTAAATATCTTTCACTCGCAATGTTTGCTGATAAATCAAAAATATGTATATCACGTTATACATGTTATTGATTGTAATCAAACAAATTCTTTGCGTTCACTTGAATTTTTCATTTAATTCTAGATAACCTTTGATGTTTTCTGTTTGGTAATCAAATTTTATCAAATGTTCGGGCTTTATTAGATTTGAGCACGCCCCGACCGAAATTATCACCTCATAATACTCAAAGAATGATTCCTTATTCCTTAAATAGCTGCAGTAGTTTTCTACACAATTTACATGCAATAAACATGTGAAATGTAAATATATTGATATATCTGGATAAAAAGGAATTGCTAGCCAGAACTTTTTGAAACCGCTACACCTAGCCGCAAAGTGTTACTTTAGAAGCAGAAACAAAAGCACATTTTTGTGATTATTTTATATTCGGGAAGAAGGAAGAGATATTCATGTGAATATATGGTGTTCAGTTTTAAGATAATCAGGTTGCGATGAGTTTAATAGTGAGTTTCTGAATGTTTTGATTTAAATACCCCGAATAGTTGGTAACCTAATAGGTCATTCAAACGTTTATTTGTAATCCAATGCAAGGTGTTTTTTATTCTTTAGAAAACAAAACATCAAACCATTTACATTTATAATATGGATCAAACCACATTTTCTTTTTCAACTTCACATTCTCAATTATTTGTTCCTTATAAATGTAGCTAGTATATAAATATAAAAATGAATAAGGATTGATTTGTAAATGACTTTTTAGTGTTTTAGAAAATATTTTTTTACTAATCCGAATAATCTAGTTCCCAAATGTGTTTGATATACTGTTAGCATCGTTTTAGTTATTAAACTTTATTAAGTACGGATAGTTTATAATTTATTTTTTTTTTTTTTTTAGAATTTTGCAAAAGAAAAAGCGATGTGGTTTCATATCAAGAAGAAAGAAAACGTTAACAAAAAGGAAGAAAACGTAATTAAAGTTGATGACCTGGAAATAGAAGACCTAGAAGAAGTAGAAATTCATAATCCACCACCAACAAACACTTCCAACGACGGAAACACCAGCCCAACTATGGTGTTTTCTGTGATAGGGGACTCCGACAGCTTTGTTCCGAGACCTTGGCCAACTACAGTGTTTCAGACAGCTCTTATAGAAGCAGCAAAGAGTGGGGGAGGTATGACTTGGTGCATGTATATAAACATAAAATAAGATTGATAACATTATTAACATGAAACTATAATAAAAGAATATTCACTTTAGAATAATACTAATGAAACAATAAAAATATATTAGTACTCTATTTACAGAGAATTAAAACAGAAAAAAACTTGTTTCTTTTTTTTTTTCAAGAGAACTTTTGTAAACTTATTTTGTACGAATACGTGTCAAAAAATAAAGAATACTTTAAAAAGAGTGATAATGAATGTAAAAAAAAAACAGCGTTAGTGTGTTTACCTACGAAATTGAGATGCAAGTTAGAAATGTGCATTTGAAATCAAAAGTATTAACGTAATAACATGCATTAAAATTTAGAGACATGGATTTTGTACCGCGGATATGATGACGGATTGTCAAAAATTGTCAAAGATGCTTACCAAAATTACGAAGATATGGAGATTGAGACAGACAAATCAAATTATCAAAGGCATGTGAAACTTATTAGTTTGGCGGAGAACAAGGTATCCTTTTTAAGAATGCTTACTATATATTCAATTCAATTCATACGAAACATCATTTTTTGCCCCCCCCTCCCCTCCCCAAAACAAAAAAAAAAAAAAAAAAACAAAAAAAAAAACAAAAAAAAAACAACAAACAATTGGATTTTTATTAGTTTGTAATTTTTGTAAAAGCTTTATTTCGAAATCGTTATATATCTGCACACTGCCCAGGATGCTGTTGCATTTGCCTTGAAAAAAAAGTCCCTATGAAAAAAAGCATCTAACAAAATAAATGAAATATTCTTTTCAGTGGTACATATTTGTTATTCAGTTCAGCAAAGGAAAGATGTAAAATTGCAGTCTAAGAAATAAATAATTCTGAAGTCTATATGGAACTACAATATGCTAAGTTAATTATAAATATTCAATTACTAGTGTGATACATTGAAAACATACTATTCTCATTTATTTATCAGATAAATTATAATGAATGAACGTCTCCAAAAATAACAAATCAATAACACAAAACGACTTTGCAAACCTCATTCCCATCATCTCATAAATGCATTTATATTCTTATAATTTATTTCAGCTTTATTGTAAGACATGTGGTTAAGAAAGATAAAAGAAATATGTTTATTATTAAAAATTGGTTTTTAGCTCACCTGAGCTGAAAGCTCAACGGAGCTTTTCTGATCACATTTTGTTCGTCGTCCGTCTGTCCGTCCGTCTGTCTGTCTGTCCGTCTGTAAACTTTTCACATTTTGAACTTCTTCTCTAAAAGCACTTGGCTAATTTCAACCAAATTTTGCTCAAATCATCCTTATTGTATGGTGAATATAAATTGCAGAAATGAAAGACCGATCTTTTTTCAAAGCGAAGAAAACTTTGAAACTGTAGAAAAAGGGGGTGCATTTTTAAAAATCTTCTCATGAACTACTGAGTCAAATTCAACGTAATTTAGCATAGATAATAATTATGGTAAGGGGAATATAAATTGCAAAAAATGTGGGCTAATTCTGTTTCAAATTAGAGTAATTAACGAAAATAATAAGTAAGACAGAGAGAATGGGGTCAATCAGTTTAAATTCGGGCTCGATATTTCATATATCGAAAACGAAAGTTCTGTTTGAAGCAGCCATGTTCTACGCATGATAAACGAGTCAAGATGAATTTGATTGTTGTGCAACAGTTTACGTTCGAAGGGAATATTTGAAACATCCTATATTTGTGCCGTTTTTGTGAAGTAAATTGGGGATGAATATTTCAATGCGTTTACATTTTAACTTGTGACGGTGGTTTTAGCTTGTTTTAATTTTCGTTTCATTTTCGTTATTTATGCTTTTTAACTTGAGGGAACTATCGCCTGTTTTTTGGAATTTTTACGTATCGAATCAAATATAGACTTCGGTAAATCAGACAGTAGTTGAAGAAGAAAATGTACCTATATGCATGCTCTCATATATTTTTGATCGGTTTATAAAGTGGGGGGGGGGGGAGAACTAAAATAAAGGGAATTGGAAGTTAACAGTGTACCCCTACCAAACATTTAGTTCTATATATTGCATAGGATCTTGTTTTTGGTAAAAATGGTAATTCATAAAGGTACAATGTCAAAGATTAAGTGTATGAAAATAAGTGTAAAATTCGGATACTTTATGGTATTTTTTTTTTGTTATTCTACCGAGGGGCCATATGGAACAATATCATTTGAACATCCAAATAAAGCCACTAATGCTCAGGTGAGCGATTTGGCCCCATGGGCCTCTTGTTGCTTTACAAATAAATCGTACACACGAAAGGCATATTAGAAATTCTTGATTTGAAATGGGAGATTAAGATTTGAGATCAATAATTAAATACACGAATTGAATCATCGATCAAAAAACCTGTATCATAGCGGCATCAAACTGATCTAAATAAAGAGAATCCATACATGCTTTTACCAACAAATAAATGTCATAGTATCTAACATAAAAAGGTTATACATTGTATAATGGATAAACTAACTGATGAATTATCATATAAGGTATAAACAATTGATTTAGTGAAAATACGGTGTGCTTTTGTTTTACTTGTAAACCATGTTTTGTTCTCTCGACCTTTATGTATTCTCTCCCGATTTATTTCAACCGGAGAGTATTAGTCCCGATTGTGTAAACAATCGGTTAGCGAAGGAAATAATTTTAAGAGATGTTTTAAGCCATATAATAATAGAAATCCTGGATCACTCTCTCTCTCTCTCTCTCTCTCTCTCTCTCTCTCTCTCTCTCTCTCAAAAAGAATCGAAATGAAGTTTTAAAAATCGCATCTCTTTTCTGTAATCAGTATATAAATGGACGCTGGAGCTTCGGATTTTAAACAAGTTTTCAACAGATAAATTGATCATTTTATGTATAGTTTATTAATTTTTTTTCCAGACAACACTAGACAATAAAAAAGGACAAAGACAAAAAGTGAATATGATGAATAAAACGCAGCATGAAGGAAAGAAATCAAAAAATGACAGTATTTCTCTTGCGTTCGAAAAATTTGTTTCTACACGAAAAGTTTCCTTTTTCAGTCAGCAAATGGACATCAGTAATTGCTTAATAAGCTTTAGTTTTCTTTTTATCCATACGGTATAATAATTGTTTTTCAAGTCTAAAGTTTTCAATATAATGTGAATTTTGTTAAAAACATCACTTAAACTATAAAATCATTGTAAAAAACTACAAATAATTACAGGTATGCCAGTTCCTATAGCGATTATTGTCTGTGAGGGAGACATGAATACCATCACTGAAATCACGCAAGCACTCGAATACAAACTTCCTATTATTATCATGAAGGGATCAGGGAAAGCAGCTGACTTGGTTCTTGACTACATAGACA
>WFKH01011926.1:80790198-80802239 GCA_016163765.1 Magallana hongkongensis | reverse complement strand
GGAAAAGAAACAAAGCAATAACAATAAGGTCTTCCGTTGGAAACGGAAGACCTTAATAATAATAAGAAACTGTACGAAAACTATAAGGTCTTCCGTTGGAAACGGAAGACCTTAATTAGTAATAATTTAAACATTTTACATGATATGTATGCTAATAATCATTTGCCACTATTTTTCGATATGATAAACGACCTTGAGAGAGATCTGGAAGAAATAAGAAAATATGAACTAAAGGGGCTATTGCTAAGAAGTCATTGTAAGTGGATAGAGGATGGAGAAAAACCTACAAACTATTTTGGTGCTTTAAAAAAACGAAATTATGTTAACAAAAATATTAGCAACTTGGATATTGAGGGTAAACATATAAACAAACAAGAAGAAATATTACAAGAAGTAAAAAACTTTTATAAGCAACTGTATGCAAACAAAGATCAAGATCTTGATAATGTAAACCTAGAAGATTTACTAAAAAATGTAGAGAAATAAATAATAAAGTAAAAGAAAACTTAGATGCAGAAATTACAAAACAAGAGGTGCTTCAAGCCCTCAAACATTTAAGAATGATAAAACACCTGTTACAGATGGTTTTACTGCAGAATATTTTAATTTTTTTTTTTTTTTTTTGGACTGATATTGATTCTTCTATCCTCAAATCTTTTAATTATAGCTATGAAATGGGACAGTTATCTTATAATTAAATGCTAGGAGTGATATCTATTCTCCCAAAATGCAATTAGCCAATGGAATTTCTTTAAAAATGAAGACCAATCACCTTAATGAATATTACTTATAATCTTCTATCTAGTGTCTTGGCAAATTAAATGAAACCAACTCTAACGAAAATAATTCATGAAAATCAAAAGGGTTTTCTTGCTGGTAGATACATAGGCGAAAACTCTAGGTTATTATATGACATTATGCACTATTGTAAGGAAAATAATAAACCTTAATAAATCTTATTCTTCTGGTCGACTTTGAAAAAAACGTTTGACTCCATCTCTTGGACATTTATTTATAAAGTATTGCATTTTAACTTTGGTGAGAATTTTATAAAGTGGATAAAGATTTTGTTTAAAGAGCCTAAGTTATGTGTTATTCAGAATGGTATTTTTTTCTGATTTTTTTTATATGGGACGAGGTTGTAGACAAGGGAACCCAATCTCATAGTATTTGTTCTTACTTTGCGCTGAAATAATGTGAATAATGATTAGAGATAATAATCTGATTAAGGGAAATGTTATTGAAGATAAGGAATACAAACTATATGCTGCTGATACACTCTTATTCATGGATGGGTCAGAGGACTCCATCATGTCAACTTTATCTTTAGTCAACCAGTATTCCAAATTTTCTGGATTGAAACCAAACTATGATAAAACACAATGTATTAAGATTGGATCTACTGCTCATACTGGCAGTAACTTGTGTGAAAAATATCAAAACCTAATGTGGTCACAGAAACCATTTAGAGTCTTAGGTATTACATATTGCATAGACTTAGATACAAATACTAGGTCTGATTTTAACTTTTTGCCAAAGATTGAATCAGTTAAAAAATTAATATCATCATGGTCAAGAAGGACTTTATCTACTGCAGGCCGCATAACAGTAGTAAAGACTTTGTTGATACCCAAATTCAGTCATTTATTGATAATAACGCTACCAAGCCCGTCTAAAAAAATCAAAGAAATTGAAGACTTATTGTTTATGTATGGAACAACAAAACAGCAAGGGTAGCTAAAAGCATAATATGCCAGAGTTATGAAAACAGTGGCATGAGAATAACATGTCTTGATTCCTTTTGTAAAAGTTTAAAAATTACTTGGATTCGCAGATATTTTGATAATTCCTGTAGTTTAGCCTGGAAGCATTTAATAAAGGATTAAATTCCAGACACTAATTATTTACCTATATATGATAGAGATTTTTAGAGAAAATTTAAGAAAGATGTCAAGATTGATGTTTTTTTCAGCTTTATCTGATTTAAGGCTATGCATTGATAATCAGACATCTGTTTTGGGTCCAGTATGGTATAATCAAGATATTTGTATAAGCAACGAAAGTGTTTGTTATAGATCATGGCTAATAAAAAGGTGTTCAATTTGTTTTTGATTTTTACGATACTGACGGAACTTTGCTAGGATATCATGAAATTTGTTCAAAATTTGATTTAAAAACACCTTTTACATTGTTTTTGGGAGTAATTAATTGTATTAGAAAATTAAATTTGAATTATGACAATAATAATATTCAAAACATTCAACCTTTTTTTCCAAATTTCTTACAATTACTAACAAAAAGCAAACAAGGTGGTAGAGATTTTTATGATGTTTTTATTAGTCAGAAATACAAAAAGCCAAAAAGTGAAAGTAAATGGGAAAATATCTTAGATTTAAATGTTGATGATTCTTGGTGGAAAAAACAAAATATTTTGTTTTTCAAAATAACAAATGATATACAATTAAGGTGGTTCAGTTATAGAATTGTACATAGAATTTTAGCAACAAATACATTCTTATGTAAAATTGGCATTACCATTACAAATCTATGTAGTTTTTGTAAGACATATCCAGAAACACTGTGTCATCTATTCTTGGAATGTGAATATGTTGAAAACATCTGGGAAAATGTATTGATTTGGCTTAAAGAACAGTTTGGAATAGACATATCTCTAAATATAGTTGATGTTTTGTTAGGAAAATACTACAAGTATTACAATATATTTTACTTAATAAAATGCATAATTAAAAAACATAATTATAAAAGTAGGTGCAAGAACTGTAAACCCTCATTTGAAAGGGTCAAAGAGGAAATTGTTAATTACTTTCACTGTGAGAAACATATTTATAAGAAAAGTAGTGACATGGAAAGCTTTAATAAGCGATGGAACTTGATAATGTTTTAAGAAATAGGATAATTTTTTCTTGTGCAGTTACAGATGTAACTCAATTATCTATTGCAATAGCAATATTACCATAAAATTATTGTAGTGTACATATTGTCATATGCAAGTTTTTGGGGTGAATGATGTATGAATGTAAAAAAAAAATTCACGAAAGTTTATAAATATATAATTATTGTTATATATAACTGTATGTAACTTAGTACTTGGTGAACCCAGGGCCCCAACCCTGGCACCAAATATATTGCTGTTTATGAAGTGATGGGACAATAAAAAGGTTTTAAAAAAATGATTTTGAGGTAGCGACTTTGACAGAGGTTTTTATGACACCCCCACTTTAGCGTTTTGCGGGTCACCTTCTGATATATCAAATCAGCAGCTTACCTTTTAGACATTATGAACATTGTAAAACATTTTAGTCCATGCTTTTGACTTCACTGAATATATCAACACTCCAATGTTGCATATGTACATGCTATCTGTGGAAACACACAGGGAACATGCATATATAAATATTGATATTTCACTTTAAACAAAAATCGTCTTTAATAGTTTAAGAACTGCAGAATTACAAAAATAGAAACAAAGAAAATAAACCAATACCCATATATAGTATGTAAGTCCTTGATTTATTCATTCGAGGTCATAGTGTATACACCTGATTTGATATACAGTACCGATCAGACCCAACCTAACACCAGAGTAAACCCCAACTAAACCCCGGGTTTACTTTTAGGGTTAACTTGGGGTTTATTCTGGGTTTACTTTTTGAAAATTTGGGTCCACTCGGGGTTTACTTTGGGTTTATTCGGGGTTTACTTTGGGTTTACTTGGAAATTGCTTTTGAGGTCAACTGTACGCACTGAAGTGTGAAGCAGACCCGTCTTTCATCTTACCATCCTACTGCCTGTAATTCCTGCCCCTTGTATATTCCGAATACACAGTTAACGTCTGCTTTCAGGGGTATACTTCTGACCGGGTTTACTCTCTGTGTCCACTCTGGGTTTACTTCGGGTTTACTCTGGGTTTACTCTGGGTCCACTCTAGTAGACCCGGAGTAAACCCAGAGTAAACCCAGAAAGTAAACCCAGGGTTTAGTTGGGGTTTACTTTCTGTTAGGTTGGGTCTGATCGGTACTGTACCCTACACTGAATGGAGTTAAAAATTCATGAACAATCATGCGGCTTGCATATTTTAGGAATTGTACCAAAGTTGCATACCATTTTGTTCACTATAGTAAAGTGTTTTTACTCATGAAATTCAAATTATTTTGCCGGATCAGTTTTATTACTACAAAAGGTCAAAGTTCATGAGTTCAAATATTCATGTTGATGAAATGTAAATAATTTCGTGAAAATATATACATTTTATATGTGACTATTATGGAAGTATAAATTTTATGCTTAAAATGTTCGTAAATAAGGTCGCCGCTTATATAATGATAATTTATTTTTTTAAGTTCTAATGACCTATTTAGAAAAAGAATAAAATTCAACAAATGTATTAATTTTGTACTACTATGATGTAAACGAAAACATCTTATTTGAAACCTTTCCAAGTCCACCGATTTCAGGAAAAACGTATCATAGTTTATGTATAATCTGGTGTTTCTAAAAAATACTATTCAAAAGTATATGATGCGAACTTCGTTTTTGTGGAAATTGATGAAATGCTTGTGTTTTCTACTTTTTCAATGAAACTACAAAACCCTGGCAAATAAAAGACCTTATACCAATTATAAGGTCATATAAATTTTGACGTCATGGCAAAAACAAAGGGTAGTTGGTTTTACAATGAAAATATTTGAGTTATCTCCCTGTAACCGCAATCTTTACCTTAATTTCTTTGAATTTTGGTTTATAGATAATATATATTCCTGATGATGACTGTATTATAGTTCTTTGGTTGCTACTCGTTTTTGAACCATTTATTAAATATTAAAACTGAGTCGTTTAAATATAAATTTTATTGGCAATTTCATCCCCGTTTTCTTAACTCACTTGCGGATGCCTTATGTATTAATTGAGAAGAAAGACAACAGTACTGTTGTATTAAAGAAGTAAAAACACATTCCAGCTGCTAATGTCTATATTGTCTAAAATAAACGCGGATGCAGGATCAACTAAAGCAGTGTTCATTAAAAATCTATGTATAAAGAAATTGTGTTAATTACTATTTATCCTCAGTGAAAAACTTTATATTACTCTTTATTTCATAAAAAAATTCAACGCATTTTGGTGTTATTTTTCTTTAGATGACCGCAATAAGACGGGATCAACAATAGCCACAAATTTTTCCTTCAACGAACAGAAGATCGTACCACAATCCCTCAAGGGTTACGAAAAAGACTTCAGACCATACGTATTAAATCCAAAATACTCTTGTCCAACATCCCTTCCCTTATATTTCTATTTTGGGTATCAGATTCTGCAAGAAAAAGGACAAATGACAGAATGTGGTCCAGTAAGTAATCATTTCATCAACAGAAGTTATAAGTTACATGATATCATTTTCAGCCACACACTGTGCAACATATTCGACCGTACTCTTAATTTAGAGTAAATGTAGAATAAATATTTGCAGGCATTTTTTTTTTTAAAAAAACCCGCTTAAAAAACATTTGGCCAGAAAATCTGAAACCTGTATTGAACCATTTACAAGTAGTGCAGATTCAAGTTTGTTCAAATTATGATACCCTGGAGAACGGGTGGGGCCACAATGAAAGTTGACGCTTTACACAGGGATATATAGGGAAAAATCTTTAAAAATCTTGTCAAAACCATTCGGTCAAAAAGGTGATACTTGTTTGGAAGCATATGAAACAAGAAGTAATTTGTTAGCGTTTTGATTTCAAAGGGAACACAGACATAATACGTATTATTAAGTGAGTTTATTTGTTTAAAAAACGGATCGTAATCAATTATTTTCTTTACATGTTTGGAAATTATCATATATAATTGATAATTGTTGTTTGTTTAATAGGATTAAAAAGACTTGTTTTTGATCAATTCTCGCGAAAAATGATTTTTATCATTTGACATTGTTCCGTGTTTCGAATTAACAAAATAAATTATAAACCTTTCGAATAAATATATATGACGTTTAATTACAAGGCAAACAGATCCGCACTAATTTTGTAAAATGATGAAGGATAGTTCACATAGTTATATATATCTTAACAAAGGCTTTGTAGGAATTTTTACAAAACTTTAATATTTTGAGAATTTTTTTTTGTAACCTGAGTGTTTCTGTCGATCGTCGTCGTCAAGTTGAGTCCTATGTAGTGCATTTTTGGTGCATGACATAAGATGCACAACATAAGACTTTTTAAGTTACCTGAGTCACTCAGGTGACCTATTGCTATCTGTTTTTGTCCATCGTCCTTCGTAAACTCCAGAAAATTTTTAGCTTCTTCTCTAGAACCACTGAAACAATTTTTACCAGATTTGGCATATTGCATTTGTATGTATAAGGGAGTAACACTTGGTGAAATATCTGGATTCAGCATTGCGGAAACCCTTCTTTTGAAGCTTTGCGGAGACTTAAGGTTACTTTAAGTTTCCGACAGCTTTCAACATGGAAACTTCAAGTTTCATTAAGTTTCCGCAGTGCGGAAACTTAGGCTGTCCACGAATCCAAATAATTTCCGCAACGGAAACTTACTGAATCTAAGTTTTATATATTTCAACCTCCATATACGATTGGGATACTTATTAATTACAAATTAGCGTGTCCAAGTAGCGTAGTGGACAATGCACTCGCTTCTCACCGCTGCGACCCGAGTTCGATCCCCATGATCGAAAGTGGTTGTATCTGAAAGGGTATGGTGGTGGACCGCTTGGACACGTGGGTTACCGGCTTCCTTCAACATTAATGTCCCCCTTGCGCTAACATCCGTGCCAACGAAAGATATTAATATAAGTTGAAGAAATTGTTTATCAATCGTAGTAAAAAAAAATATGCTCAGTTTTATTGTTTAAAAAAGGTGTCCGCGACTGAAACTTACTGAAATTGACATGTCTGCATTCTTTTAACTTCTTAAACCGTTTGAATATATATTGTTTACAAAGGGTTTCCGGTATTGGAACTTATTTTAAAATTCCATTTGTCCTTCGACAAATTTCAGTAAAGTTTCTAATACATGTAAAAACAACACAATTTCAAACAGTTCCAAATCTATTTTCTCCCAAAATTTAAAACTGTTTTCAATAATAAATAAAATACAGCCAAGATACAATAATGGAGAAACACTAGTATGGCTATTTCCTTATGAGGGACTATTTTTAAAAAATGCAAATTGCACAACAGATAGCTTCCCATAAAAAACTGTACCTTTTTCATAGTTGATGAAATGCATGTCTATCATCCCTTAAAAATGCAAAGCATCTTACTTTCTAAAATAATTCAATTTACAAAATAATTATAAAAATTGTACATGTATTAACAAAAATCTTCACTGTTACATGAATACACATGTAGTACACTTGTCTCAATTTGTCGTGAACTACAATAAATATGTACACCTTAAGATATTTTTTAAAAGGCTAAAGTGTCCATCTTTTGTAAGAGAAAAAAAACCCCATACACTACAAGATAGTAATTGACTATAAAGGTATTGCCCGGATAATTTTTGAAAATGTATGTCCATAAATTCCAAAATGAGGCCACAGGTACCTACTTATAAGTTGAGACAAACCTTTTCTTTGAGAGTTATATAACTTAATGTCTTGCATTAGAACATCATTTGACAGAAAGTCCAAAGTGACCTTCTCATTTCCCTCCATGATGTACCAACTGATTAGATTTGATTGTCTTAAGCCTATCAGTATTAAAGAGATGACCCAGACTGAGATATGAAAAGCTTGCGGACCAATGAATGCTAAACAGTGGATCAGTCTGTCAAAATATGTGCAAAAATATGATGTGCACATTTAAATATTTATGAAACACACTTTATTCCTAATGAATATTGTTCTTAACACAAAGTGTACTTTCCTACTATTCACTAATTTACCTTCATTGAAAATTTTAAGTCCAGCAATTTATAAATTTGGTTATATATTTCAAGTGTTACTACATGTACTTGTTTTTATAGCCTGGATATATGAACTACAAACTGATCTTTCACTATAAGATTCTCATCAATACCGGTATTTTCCACCAAATTCGCCATCATCATCAGAGCCTTCGTATGTGGAACCGTCTGGGCTGGAAAAGCGGTATTCATATATGTTATGACTCACGATCGAAATGGTGTTGATGCGCATCACTTCCAAAATAGATTACCTGACCTGCTTGAAAGACTCAACGGGTACCGCATGTCCAATAAACCGGTTCCCATTCACCTCGATATACTTGCCAGGGTTTATCGTTATGTCGACCTCGTCGTCGGTAATGATCTCATCGGCAGTAGGTCGTGACTCACGTTTGTCTCTATAGATAGAGTTGCTCTGAAAAAATATAAGTTTCGTTCTATTCATCTAAGTTTCTGTATATTTTCTGTACTTCGATAAGCAGTTTCCTTTTTCTCTTACTTCTTCTGATTGCTGTGGTGCAAATTGAAATGGTGATTTCTTTGCTCTGTGCACCTTCACCCCGCTTATTACCAGATCTTTGTGGTTTCGATAGGCGAATTGTATGCAAACTGGTCTAGGATATTTCCAGCATTTGTCAAATTCACCCATACGGAACATTTTCGAGATTTACAAGCGATCTGCCTTTTCTGGTTTCATTTCCATCTCTGTTATAAGACTATTCCTCATAACAGAAGCAAGGCTTTCAGGTTCTTCTGATGTGCTTTTCTCTTCTATGCCATTAACAATTACGTTGTTTTCCATATTCTTTGTTTTCAAATCTAATATTTGATCTAATTGCACATCAACACAGTACTCTAGGCGTATTACATAGTCGCCTAAGCGGCTCATTTCTCTCTCCATCTTTCTGTATTTTTCCTATAGCTCTGAAATCGAGTTCTTGACCTCAATTGCCAGATCTTGAATTTCTCAACTCTCTTATCGATTCCATCTCTCGCTTTTATATCCTGCATGAGATCGTCTAAATGTTTACCTTGGCCGTCTATACGTTTTTCGTCAGATATAAATACTTAAGTCTGCAAAAACACGTTTAACTGTTCATTATCACTGTAGCTGCGTTAAACATAATACACTTAAATAGCTAGAAACACAATTGTTTGGTATAATTCCTAAGAACTCGAAAAATGTCCGTCTACATTTCGAGCTTGCGCACCAAAAGTTAGAAACTAATGCCCCAGTCACACATTCACGTATTAAATGCCGGATTAGCTACGGAAGCGATCCGGCATCATTCGTGGCGATATGTGTTGACCCGTGGCTTTTCCGTCTGTTATCGTATCCAAACGTAGCAATACGTGTATAGCTGCGACAATTTTTGAACATGTTCAAAATTCCACTACGGATGAAACCACCGTAGTACTTCCTTAGTAAAACTTACTAAACCGTTTTAGGACGTAGAAGTCCGTTTTAACTCCGTATAAATCCGTAGTAATTCGTATGTATCAATTTGAATCCATTCCGTAGTGCATCCGTACTAACTCCGTATCAATTAACGATCATTAGATTTTCCGGTGTCAACCGTGGAAAATATTCCGTAGTAGAACCGTGGAGTTGATCCGTGAATGTGTGACTGGGGCATTAATGATAATTAGATTTTCCGGTGTCAATCGTGGAAAATATTCCGTAGTAGAACCGTGGAGTTGATCCGTGAATGTGTGACTGGGACATTAAACGTGCTGAAATCATTGATATCACTATAGAACTCAAATATATTTAAGTAATGGTTTCAGCGATGTGTAAACTATTTGGAATCTTAACCTAAAGTTTCCGCATACTGAAACCTAGCGAAAATGTGCAGAAACTGATTGATATTTCCATAATAATTTGATACATTTTAATTTTTGTTTCCGCATTTTAATATATATTTGACTAAAATTTCTGCTGACTGAAATCTAGCTGATACATGGTGAATCGATATAATGGTTTCTGCATTGCGGAAACTATACATGAAACTTAAACTTCAAGTTTCAGCAAGGTTTCCATACAGTTTCTGTCTTGCTGAAACTTGATTTTTCATCCAGTGTTAACATCGTGAAATTCATGACCCCTGTTTCTCTAGGGTTTGAATGGTGGGAATAAAACCATCAGAATTAATGCAATCATTCAAAAATCTTCTTCTTTACTCCTGGACATCAAGAAGTCAATCTGCTGGCATAATTTTAAAAAGATTTAGCCCCCTACCAAAATTGTGAAAGTCATGGCCCAATGGTCGGGGATTCTGATATGAATTCAGTACTCAGCTATGTTAAGGAAGGTATTAGAATTTTACCACGTGTAATTTAGAAAAATTTGCATAAGCCCCTCCCCTTATTCATGAGATTTTACGAGATATGGGTATTTCGGTAATTAACAAACAACCACCAAAATGAATATGATTAATTATTGGTTTCAAGAAAGGTGTACTGAAATAAAAAAAATCAACTATTCTTTATATCTTGCGAAATCATGAAATTCCTACGTCGTCTGATGACGTATCGAGGTTGACTACGTCACATCGGCGCTTGCAGCTGTGATCAGAATAAACATGTGGACTTCAGTGATATATCTGGGAATTTAACTCATTTACAACCAACGTGGACGGAAATCGGCATAGGATTTAACTGAACAAGGTAGGATTTATAGGTAATTTCCATAGATATTGTTTTATATTATTTAATACTGTGGGATGAAACAGAAACGAAGCGAAATTCCTTGGCTTCGATTTTGTTTACTTGTTTACATTTGTTTTTCATGTAATATTGTGATTAAACATCAGTTTGGTGACTCGATCAGGCAAAGTAAATGTTCTGCGTTTCGCTAATTTTGATCATAAAGAGTATTGAGGCTCATTGTAGCTTTTTCTGGTCTCATATCGCGATAATATTATAGCTCGCATTTCCTCCATGTTCATAGAAAATGTAAACAATGGCAAGTCCAAACACTGTATGTGCTAGCACTACAAAGATTAATATGATGATTTGGATTGAATATAGACAAGACTGTATTATTGTTTATGTAAATCGAAATGTGTTATTTCATTTAGTTTTATTTTATGAATATTACTATATACATGTATGAATAGATAAAATTAAAGTGTTGTTCATTCTTTAAAATTTAAAATTCTGTTTGACAAACAGAACACATTTTAAAGAATAAACATTTGATTATACCTGTTGTGATTTTAATGAAATTAAAACTGCAATTAGTATGCACAATAATTGAGTAATTTTCCACTTTCATGTTATGTTTAGCAAAATAGTTGCTAATTATGACATATCATATACCTAGTAGTGTATCAGCCCTGATACACGTGTTTTGGACTAGGTGAGACAGCAACTAAAAGCTAGGGCTGTATCGCCCTCGGGGCTGAGATTTCTCTGTCTCTGCCCGTCGTCAAGGGGGTGTATTGCCCTCAAATTTAAAATCGCTAATTCCCAAATATATCTGCTTTAATTTAAGACTAGTTTGTGAAATAACGATAGAATATCAAATAAATAATACAAAGTATCACCTTACACATCTAAATATTTTTATTTATTGCTGAAAATTGAAAAATAAAAATTCAAAAATAGCGCCAAAGCGTGATATGTATCTAAGTAAGGGAAGGTAACCTACACGACGGTTGTGTATTTAGAACAATAGCACGCTTTATTTAATATCAATCAACATTTAAATTAGGGAGGATATAGAGAAGGATAAAACGAAACTTAATCTTAGAAGACCAGATTTTATATTGTAAAAATTAAGTGGTTAAAGTAATGGACGCGCTTATAAACGCTCTCAAACGGTAGAGTCTATAACAGTATGGATTTTTATGAATGGAATCTGACAGGAAACTTACGAAATCCCAGTGAAAGAATTTGACTCATTACGGAGTTGCGTAGGATGGAAGTTTCTGTCTCGATAATTTTGAGTTCTAGAATATAGTGCTTCATCTCAGACGACAGACTCCCTTCTACTGTATTTCAAACGACGATCGTTTGTCAACAAAGTCCGACTACTCTGACAGTTCTTAACACATATAAAAAGGAATAAAAACGAACGAGTTCTGTAAATCCGAAAAAAAA
>WFKH01011926.1:80749195-80766549 GCA_016163765.1 Magallana hongkongensis | reverse complement strand
TTCAGTGGGCTCCTCATGTATTTAGTTAGAATATCTTGTAAACGAATCGCAAAATAACCTTTGAGTTCACAGACGTTCATATAAATCATACAAAATCTTCCTCATCTAATAACTCAAGTTTTTTTCTACAAGAACCAGAATAAAAAACTCGTCTGATAATTATCCGACTTTTTTTCTGCTTTCGCCGATTTTTTTTATTTCTTTGGAGTTATTCGCCTTTAAATAAACAATTATCGTCTGTACAGCAACATGGCCTCGAACCGGAAAAAAATTAAAGGAACACAGAAACAATTCGTAATACTGATGTCAAATGTTGGAAAATGCATGTATGAAATTGAAATGATGATTGGAACAAACAGCAAAAACTGTGAAGTAAAGTTTTAAAATACTGATAACTGGAGTAATACTAAAATCGTATCTCGAAGTGAAAGTTGTTAAAAAGGAGCACCGCGAGATGAATGAATACCATTTTAAAGTCCCCAGAAATGACACAAAACATGCTTTAAAGAATCCGAAAACTTGATTTACTGCAAGACTAGAGTCTAGTGTGTTGAATAAAACCGTAATTTTAATGTTTTTTACCAGTCATTGTTCGCCACTTTAAAACTCGCCGAAAGTTTGTTTGAAAGTGATAACACAAATTTTATGTCCAAATAATCAGAGCATGAGAATAGTATCAACACATTTTTTAGCACACACATCTTTCAGACATTAATATCAATAAAAAAAAAACCCATAGAAAATACCAAAATTTACAAAGGTCCAAAATTGAAATACGACTTTGTATTGACCTAAGAAGAGATGCAGTTCACATTTTGAGTAGTCTCCTTTTTTTATTGAATACGAAGCCTGTATATCGGTAAACGAAGAAAATTCTAAGATTGTTTCACACCCAATGATATAAAAGAAAGTACCACATATATCTTCTTAGTCATTTTTACTTTGTTGTTAGAAAAAGCTGGTCCAAAATATTCAGGTGACTGTAATTCCGGATAGTTTAGGTTCGGCCCGGACGGGTTTTTCTTTTAGTTTCTTTGTTTATATCACGTGATACAAGGGTATAAATACGACGGTGAATCAGATGTCGACTGCTTACTTGAAAATCAGCTGAAGAGAGAAGAAGTCAGTGAAGTTAAATAAAAGGTATTGTGACAATACAGAGCTCGTCCGTTCGTAACGGCGTTAAGTGTTTTTGGTAGGCCATAGAGAGGTTGTCCTCTTGGTACTGTAAGTTAGGCATTGCAGTCGTTTTGGCTTGTAGGCTGATCAGACTGTCGTCCAGGCCGTTGTGCCCACTGTCCGTCCTGAATAAGGCAGCCTACAGTGTGCACAGTGGTTGAAGGGCTACCACATATACTGTCCGTCCTGAATAAGGAAGCTACAGTGTGAACAGTGGTTGAAGGACTACCACAAATACTGTCCGTCCTGAATAAGGCAGCCTACAGTATATGCGGTAATCTGAGGACGGTCAGTCATTTTAGCTGAGTGGTTGACCTCAGTGGATTGTCACTGCGGGTTTGTACTGTCCGACCTGAACAAGGCAGCACCAGTACATCACACACAGTGTCAATTATATATTTATTATACCCTTAACGTGTTTGTAAATATACTAGATTCCTTGAAATTACTTGTTGATTATTAACCTAAGAAAGGTTAGGCTATACCAATCATTTTTGACAATCAATAGAAAATCATTATATTATAAGACTTGTTAGTGTACACCAAAAACCCTGGAAAAGACCTGGCACGAACCCTTCCCCTGGCAGTTTAAGTAGCTCGGTACGTTACAGAAATTTGGTGGCAGCGGTGGGATTTTGGGTTATCAATTAGATATACTTGCAGTTATTTTTTGCTTTATTTATTTTTTGGTAGTTAGATTGTATCATTATATTGGGTGGCATATTTTGACATCATGACAGACCTACAAGATGAATTAATGGGGCTTGAAGATGGGTTTAATAGACTTAAGGAGGGCATAAATAAAAGTAGGAGTAAGGCCACAAGAGATTCATGTTTGCCTGAGAGTATGCAGAATTCCACTGAAGATGAAGACTAATTAGAACAGGGTGCAAGACCTAAGAACATTAGGATGGACACCAAAGAAAATCAAAGGCCTGAAAGCCCCAGAGAGGTGTTGACAGAATGACAGATCCACCCTCATATACTAATACACCCTATCATGCAGATCCACCCAGACCTGATTACAATTTACCAAGAGATAGTAATGTCACAACTCGCCGAGGCACTAGTATGACACGAACAGACAAGTCAAAAAGTGGCTGTGTTAAGCCTGGCAAATATGATGGAAATTCCTCCTGGATTGACTTTAAGTCCCATTTTGATGTATGTGCTGAATTAAACGAGTGGACTACTGCAGAGAAAGGTATGTACCTAGCTGTTGCTTTGAGAGGTCAGGCACAGGGTGTTCTTGGAAATCTGTCAAAGGAAGATAAGTGCAACTATAGATACTTATGCAGGGCACTTGAAGAAAGGTTTGCACCTGCCAACCAGACAGAATTATACAGAGCACAGTTGCGAGAGAGAAGACAACGAGCATCTGAGACACTACCAGAGCTTGGTCAGGACATGCGTCGCCTGACAAACCTAGCATATCCTACAGCCCCAATAAAGGTGAGAGAAACCCTTGCTAAGGAGCAGTTTATTGACGCCCTAAGGATAGTGACATGCGATTAAGAGTGAAGCAGGCCAGACCAATGGACCTGAATGATGCTATCCAACATGCAGTAGAGCTCAGTGCTTTCAACTCAGCGGAACAGCGTTTACAAGAAAGTAAAGGCTATCCGAGAGAAACTAAGAGTGCGGAGGACTCCGAGCAGGATGACTATATAACTGCACTGATAAAAGCAGTACAGGATATAAAGGAGGAGATGAAGATACTGAATCTAGAAATGACAAAACCAAAAACTCCTAAGTCATCTTCTGTGATCTGTAATTTTTGTAAAAGGAAAGGTCACATCAAGAGAAATTGCTTAAAGTATCAAGAGTCTTTAGGTGCACACCTTGTTGTTAAACAACCAAAGACTGGACACAGAGAGAAAAAGTCGCAAGGCAGGTGAGGCTGGTATTTTTGTTGATGCCTCCGTCAATGGTTATAAGTTGAAATTGTTGATTGACACTGGTGCAACACTTAGTATTATTTCGCCAGATATACTCAATACTGTGGTTGAGAGAACCAACCAAAACCTTGCCAAAGTTACACAGCCTATCCTCACAGCAGATAAAACAGCCATGAAAGATGAAGGCTCACTCATAATACCCCTCATAATATCAAGTTTCTCTTTTAATCAGAAGTTTGCAGTAGCAGACATTGGTATTGATGGAATACTTGGACCTGATTTTATGACCAACAATGAATGTCTTGTTGATGTTTATAATGCATCAATGATTGTTAAGGGGAAAGCAGATAAAACTTTCTTTTGAGGGAAAGTTGGGATGTTGCAGAGTTAGTCTCAGAAAATGTCGCAATACATCCATGCAGTGAAATCATTACCATTTGCAATGTCAAGCCACCTGTATTTGAAAAAGTACCACTTTTCGGTATTGTTGAACCATCGGATCGCTTCTTAGAGTCAGATCGTGGGTTGGTGGCTAGAGCTTTAATCAAAGGAAACAAAGTAGCCCCAGTCAGACCTATGAATCCATCTAAGGAGGCACAGATTATATACAAAGGTAGACTTGTGGCAACACTGTCAGCTGTTGACAGTGTTTATGAAAATGACGGTCAGTCTTGTCATATTGAAGGATTTCCTAGTCACCTTACAGATTTGTATAAAAGGTCTGTTGCTGGATTAACAGCAGATAATGCTAAGGCAGTTAAAGATGTGCTTTTGCGGTATTCGCACCTGTTTGCTGACAATAACGCAGATTTAGGACGAACAAAAGTGATCAAACACACCATTGACACTGGGACAGCAACCCCAATCAAACAACATGCAAGGCAAATGCCAAACCACATGCAAGCGGAGGCAGATCAACATGTTGATGACATGTTGAAAAGAGGAGTCATTGAGGAATGTTCTAGTCCTTGGTCATCTCCAGTCGTCTTGGTAAAGAAAAAGGAAGGAACGACCAGGTTTTGCGTTGAATATACGAAATTAAACAATTAAAGATGCTTATCCACTCCCAAGAATAGATGATTCTCTTGACCAGCTCTCAGGTACAAAGTATTTTTCAACGTTAGATTTAAACACTGGATACTGGCAAGTGGAAATGGCTGATAAGGATAGAGCTAAGACTGCATTTGTGACTAGAAAGGGATTATACAGCTTCAAAGTCATGCCATTTGGGCTCTGCAATGCCCCCGCAACATTTGAAAGGCTGATGGAGTCAGTACTTAGATGCTTACAATGGCAACACTGTCTGGTCTACCTTGACGACACTGTTGTGGTTGGTAAAACTGTAGATTCCATGATTGAAAACCTTATCCAAGTGTTTGACCGCTTATTGGCAGCTGGGCTCAAATTGAAAGCTAGAAAATGCAATCTGTTTGCTACAGAAGTAAAATATCTGGGACACATTGTTTCTGCAGAGGGGATAGCAACACACCCAGATAAAATCAAGGCTGTCAAAGAATGGGAAGTTCCTTCAAATGTTTCAGAATTGAGGTTATTTTTAGGATTCTGTAGCTACTACAGACGTTTTGCAGAAAACTTTGCAGCAATAGCTAAACCTCTTCATGACCTAACCAAAAAAGGTGGTTTATTTAGGCGGAGTGACGACTGTCAGACAGCATTTGACATACTGCGTAAGAAACTATCTACATCTCCCGTGCTAGCACACCCAGATTTTAAGGAAAGATTCATTCTTGACACTGATGCTAGTAACTATGCAATTGGTGCAGTGTTGTCTCAGAAACAAAATGGCATAGAACGACCCATTGCATATGCCTGGCCAAATCTGAAAGGAAATATTGTGTCACCAGAAAGGAATTACTGGCCGTAGTTCATTTTGAAAAAACACTTTCGGCACTATTTATATGGACAAGAATTCACTGTTCGAACTGATCACAGCTCTCAGCGATAGTTGATGAACTTCAAAGATCCTGAAGGACAGCTTCCTCGATGGATGGATGTCCTTTTCACGTATGATTTCACAATCGAGCATCGATCTGGAAAATTGCATGGCAATGCGGATGGCCTTAGCCGTGCGCCATGTAAGCAATGCAAAGGTAACCACTCTGCTGATGTTAGTGAACATGTGTTTAGTGTCAAAATGGATGATAAAAGCATTTTGGGTCGCTCATTGAAAAGCTTACAGAATGAAGATCCAGACATAAGGAGAATCAAATGTTGGCTCAAGTCAAAATATCGCCCTAACAAGGATAAGGTATCCCCAGAGTCAATAACGGTAAAATCATTGTATGCTCAGTGGGATAGACTTGTCATAGATAATGACATTTTGTACCAACGGTGGACAGATTTGGCAACACAACAAGATATCTTACAGGCTGTTGTACCAAGCAGTGAACGTAGAAGTGTTCTTAAATTTTGTCATGATTGTAGAACAGCAGGTCATCTTGCAATTCATAAAACGCTAGGCCGAATTCGACAGATGAGCACTCATGACCCCCGGGGGTAGGATGGGGCCACAATGGGGGTCAAACTTTTACATAGGAATATAAAGAGTAAATCTTTAAAAATATTCGTCCTAGAAACTAATTAGTATGGAGAGCTGAAACTTGTCTGGAAGCATCCTCTGATAGTGTAAATTCAAAGTTGTGAAAATCATGACCCCCGGGGGTAGGGTGGGGCCACAATTGGGGGTTGAATTTCTACATACGAATATATAGAGTAAATCTTCTTCTCAGAAAGTAATCAGCCAGGTGATTCTCTGAAATTGTTTAGACTTTGGCCCCTTGATGGTTCTTGGACCTCACAAGGCGTTCAGATTTTGATGTAGGTTTATATCCCATACATAAACAATTGTTTAGGATCGTTTTGAGAACTGCAATGCTCAACATGTGTTATGACTATAAAATCATCCTGTTAGAAAAGGGACTAATGATAATAAAAATAAGAATATCCAGGAGGGGAAATGGATTTTCATTTATACAGGATCTGCATGTATTATACTACATTGTCCAGATAGTTTGTATAATGACTCCGTTAAGCTGATTTCATCATACCTTTTGTTCCTCAGGTGAGCGATGTGGCCCATGGGCCTCTTGTTTGACGTTAGTCTTACTATGACGTAGGCAACATTCTTTATATGATAAAAAATAATTGTTTTAGGCAATCAGAAAGCGCGTTACAACCAAAATTAAATTATTAAACAACGATTTAGATTCATATTGTAATGACCATAGCCTAGTTATATCGTTCCTCGTAATTTGAGCCGGAGACATACGTATACTGCGATGGTAAGAATGATTATAACTATACATCGTTTTTTATCTACCCAACGATGGGACTGTTTGAATAACATGTACCGCGCTTTTTTTAATATGGGTACCTTCCCGGGAATAAGGGGTGATAGATGGAAAGTCAAAAGCTAAATCAATTATATTTATTTTAAATACAGTTTGTTCTGGATGAAATTATATTCAGTGTATAAAATGTTATTACATATTTAAGGAATGAAAAAGTAAAATACCAATCCAGTCCACCCTATTAAAACAATAGGCCTACTCTATAAGAGAGGGGTCAGCGCGGGACATTTTGTTTATAGTATCGTTACGTCATTGAAAGAAGATAGTCTGAGAAAATGCCTTTGGCCATCTGCTTCGAGGGTTCGTGTATTCCGAGTTTTTCTGTCGAAGGCCTCCTTGTGTTAAGCTTAAACAGATCAGCTACTTTCAGAAAATTTAGTAAATGAGCATGTCACAGAAAGTAGATGGACAGAAGCCTTTCTTATACATGTCTCAATCCTGCATGTTCATCTCTTCTACTTGGGTTGACCATTGTAATTACAGCTAATTCTCTTGATCTTGAAAATAATTGCAATAACGACGGGCATGTCTTATGCTCGTCTACTTGAGTTAACCGTTTAATAAGAAGTAAGATCCGAGAAATTGAGTCTTGTATTAAGTGTGATAAATTAAAGGAAAGAAAGGGGGGGGGTGATTATATTATACACCAGTGAAAGCACATGAGTTTTGTCTGAGTTAGCTCATATGAGTTGACCATTGTAATTAATGTTATTTCTTTTGATCTTGGAAATAAATGTCATAACCTCGAGATGGCTTATTGTCTTCCTGTAAATTAAAAAAAAGCATAGAATTTTTTAAAAATTACACCAAATAAATTGATGTGTTCAGTTGTTCTCTAAACAATGATGTAAACTGCATAATATAGTACTTGAGTGAATTTCAAAAACAGTTATACCTGATCTACAAATGGGACAACCCTGCGGTACCAGTTTAAAATAACATTTGAAACAACAAGACTTATTTCTGCAGGTCTTACACACCCATCCATAATATGCAGGCTCTGTGCATATTATGCAATTCTGTAAACGTGTCTTGAGGACACACCAACTCTCTGCATAAAAACGATTAAACATACGTTGAAACATAGTGATCAGATTGTTGTGAACTATTTTTAACTGATCTTAGTGTGAGTATTTTAATCAGTAAGGCAAGTATCAGTAGGTGAAAAAGACTCAAATTTCTATAATGTGTTAATTGTATTCTTATGAATGGCTGCTACGATTACAAATATTACTGTACCAACGCATCAGTCAAATATCATATTGTTATTATTATTGATATTATTATTTACAAATCAGGGGAATCAACCCCTAAATAAATGATCGTTATGCAATGCTGACTCTGATATTTTTCAAACGGATTAAGGTATCATTTCATTGGTATACCGTGAGGGAAATTTTAAAGCCTCTTACTAATTGATTAATCCATGAAATGCTGACTTAACTATTTCGGAAAGGATTATCCCACTTAGAGGGTGTAACCAATCGCCAATTGTGGATCACCAATCGAACAATGTCACGTGACTTGAGTAACCACTCCGAAAGCCCCACTTAGGATAGAGTGAAGCTTAAAGTTTAGGTAATATAACCAGTAATGTTTATTATTTTTGTTATTTTCGACATGTTTACTTGCGAGATCTGTGGTAAGCCCTACCAATATAATAAGGATTTATTGCGTCATAAAAGATCTGCGCATGAAGGCCAAACGCAAATGCGAAAAATGTACAAAAAATTTAAAAGAAAAAACGATTTGAAAAAGCATGAAAAAATATAGTCAAATTGATTTAATATGTCACCATGTCACAAACCCTGTGCCACACCTCACGGCTTACAATGGCACATGTCCTATCATGCCCGAGGGGTTAAGCGCCCTGCCTCTGACCATGATTATGCCTCCACAAAGAGACCTTGTTTCGAGCCCATTTTAAGGTGGGGGGGGGGGGGGGATTACAAAAAAAAACCACCCTGGGAGGAGGGGGATGCACCCTGTGAGGATCCTGATGGGATCGATGAAAGGCTAAAACAAGTATATGAAGCTTAACGCCCTCATCATTCGGGGTCATTTTAAGACAACGGGAGAATATAGGTATTTCCGACCCTTCTATAATGACAGTGTCTTAGAGTAAGACCGACCTTTGTACATTTCGAGACGACGAGATTTGAGAACGTTAGTGCTTCGACTGAGACGCAAAGACCTATTTACCGTCCTCCTTTAACATCGTCCTAAGTCGTATTGGGTTCCCGTTCTTGTCACCAATTTTAGATTCACAATCTTTCATACGTTTTACCCCATCGGAGATTTGCACGGTCCCCTCCCTGATTACATCAAAGAAAACCGAAGTTTAGTAACTATAGAAATAAATTATAGAACAGGTTATGCCGACGAGGATCATTTTTGTGCATTCCGTTGCTTAGCCTTACACCAGAGATATGAAGTCAAGAATTAAGAGGGAAAAACAAAACAACTGTATGACAATTGGACAAAGTTTAAGGGTGTTTGAATCTTGTTTCGAAATCAATGTCGATGTGTATGGCCTTAACCCCGAAGGTCACGTGAGGTCAGTGTACAAATCAAGTGGTCGTTAAGAGAACACTGTACCTCCACCTCTATCAAGGTCACTTTTCCTATATCAAAGGCTTTGCTGTCTTTGCCAAAAAATTTCAGTGTAAATTCTGCGACAAGCTTTGGGATCATCATGGTCATTTTTTGCGTCACGAACAAAAATGTTAAAATAAGACCAGGTTTATCTATCCGCAGGGACTTTTTCGACCATCAAAAACCATCTTCGATTATTTTTCTTATTTCGGAATCAATGGTAAAAATCGGGTCTATCCTTGGTTCATCGGTATGATTTTGAAGCTCTCTTGCACAACGTTCAAGATCAAAGATCAAAACGGTCGAATGGACCCACGAACATATGCCCATTACTCTGTCCATCTGTGGTAATGTCCAAGGGTTCGAGGAACCCCACTGTTTGGTGAATGACAATGAGGACGAATTAGTCAAAGAGATGGTAGGCAACATAAAAGTGTGCCGAAAAAAACCAGAACGTTAAGATAAAGTACGATGGGGGAGGGAAATGGTGGAATTAAAACATAGGACAAAAGATTCCTTTAGTCGTATGGAGGTATGTGAGAGTGAAGAGGACGAAGAGGAGGACGACGAGGCTAAAAAGATGAAACAATTGTATGGAAAGTTTAATGCTTATGTGTGACAGGTTCCCGTGTTAGGATAACTCGGCCAAATACGATTTGATTTTAATTAAAACGAAAATGGCTAAATATTTAGAACTTCACCAGGAAGAGTACTGCTTTACCATTAAAAAGAACAATGCGTACGCCTGTATTTCAACCAAAAAAATTGAAATTTTTAGATAGAAATATCGATTTGTTTAAAATTGCAATGTCGGTCCCAAGCATTGCTAGGCAACACGGCAACACGGGAGGGGCGGAATTCATGTTACTAGACGAGAAAAACAATGATTTGTATCATAATATTAAGTCCGATATTGGGGGGGGGGGGGGGGGGGGCTCTATTATTTACCATCGGAAAGCCGTGAAGGGAGAAACCGAAGATCAGAGGTGGGAAATTGTTCCAAATAGTCTGAGGGCAAGAAATGCCGGTGGGTGTCATGGTTAGACGAGAGGAAGGGTTTAAACTAGAAGTGAGAGATAAAAACATTAAAATATATCAGTGGATGAATTATTTGATTAAATACGAGGGAAAGGACATCACAAATGCGAGGAATGAGGGGGGGGGCCTTATCCCGTAGACGGGTATAATGAAAACAGAAATACGATTTACCAATTTTACGGTCACGAGTGTAGATTGACAGAAAAACTCCCAGATACAAATTGGAGAATAAAACAGAGAAAAGAAGTTGGACAGAACAAAGAAAACGACTGCTTACTTGAATGGGAAGGGATATAAAGTAGAAGAAATGTGGGAATGTGAGTTTGATGAGTTTTGTAAAACTCGTCCTGTGAGTCATGCTTTCGGTTGGGAAATGCGACCTGCTTTTTATCGGAAGCATAGGGGAAAGGTAAAAGAAAAACACATTTTAAAGGGAGTGGAAAGCGAGACTTTATTTGGTATGGTTGAGGAAAATATTGAAGTACCTGAAAAGTGGAAAGGAGAGTTTCAACTGAAGTTATCTCCTTGGAACTATGTCACCATTGTTTTGTAATACGGAAGTGACATTTGAGAACATTGGGAAACATAGGAAGAAACATATAGAAAAGGAAGGTCTAAGTACACACCCAAGGCGTTTATTGGTGGGGGTATGATGCAGAAAAAATGTTTTTGTGTACTCCATTGTTAAAATGGTATTTAGATCACGGATTAAAAGTAACGCGCATTTATCAGGTGGCTCAATTAACGCTCAGGCATGTTTCAAAAAATTTGTTAATGACGTGACAGAAGCGCGAAGGATGGGGGAGGCGAGACCGGAATTTGAAATTATTGGTAATACGATGAAATTAATAGGCAATTCGTGATACTGGTCTTTGATAACGGACAAAACGAAACATCGGGATATCACTTATGTACAGGGAGAACACCAAACCTGCCTAGCGATCAACCAAGACGAATTTAGAAATGCAACATGCTTAGGGGGAGATTTTTATGAATTAGAAATGGCAAAGACTAAGATCATCATGGATCTACCCATTTATTAGGTTACTTTATCTTGCAATACGCTAAATTGAAAATGCTGGAGTTTAATTACGATTTCCGACACATTTATTTCGACCGCGCCGATTATATGCTACTAGAGATGGATACCGATTCCAATTATTTGTGTTTGAGTGCTGACAATATGCACGAGGTGATTAAACCAAACATGCGCGAAAGCATCACCTGCGTGGTTACTGTCGTGACGATGCATGTCCCCCTTTTTTACCGCGAGAGTGTTGCAAAAAACACAAGTCTTCTGACAGGCGTGTACCGGGGTTGTTCAAAACAGAATTCGAGGGTGAAAAAATGAGTGGTCTTGTTCGAAAACGTACATAAAAGCCAAGGGAAATAAATTTAAATTTAGTTATAAATTTAAAGGAATAAATAAAAATCAGGAGTCTAATCCTTGGGAAACATACGATGCAGTTTTAAGGAATCAAAGGGCAGGACAGGGAATGAATCGAGGGATATGCGCACGCCATAATACAATGTTTACATATACACAAGAAAGAAGTGGTTTTTCCTATTTCTATTGCAAAAGGAAAGTCTTGGAGGATGGTATTTCAACCGAACCTCTAAACATTGTATTGAAACCAAACGCATAAAATGTTTCAGTAATTATCAGTCTTAGCATGTTAATCATAACATAATCTATTTAAGGACATTTGGAGACGATGAAGGGTTGGTCAGTCCTCCTAATCTGAGTGGTCCCTGGCAAGGAAGTAAAACACCTGTAAACCACTCGGGGTTATATTATTATACCGCGCTAACGCTTAAAATGACGAATGGCAAGAGCATTCATCAATATCACGACATGAAAAAGATATATTTAATCCTTTGTGTACAAGAATCTTATTTCGAAGTTTATATTGTCAAAGCATTCATGTTTAAATGTTACATTGCAGTTTGACGAAGTGGATTTAAATATGGAGATATTACGAGGAACACACAATATTTAGGTTATGATGAAGTAAAAAATATTGATAAAATTTGTGCAAGGTCACGTTTTACAAAAAAAAATGTTTACAAAACGAGGTACGGGGCGTTTCTTTGTTTCCGTATAAAGCTAAGGTGCATGTTTGTGATTCAAATTATAATTCATAGAAAAATTGTTGTTTTGGTTTTTTTGTTGGTTTTTTTTTTGTTTTTTTTTTTTTACATTTCATGATATTCATATTAGATAAAGATGATTATTGTTATTTTTGTGAAAGGTGGCTCAAATATTTAGAGTGTCAATTGCGTGTGAGAGAACGAGTGTTTGGGGCTAATCTTGAACAGGTACGGCTAGATTGTGTGTGTGGTCATCCCTGCTTTATCTAATCTTCGTGTGATCTAACCTACGATACAGAGTGTGCGGAGATCCCTGCTCTGTATCGCATTAATATAAGTGTGCGGTCATGCCTGCTTGTATTGGTGGTGATTGCGGCGGAGCACTAGTGTGTGGTCATCCCTGTTGCTGTTCTGGCCGTTCTAGCGCAAGTGTGCGGCACTCCCTGCTTGCGTTAGGTTACGTTGTTGGCGCAAGTGTGCGGTCATCCCTGCTTGCGTTGACGTTGGTACCTGTCGAGTTGCGTAGGTGTGCGGTCATCCCTGCCTGGGTAACGGTGAGTCCCTATATCTGTGCAGGCGCGGTGATTGAAGTCTGCACTTGTAAATATTGGCAGCAATCAGGGCTACCTGATTCTATCTCGGGTACGGGCCCCCGGGGGAACACAGGCAGTGACCCCCTTGCACGTTACATTTTTGCAAACATTTTACTTTTATCTATATGTTTAAACAATAGGGAAACTCGTTCTGTGAACTTTAAAAGCCAGAAAAAATAAGTACTTTTTAATGACATACTTTAAACCGGGAAAGATTTACCCCCGTTCTAATTTCGCCCCTTTCGCTCTCTTTGCCATCATGCAAATTTACGACTGGGCGAATTCAGAACAGTTTTTGACTACTGTGTTAATTAGATACAGTTACTATCATATAACTGTGTCTTGGCGGATTTAAAACTGCAAGATTTTAAGAAGAGCGAATTAAACACGGGGCGATAAAAACACCTGTATACAATAGTTTAGTAAGATGCCATATAAAATACTATTAGCTTCTCTCATAGGCATCTATATTATCATTAACCGCCAAAATATTTGTAAAGAATTTTTGTTTTGACATCTAACATTTTTTGCGAATATGAACAAGCTCATTTGTAACCGATAAAATTAAAGTCACGTAAGTATACAACACCAAACGTATTT
This sequence comes from Magallana hongkongensis, assembly GCA_016163765.1. Lineage (NCBI taxonomy): Eukaryota > Metazoa > Mollusca > Bivalvia > Ostreida > Ostreidae > Magallana > Magallana hongkongensis. The sequence continues at coordinate 80,753,184 of WFKH01011926.1, read as the reverse complement.
AAATGATCAATGATTCATACGGCGTACAACATACACTTCTTGCCTCTAGTAATGTTAAACATTGAAGGTAAAGAGCAGGTGGTAGCGATTTATAACGGCGAGTCAAATGAAAATATATTCATCTTTTGAAGAGTGTAAAGGTTTCAGAAGCGATAAAACGATAAAAATACACACATACAAAATAAAACAACAAAAAAAACCCCAAAAAACAAACTAACAAACAAACAGACAAGTCTCAAACTATCATTTAATTACATGTCTTACCGTTGAAAAAAGATATAAAAATACAATGTTATCAAAACAGTATATTGTGTATTAAGCATAATTAATTTATATCCTTAGCTACCGGTACCGTTTTATAACTTTTTTTTTTAAATTTGATATCTATAAACTATTCTTTAACTTTACTAGAGTGATCATAATTAAGCACTCATAATTTAATTAGAATTTGTAAAACAAAAGTTCAAGTTTAATCATTAGAAACTTACTGTATATAAAAATATCTTTACCAAATTAAGGACTTTTTTAAAGTGACTCTATTTACGGAAATCATGACACAAAACTTTTAAAAAGATATCGATGATAATTTTGACAATTTAATTAAACCCCCTGCTCGTTATCAAAACATGATACAAATATCAGTACGTGTGTATTTTGCTTGTTCACAGAGACGAACGATAACTTTGATAGTAAGGTTCTAAAAACATTTATATATGAAATCAGATTATGGGGTTATTAATTTATTAATTGACGGAATTTAAATTGTAATTATATTAAATTAAATCATATCGAAACTTACTGTTAATCTTTATATAAGAATGAACTGCACACCAAAAGGTTGATTATTAAAACTTGAATTACGTGAATTTCAGCAAATCTTTGATATGACAAATGTAACATTGCGGAAAACAAGTTTAAACATGGCGATATTAGTCTGTGCATTTTGGTTGGATAAAACTTAGAATGACTGCTACCCATATTTGAGTTTATAGACATTTCAAACTTAAACATTACTGACATCGACTTAAATTTTAGTATTGCATCATAGACAATAACGTGTTATTTGTAAAATAAAAGAAAAGCACTGTTAGAATTAAATGTTAATCTAGGATTTTTTTAAATATTAGATTAATATTGAATTAAGTTTTAGGGTCGTTTAATTTAATTAGTTGTTAAATTTAACAGTAGTTATAGGATGTAATATATCAACAGTAATACTTAAAACTGGCGTTTTAATGATGGAAGATTAAACAACGCCAGCTCAGTTCAGTCATCAACTGTGCGCCATTAAGAATATTAAATAGATTTAGGTCTGTACAAGGATCCTATTTGTTGGGAAGCTCGTAATGTTAAAAGCTTGTGTGGTTTAAAAATGCCAGTACGACAAAATGCATTTAAATTGAGAGGTGTTGCTATGAGCATAATATTCAACAACAAAAAACAAAACAAACAAACGACAGTTTCGGTTCTATTGAACTTAATGAATAACAATAACCCGGGTTATACATGTACAAGGTTACATTTATACAGTTTCAAGCGAGGTACAGGACGTGTCTTGCCTTTCTCAGTGCTTATTTATCAGGAAGGGAATTTGTTAACATAAATCACGTAATTGTTTTTCAACCAAATTTTGCTTTCTAGTTTATAAAACAGGCAGGGAAAAAAATCAAATACAATTGAGTTTTTGTGTAGATATGATGTGGTTTGACACGCCTTAGTCCCATGATTCACTAGCAGACACCAAACTCCGATGGTTCGACACGCCAAATTTCACGCTAAAGCGCGAAATTGCGATGGTTAGTCCTTACGAAGACCGTTGGTTCTAAATAGATTCGTGGAAATACGAATGTCGGTTACCTTATGCAATGGTTTGATCAAATCATTCTATTTACACTAGCTTTAGATCTTTATAATTATAATCACGTTGACCACTTTATAATCAGTAATTGTACTATATAACACTATTTTTTACCTCATAATTATTATCTAATTTATTTCAGAAAGCGTAATTTTTTTTCCAAACGGTTAATGTATTAAGTTAACAAAGCTAATAAAAAAAAAATTAATATGAGTGCTCGGATATCATTTAAAATTATATTTGAGATAGACAGATAGATAGATAGATAGATAGTAGAAAGTCTATAAAGTGAAAAAAAATCACTTAGTTTAAGTACAGCCGACATTAACAAAATCTGTTTGAGTATCTTGACATACCAACTTTGCGTTAAATATTAGCTTCTTAAAACGTTTGAAATCGTTCAGGCAGAAAGACGTTTTTTAATGTATTTAAATTGCCTTTAACCTGATTTGTGCATTAAGGATAGCCACAGGTACAATTGTATATAGACAATTAAAAACTAATGACAATCTGCTAACAAGTCAAGACAGAAATATTAAGGCTACGCAGTTTGACCGTGTTCTTCTTTAATGGCGTTTTAAGTCATGGCATCAACCTCAGCAAAGAATAGGCAGGTAATGCAAAGTCACTTCTCATTTTTAGCCAATCATTGCAATCATGGAAAATTTATCAATTTTATTGTAGCATTTTTAAGATATAAAATGCTAATATATGTACCGATAATTGATTGATGCAAATTGATATACTGTTCAAAGTATTGACTATCATGTCCATTATTTTTGTATAATGTTATATTGTTGTTGTTTTTTTTTTAAATTACGTTCAATTTTCTTAAAGCAAATATTCCTTTTTTTTCAAATTATGAGTGTCTTATTTGAGTCAAAAACTATTTATACATGACTATACTAAGCATCTTGATCAATTTTTCAGAGAATATACTAAAATACAATGTACATATAACAGTAATTGAAGAAAAAGGGTTGATAAATAGCGGCTTGCAAAATAATTTTCATGAAGAAAGCCACACCCTTTTAACAATTGGTTAGAGCAAAACTAAATCCCGGTTGCCGATAAGATATGTCACGGCTTGTTTCTTGTTTGAAGAGTTAAATGTATTATAAATCGATATTGTTAACTCGAGGAACAATATATGTTACTGCATTCTAAGACCCTATTCGTTTCAAATGCAATGCAGTTTTGTAGGAACAGTATAAAGTTAATAGCTGATAATCATGTCCAATACAACAGTTAAATAGACTGCTTTACGGTTTTTTTTAAATTGATTTTGAGTACTTCTGAAATTAAGTAAAGGCATTTCTTATAATTCAACAAGAAGCATTTAGCTTGATTGTTCATGAAAAAATGACTGTAGGTTTTATGCCTTATACTATTCATAAATTTGCAAAGCAGCTCGAAACAAGTAACTAAGAAAGCCTATAAAATCATTTTTGTTACTAAAAAATAAAAAATAGGCGTTATAACGCGAAAGAAGGGCGAAATTACATTAAACCTATATCCGCTTTGACACGTGGGATCTCTCCGGGTACTCCGGCTTCATCCCACAATAATGAACCCCTCGCGTTAACACCCGTGCCATGTAAAAGTGCATACTGGCTTTTGTAGGACATTTTTGCTTTTTTTTTCAAATGAATCATTATGTATATAAAGGTTTTTTAAGCATTATTTTTATTTTCTATTTCATTGTGTATAAAAGGAGGATATTGATGTTCGTAGAGCATGGGAAGAAATATGGAAAGATCTCAATTCCAGCGAAAAAAAGGAAAACAGTAATGTTAAAAGTGAAACAAACAAGACAAATAATACAACTAATGGAAGCATGGAAGTTACGGACTTGACAGATAACGAGCAAAGCATGAACGAAAATGAAACGACGCAAAATAAACACACTAAAGAAGTTCATTCTTCGCCCACCATGGTTTTTTCTGTTATCGGAGACTCTGACAACTTCGTCCCTAGACCCTGGCCAAAAACTGTGTTCCAGACAGCTCTAATAGAAGCAGCAAAGAGCGGAGGAGGTATGGTTATAGTAGGTTAAGTAAGCTAGTGTAACGTTCCGTGTGAAAGCTAAATGTGTGTGTGTGTGTGTGTGTGTGTGTGTGTGTGTGTGTGT
>WFKH01011926.1:80737803-80749095 GCA_016163765.1 Magallana hongkongensis | reverse complement strand
TGTGTGTGTGTGTGTGTGTGCGTGTGTGTGTGTGTGTGTGTGTGTGTGTGTGTGTGTGTGTGTGTGTGTGTGTGTGATTCAGTTAACTGGAAAAAATACAATTATATATATAAGTGAAGAGTGTCCTAGACTTAGAACTTTTTTACGATTTAAATCCCTCAGCGTTTTAAATGTTGAGGCAATTTCTGTTATCGATATGTATAGGTCTTGTGTAACACGTTTTCAAAACAACTTAAAACCTCTTAAAAATATTATGGTTCATTTGATTTAGCATTGAATTTGTATTAATCAAATACATAAATTAACGTAAAAGATCGTTATGAGAAATAAGCGGCACATAATTCAATGAGGTAATTTAGTCTGTATGAGGTAATTTAGTCAACTGATACATCTGGAAAGGTGAGTCGACAATGGCACCCTGCAAGTAATCAATTTTTAATTTTGAAGTGTTTTTATGTAATATAAGTTGTATGTTAAACTATTGTTTACTTCGAGATGACTGTTGAAATCTCAGTTCATGCACTTTTTCATTCCTATTATATTTTATTCCGTAGAAACGTGGATTTTGTATCGCGGGAGGGAACAAGGGGTATCGAAAGTCGTCAGAGATGCTTACAAAAGCTACGAGGATATCGAGTTCAAAACAAAGGAAGCCAAAATAAGTAATGAAGACAGGCATGTAAAACTCATCAGTATTGCTGGAGAAAAGGTAACAAATTCTTAGCAATTATTGCTATTTATTTGATTTGATTTAATATTCGCTAATTATCTACAAATTTGCCTTACGAGTTTGCACTTGGGCAAGAAAGGGTTTTTGTTTGTTTGGTTTTTTCAAATCTGCTTTCAACTCTTATTTCAAATGCTTGATACAACTGATTGTCTCTATGGATGTCAAAATGTTATTACAGAAAATATTGTCATTTAATTTTTTTAACAAGTATTTATTTGTTTTTTTTATAATATAAAACAGCTGATGCGTATAATCTCTTATTAAATGAATTCGAAGGTACCCCAGTTACCCAATACACCTTCCTAATATATAGAGACTTAATATAAACTTTATATTATATTAATTAACTATCTGGATCTATACTTATAAATTAAGACACTTTGCCAATAAACTACGAAATGCCTGCACCAGAGGAACTGCTTACACCTTTGGTATTTAAACACCTGTGATATGATGTCCGTAAGCTATAATTGAATTTTACCTGATAAGTCATTATTTTAAAATTTATTAAAAACCTACTTTCATTTTCGATAAACCAGCCCAAAATAACAAAAATGAGAGTAAGGTGGTCGACACGCTTTGGCGGATCCAAGTCGGTGGTAGTTAGCATCGAAATATACACTTGCAATGAAAAAATATTGAATGATTACTTAATAAGTGAATACATTAACTTGGAACTTATTTAGAGTACACATAAAAGTTAAGAGTTGACAAATGTTGAATAAATAAAATAAGGTAATTCCTTTCTTGAATGCGCGATTTTAGTTTTGACGGATGGAATTCATTTGCTTGCAAAGCACGACCTCTGGGCTGCATTCAATATCGTAGCTACGTAGGGCTACGTAGCAGCTTCGCTGTTGAACGGTAAGTTTACCTAGGCACTACGTAGATATTCGTAGCCTAAATATTTTATGCTAAGTATCAAAATCAAGATGCCCGCATTAGTTTCCACTTTGTAACAAATATGAAATCTATTTTTGTTTAACGTTAGTGATAGTTTGTTCATTCTATAAGTTATAATGAATTTTAACATGTATATTTCCGCTTGAAAGTAACAAATTATGTCGATGTAATTAGTCTTTAGTTGAATATTTCCAACTTCAAATCAAAGACCTAGCGGCTAGACGGTTATAGACCTAGATATCTACGACCTAGCGGCTAGGTTAGCTGCTACGATCTTGAACGCAGCCTTGATCAGAGAATGGGATAGAACTTTCCAGAACGGGGAAACCAAGAACGCGGGTTGACTAATTAACGAAAAGCGTAGGACATGTTTATCATGCATCGCTGGCAGATACCTTGGATAGGACATCTCTGGTTAATACAAAAAAGTAATAAATAAAATGGAACCATTTAATGCGATTTTAGTTTTGAAACTAAAGAAAAGAACTTTCCAAAAGGGGGTGCCAAGGAACGCGGGTTGACTAATTAACATCACGGCGGAAAGTGTAGGGCAAGTTAACCATCGGGCAGATATTTTGGATCTGACAACTTAAGTTTAAAATAAATACACTAGCGTTTTTTAATTTCATACATTTTTATACCACGAGAGATTGGTAGTAAACCTTAAACATTAATTTGTAAACAATGAACAGATTGTGTTCTGCGTCTATATGAATAAATAATGACTAAATAAATAAATATATGAATAAATAGTGACCCCCCTTTCTCATTGTTTTTTTTCAAAAGTCTTTTATCCGAAATTCTTATTTAAGACATTGATAAAAATTATAATGAAATTTGACCTAAAGAACAAAACAATTATACCCTTGTTATTTTTTTCCAGTCAGCTGCAACAAAAAGAATTAAGGCCACGTACATCTATATATCATCCATTTCGGTTTAGATTTTTCATCCATGCCCGCTGTTCTAAAAATCCAGCCATGCATTTGTTTTTTTTTATTTCAAGTTTAAAGAATAGGTTAAGAAAGAAAATAAGAAAGAATTCGGACACAGTATATATACAAAAATGAACAAAAAAATATGGTTCAACATATTAAGCATTGTATCATATTAATGTGTAAAGTGTTAATTCCCGCGCTTGCGCATGATATTATCTAGTACTTTTATATATCTACACTTTTATTTTTGTATTATTTCAATTTTTTTCAACCTAATCATTAAACGCGAAGCACTGTTAAGATATTTAAGCTCAAACTGACAATACTGGCAGGCTTTTCTCCTTTTTTTTTTAAACCGAAAATGAACGTGTATAGATGAAATTCATATTGATTTATTTACATCTATTGAGTATATTATCCTCTTTTTATTAAGCCAACCGATTGTCACAGATTGTCGAGCGTATATAAGAAATGTTTTGAAATGACATGAAGAGTTTTCTTAAGTATATTTTTTACATATTTAATAAAGTACACATTTTATGATACAAATCATATGGTTTTGTTCCAAGTCCTGCTGACCATATTGGTTCGTAACTCCGGGGGGCGGCCTCAATTTACACAATACATGGCCGTAAGGTTGGATACCGGGTATCCGGTTACTACAATGACTAGATGCCCGGCTACACATATGGTTTGAATACTCGCATTGCCGTATGGCTGGAATGCCCGTATTGCTGTATGGCTAGAATGCCCGTATGACTGGAATGGCCGCATGGGACCTAAGACAATATATTCAAACAAACAGGAATAAGCAACTGTGGCTTTACACAAATGCACACCATACTTTACTGATACTTACAACCTTAAATAAAATACACGCCATACTTTAATTTCACTTAAACACAGTCTTAGATAAGACATACTACAAAAACATATACTGTAATAATATACGCAAATTATACGTGAATGCAATGTTGCATTTTACTACTCACAGGACAAACAGTAATGACCAAAATAGTTCATCATACTTTTATAACACTCAAATACGTGTTTCTATATAAAAATATTCACTGAAATGTAACACATATGGATAAAATTAAAGATAATACCACGGCTTGGTGTTTTAGGATATACAAATGAAAATAATGATAAATTTGAGCAATATAAACCTCACCTCAGAAAAGCAGGACGAGGCGTACATAACTGCTGATTCAGCAATGTGTGAAATACTGGGTTAAATACAAACTGGATACTAGTATATATTTACATATGACAAAAAACAAGAGAAGTATTGAGTGCGTCCTTCTCTCGGCACTGTCGTGTACAAACTGATTCTGCATGGACTGGCGGGTTTAAGGTCCAGTGAATTGAGTTTCAGTGAGGGTATTTACAATGGTACTAAAAGTAAAACTAAGAGGCTCACCACTAGCTTAGTAAAAATGACAAATATATACTAAGGAATGATTTAATGTGACACCGATTGTGGCCCTATAGAAACCGACATTGGTAAAAATCATGTTTTAACCAGTTAATCGATCGGTCGAATCTTTCAGCAACCTAAATTGATCACAGACAGCACAAAATAATCATGTTAATGTCAATTTCAAATTTATTTATAAGAAGAACTGGAAAGTTCTATCTGACGTACTGGCGTACAATTACAATAAATTTTCTACTGTTACTTAGGTTCTTTTTATTACTTTATTTTTTTTTAAAGATGCAAATATATTAATAAAATAAAATAAAATGATTTCTTCGATTATTTATGTCGGCTATGAAAGTAGCGTTCATTGCAGAAGAGAAACCCGGGTCATTCATTTTTTCTTTAATGCCAGTTTGTTCTATTGTTTAAGAACACTACAGTCATACATCTTACATCATAAATTGTTTTGTTTTGCATGTATACATTTTAGCTAAAATTGTGTTTATGTCTTATTGAGGATTCCGCAAAACGTTTTAACTCAGCTGATTAAAAGTTCCATCTCGCTTTCCGATCACCCGCTGTCCCTCATCCGTATCTTTGTCAGTCATTTGTTGAATTGTGAAAAGGGCCACATTAAACGACAAGAACACCTTTTAGAGAATAAAGAGTGGAAAACCCTTAATTATAATTGTCCCAGTTTACAAAAAATGATGTAAAAAAGTATATTTTTCTGTTTCTAAACTGGGACCATGAATTTAAGAAGAAATAACGATCTTCCAACAAAAACGCCACTCGCGTACCTTTGTAAATAAATGTGGTGTCTTCAATAAAAGGGAATCGTATCATCACATATGCCAAAAATACAAAAAAAAACTTTTTAAACTGTGACCATGTATCCAGTGATTTGGTGTTTGAAATTCAACATAGAGAATAAAAGGGAACGCGCTTTAAAGATTATTTTCCCATGACTGCAATGATGTATTTTGCAATAAAACTATGCATACATATTTATATTGATTTGTTTGCATTAGACCACCCTCTCCCCTGCAATGACACTGGAGATCTCAATGATAGGTACAAGAGAGAAAATATACGAACTAGTTCTTCTAGAAATATTTCCCACAAATTGTAATAATATCATTAAACATAGCAGTCTCTTTCAATAGAATATCCACTCCTAAATTTAAGAAATACAATTATAGTATTAACTAATGGTAGTCGCATTACGTTAGACGCACTATATCGCTAATCGAAATACATTAAATATTTAATTTCGTAATAAAAAGATAATATATATATGAAATGATATATATTTTTATAAGTTTTTGTCATTGTACGACCTGTAAAATATTAATTACGATTAAGTTTATCGTTCTTTTGACATACAGTGTGTCAGCCTTTACAAAATATTGTACATAAAGGCTAGTTATGTTACCTATATAAACCGACATATATTTGGCCCACACATATTTAATATTTGAATGGTTTACATAAATGAATGGTTAATTTGATTATTAGGTTGATTGATTATATTTTTTTTTCGGACACAGAACACCCCTGAAAATAGGAACGAAAACAATACTACCATGGAAATAACTAAAGTAGCAGCAGAGGTAAAAACTAAGACAGGGGAAGGCGACAAGTTTTTGTTAAAATTTGAAAAATTTGTTTCCGAACAAGAAGTTGCCTTTTTTAGCGAGAAAATGGACACAAGTAAGTACAGAGGCAAAGTTATTTAAATGAATCAACACTTTTGTTAAATTTGTTAACAATATAAGTATACTTTTTTTCTGAATAATTATAATAAACCATGGGGGTATTTTCATTTAAATGAACTAGAATAATCAATATTGTTATCACTGAAACACTTATTGCGATTTGAAAAAAAAAATCCAATAACTTCTTGCTTTATATTCCAGTTTAATACGTAGTCAGTATATTTAAGATACTATAACAAAAGTGAGCTAACAAAACAAAAGTAAACATCAATGCCGTAGTGCAAAATCCGTAGGACCGGAATATGAAAGTATGTAGACTTAGTCTCAAATTCAATTGAAGTTTGTTTTTGAGATATGATTTTAATCAACTCTCTTGTGCAGTTACCCTGAAAAAAAAAAACCGGAAGCAAAACAGTGTGTGGATCTAATCACAAATCATGGTAATTTATCACCGCTGACAAAATATAGTACTTGAAAATAGTCTATAATTTCGATGTAATGTATTTAGAAGCATTGTTTTCAGTGAAAAAAAAATAGGAATACCTTAAAAGTATTCAACTTTTTTTAAGTACGAAAAATTTAGATTTTTTTTGGTTTTGTTTTTTTTTTAGGTTTTTTTAATTTGTTTTTATATTTTTTTTTTGTAGTCGTATATATTCCTACGACAGAGTTCAATAAGCTTGTTCTCCGACACTAAAACAATGAAAAATAATACTGGTTCCTTGTCATTATTTACAAAAGGGTCCGTTCTACAACAGTAGCGTTTACAATCAATGACAGTATACAATCTAAATATAGAACCGGTTCTGGGGTAGACTCTATTATTTCTTTATCTACAAAACAAGTGTTATCCGACTATATCTGTTTGTTAAATAATGCTTGGATACAACAGATTTTATCTTTAAATGTGCAATAAATTAAGTATCCACCATAGGGATATTCTGAAGTCCGTGATATCTGTCATACTGGTGTCATATAATATTTTGATACAATGAAGTATTGAGCCCGGGACCAAACTAGTATGCGACATTCTTAACCCGGGTTTAATATTTCACTGCGAATGTTTAATATTGAAGCCCTTGTGAAATATCAAACCCGGGGTTAAAAATAGTATACCCGCGGAACATTGACACCCCCTCATTTTCTTTTGCTCTTTGAGAGGGACTTAAATATATATTGAAATATTTAACCTAACTCATAAGTTTTATCCCCAGTAATTAGGGGGGGGGGGGGTCAATATATATAATAATAATATATGAAGTGTTAGATGCAGTCATCAATACAGGGCTGCGTTCAAGATAGTAGCAGTTAGTCTATCCGCTAGGTCGTAGATATCTAGGTCTATTGAACGGACCGCTAGGTTAGCCGCTAGGTCTCTGATTTTAATATATTGGAAATATTCAACTTAAGACTTATTACGTCGACATAATTTGTTAATTTTAAGCGGAAATATACATGTTAAAAACCATAATATCTTATTGGATTAACAAAATATCACTAAATAAAATAAATTTCATATTTGTTACAAAGTGGGTACTAAGTTAGCCATCTTGAATTTGGTGCTTAACATTAAAAAAAATAGGTTACGAATATCTACGTAGCGGCTAGGCTAGCTTGCCGTTCAACCGCATTGCTGCTACGTAGCCCTCCTTAGCAGCTACGATCTTGAACGTACCCTTGGTTACATGTATCCTGAATTTTTTTCAGGAAAAAGGAATCATTCTTTTAGTATTATGGGGTAATAAAAAATGATCGGAGTGATCAAATGAGATTTGATGGTCGTATTTGATCACCTCATAATATACAAAGAATGAGTCTGTATTACATATATTTATATATTTAATTATTGATTCGGTGCATTATTTTCATTCCATATAATTATATAACAAATGTTACACATTTTATTTGTATTGTTCTCATGAAGATACTTAAATTGTAAATATCATTGTCAAAAGCGTGCCTTTAATAGTGTAACCGGAACCAGTACGACAAGGGCAATAACTCTTGTGATCAAAGTATCTCTAAAGTCAAATACTGGCTCAGATAAAAATCAACCCAGGTAAGGGGATTCCTGAACTATGGTCAACACTTGTAATGAAAACACCAGTAAGATTTAACACAATTTATTAATGTTTATAGAGTTGATTTAAGTCAAGGATAGCAACAAGAATTTTATAATAATAGACGAAAATATGGAAATTAACAAACAGAAGTACTCAAAGGGAAAATTACTCTGAAAATATGTATAATCTAAATTTATAATGAACTGATATTACAATGGATACTTGATAATTGAATTAATTTTTACAATTAATAAAAAAAAAATAAGAAAATGCAAAATTTGCCAAAAATCAAAATATGCTCCTACTGGGCCACCATAGAATCTAACAATAGATTTAATAATAACAGACGAGGAACGATGAATAAGGAACGAGCTACATCTCTATAAATATAAAATTTCTCCTCTATGACAAATAAATGTAAAAATGACTAAGATAATCCTCCTTATAAAAATAAGTTATCTACAACACCTTGAACCAGGACTGGGAAAGGGAAAACCTATCTAAACTTACACTCTAAACCTTAAGGAAAATCTGTATTATAAAAAAAAATGCTTTAAACCCTACAAAAATGAACTAAATCCTAACTCTACATAAATCATGCTTTCTTATACTAAACCTAACTCTAACCTATTCATAGCTGTAAAACCAAGAGGTTTAAGTGCCAAGAATAGAAAGGGAGACTTACCATAAGGTAATCACTCCCTAACCCAAGTAAAGAAAACTGACCGAACACTCTCTTATATATACCTGTATTCTATTCACTAATTTTAACCAATGAAAACCAAAGAAACTAGAGTAACTTAGCCAATCAGAGAACAGGTAACTTTATAACTTAGGCAAAAGTGACAACATGGATACTATTTCCTGTAAAAGTGTAACTATAAATAGGATAATTTTTAACTTGTTCAAAATATGAGAGTAGAAAGAATTAAATGATCAACAGTAAGTATTTGAACCTTAGGAATGACAATAAACTGTTTAAACTGTAAAAACTTCAAGAAAAATGCAAACTGTATAATGAAAATAAACAAATTTGTTACATTAGTGTACAGCTTTAAAGATTTATTAGGTCACTTAAGTCACTAGACTGACTATTGATATCGGTCTTCGTCCGTCTTCGTGTGTTATGCGACGTGCGTCGTCCGTTAACAACTTTATATTTCTAACTTTTTCTTGAAAACTACATGGCCTATTGTTACTATGTTTGGTTTGAAGCATCTGTAGCTTAAGAGGAATCTAAAGTGTGAAATTGATTACCATTCCACCCCTTCAACGTGGCCAAATATGCAAAAAAAGGCCAACTTTTCAAAAATATTGTTTTTCAATTCCATGTGAGGAAAAAAACTAAATGCATAGTTATGATGTCCATAAAACCCTCTACTGAAATTGTGAAATTCATGGACTCTGGGTCAGGGGTTTAGACCTTAGGGTAGGGCAAATATGGCAGTACAGTGAAAATATGTTAAATCTTAGAAAATCTTCCTCTCTTCTCTCAATTATTTTTGAGAAAAACTTGATGCATGATAACGAAGTCCATGGGGCTCTTCATCAAAATTGTGATTTTCATGGCTTCTGGGTTAGGGGATCAGGCGCTTGGACAGTGCCAATATGGCCCTATAGTAAAAAATGTATTTATTCTTAGAAAATCTTCTTAGCCTTTCAGTTACTTTCAGTCATCTTTTAATTGCCTGAATGGCAAAAATTTATCCTGTGGGAGTTCAGGCCCTTGGGGTGGGCCAATATGGCCGTATAGTTAAAATGTATAAAAGTTATATTTAAACTTTCACATTTTTTTTTTTTGAATTTGTGAAATTTACTGCCCATGATTTTTTATTTATTTATTTATTTATTTATTTATTTATTTATGGAGGAGAGGGTGACAAATATAGCCATATAGGGTGAGATAACCATGCATCGGACACATACCTTGGATCGGACAACTTTGGTTAAAAATATACAAATAAATGTTCATGCGCTCATGTGTTGTTTCGTATATCCATGAATTGGAACTAATGAACTTTCTCATTATAAAAAATGTGACAGTCACATTGTCAAAGAAATAGCAATATAGGCATCGTAAAATGACGTCAAATACGCCATCTTTGAAAATTTAGTTACGAAGATTTTACACAAAAGCGTTATTTGAATGGTGTGCATTTGATTGTGAATTAGTAAAAATGCAACCTTGACCTAAAATAATTAGAACGAAGTAAGTTTCGAAACAAAATATAATTAAAATAAGTCTTAGAAATTTGAACAATTAATGTAAAGGCCATTTTTGCTCCATATATTCATTTCACCATGGATCGGACACAAATTAACCATGCATCGGACAGTTTTCAATGCATGACTTTTTATAATAACTAACATGTTAGGTGCACATTCCTTGTGATATAATATAAACGTATAGTAAAATAGTAAATTAAAAAATAATTGATACAAACATTTTCCTCAGACAACTTAAAATTCGAGTTTTATGGATACTGCCTTTTTAATCCAAAGTTCCTGTAGAAGCTGGCACGATAAAGAACCCCTCATGATAAATATGCCTTTAAAGTTTAAACAGAATCCCTAGTCTAAATTCCTGACTGTAGATTCGAGGATTTACATTAAAAGAAATCTAAATAGCAATTGAATAAATTTATTTTTCCGAACCTTTGTATTTTCGCATTAAAACCAGAAAAAATTGTTATTTTTTTTTTATCTCTACTGCAGCTGTCCGATGCTTGGTAAATATTGTCCGATCAACACTTCATTAATTTGCTTTATTTTCTACGTTTTTAACAATTTCACCATTTTTTTCTCCAATAATTAAGCAAGGGGGAAACCTGTAGCTTTTAAAACACGTTTTATTTATATTTGGACTATAATTGATGCGTGATCAAAGAGAAAAATCCAAGGGCGTCCGATGCATGGTGAAATCACCCTATAGTGAACATGTATTTTTTAGGTGAGTTGAGTTACTTCAACTGGAAGTAAATACTAGTCACTTGAACATATTAAATTATATATGTGTTCTTTTTAAAGAAATACACTTTAATTTCCTGTTCATTGTATGTTTGTAGCAATAAACTGTATGCATGTTATGTGCATTATTAATGAAACTAAATAATTATTAAACATTAAATGCCTGCATGGGTAACACTCAGATGTGTCTCGGATTAGGGTTTTGACACTCCAAAATGAAGATATACATGCAAACATAAGACTCCTGGCAGGCCCATCTAAGGGCTATGGTACTCAGGTGACCGTCAATGCCTGAATGCCTATTTTATTAAGTACATGCATATTAATCAACTAATGCTTTTGAGACACTCCCCGCTAGGTGTCAGCTGGTAAAGGACAGTATTTTATTACATGTAAAACAGATTTGCCAACGAAAAAGACCAATACAATCGTATGATATTTAGCGTACAATTGAGAAAAAATACCAATGTAAATCACTCTGTGAAAACTTTTAACTCGACCCCTATTGTAACGTTTTCGCCTGAATGAGTTCGTAAGATAGGATAAAATT
>WFKH01011926.1:80696367-80737403 GCA_016163765.1 Magallana hongkongensis | reverse complement strand
AAATCTCAAAATAAACTGACTTCCAACTTCCCAACGTGACAACCTAAATTCAAACTGACTTCTCAAAAACAAACTTAAAACTGAACTAACGTTTAAAATGCTCACGTTTATATATGACGTCAAGTAACCTAACGTGACGTTGCGCAACCCATTTTGTCGACTATTCTAGGTAAAAGCTACACATAAATTCCCGCCACCGGAAGTATGAGAAAATGAAAGTAGAAAACATACGATAAATATGGGATGAATTACAAGGTAAACAATGATATATAACAGATTAAATACATCTTAAACATATAATAATGATGAATGATGCTTCCGGTTGTTACTAATATACAATTTTAAATACAAAATGCATTTTATGAATACAAATAAACAATCATACATCAAAAATCGTTACATTACCCCCCTGCTTTATAAGATTCGTCCTCGAATCTTGCCAATGGGTATTCTCATCAAACAAAAACAAGTCATTCTATACAACATATTTACACATCTCAAATAAACTTAAAAGTTATACGTTACAATTGAACACATCATAACTTACCACAGGAATTCAAAACATTTCAAAAACCTGAAATTTACAGTTCAATAGATTTCTCTACAGTATTCTTTAAGAGTCTGTCTGTGTGAAGGCGTTGTTGGTGACTTTAGCTCTCGGCTCTTTGCGCCAGGTGTCGAGGAGATGATACCTTGATCCATCCGGAAAAGTGACGACTTCTTCTTTGGTGATTCCTAAGTAACCATCAGGGATGAATCGTCTTTCATAGTTCTTCAAATGTTGACGTGCCGAAATCCGGGTTGCTCTCAAGAGTTGTGTCGCTTCACCGGGAAAATAATGACTTGGAGCACCGATGAAAAAGAAGAATGGATTGGACGACAACTGGTTGTATGCATTAAAAGGTCTAGGAAGCCTGATCTCTGGATAGTCTGGAACAAGTAGTGGTTTGTTGGTTTCAACTCTCTGGGAAGGTACTTTCAGTCCCTCAGAGCAGGTCCTGGCAGCAGAAGACATGCTTAGGTCCAGGGGTACAAAGGGCTCCTCTTGGGCACTGACTACCGGTACTTCCACAGGAATTGGAGATGAGGAAAATTTGGCAGACAGACTGTCAGGAGTCGACACTCTATCAGGGGTGGCTAGTAGATGATTTTCCTTGTCATCACTGGAGGCTAGAGGATCATTGAAAGACATCAGTTCAGGAAACGACAGGCCTGAAAAGTCCCACTCAGACAAATCCAATGGGTCCTCCTGATGAACTGAGGTGACAGATGAAATATCAGAATATAAGGGGGATGATGGTCCAGTTGTTCCAGGTAAGGTATTTTCAGATTTCTTAATTTCAACATTTGACTTGGTTTGGTTATGCACAACCTCTTCATGTTTCCTTAATTGATAGGATCTGGTTTTCGGAACTGAGTAATTACAGTGACAACAGGAAACACGGTCGCCATGAACATTGCGGATATGTCTGGATAGTTTTGGTCGACTGAAGAATCTCCGTCCACATTCATCACACTGGTGTAAAGGCTCACTTGAGGAACTACTGATAGTAAGGTATGAGGTTCCACAGTATCTGTGAACACTACAATTAAATATACTACAAATTACATTCAAACAAAGTGATTAAACAAAAGAATTAAATTTTTACACAGAAGTATTAATCAATATGGTCATTTTGGGTCCCCTGGGCACGGGTATTCATATTACTAGATGGTACAAACCATCTTCTCATTTTCCCCACAAATGGTTTTAATCTATTTATATGAACAATCTTTGGTTTCGCAGTGGAAGAAGATTTTATCTCAAATATCAGGTCTGATATCTTCCTGATTATGGTGTAGGGCCCCTCCCATTTACAAGAAAGCTTTGGGGATCTCCCCTTGATTTTTGCTGGGTTAAACAATAAAACACCATCCCCTTGAGAAAATGTCTGGTCAGTCATCTTAAGGTCATAATTTCTCTTTTGACGGTCACTAGCTTTTGCTAAGTTCTCTCGAGCACTCTCATGCACATCCCAGTTTTGTCATGAGGTCTTGAACATAGTCAGACACTATTTTCAGATCTTGGGTTCTACCATATATCAAATCAACAGGCAAAAGGGGTTCACGTCCAGACATCATAAATGAGGGGGTTTCTCTGGTACTCTCCTGAATAGATGACCTATATGCTAGCATTACAAATGGTAGTTTCTTATCCCAATCTCTCTGACTTTTGCTGATTGATTTGCTTAGCATATCAATTATGGTCCTGTTTATTCTTTCAACAAGTCCATCACTTTGTGGATGATAAGGGGAGGTTCTAGTTTGGTCAATTCCAAGGATTTTGCACAGTTCTCTTAATAAATTGGACTGGAATTGTCTCCCTTGGTCAGAATGTATCTGTAATGGCAATCCATAGTGACAAATAAAATCAATCAAGAAATCGGCAACGGTACTAGCCTCTTGATCCACCATGGGGTAGGCTTCTGCCCATTTCGTAAAATAATCAGTAATGACCAAAATGTATTTGTGTCCATTCTGGGTTTGGGGCAATGGACCCATGATATCTAGAGCTATTCTCTCTAAGGGTGCACCAACATTGTATTGTGCCATAGCTCCTCTAATAGGTTTTGAAGGGGGTTTACGTTTTTGACACACTTTACATCGTTCAATCCATCTCCTGGTATGGGACATATAATCTGACCAATAGAATCGTTCCCGTATTTTGTTTATGGTCTTGGTTACACCCAAGTGACCTGAAAGCAAAGAGTCATGTAACAATGCCAGAATTTCATTTTGCCAACATTTTGGAACTAAAAGTTGAAGCCTGTCAGAATTTTTGTCTACATCCACCCATCTCCTGTATAAAACTCTATTAACAATTTCAATTATCTTCCATTGTGACCAATATGATTTTAAAGATGGAGATAAGTGGGAAATTTCCTGCCACTTTGGAGGTTCATTTTTGTATTTCTCTTTCAGGGAGAAGACATGTTTCAGAACAGGGTCCTGTCTCTGGGCTTGAGAGAGTTCATCATTGGACTTTGATTGGAACCAAGAGAGATCACTTCTCCCTGGCACTGAACTGGGCTGTACTGTAGACACTACATTAATTTGCTGCTGAACATCAGTCAAGACTAGAAGTTTGGGTTGACACTTGGGCCACATGTTCACAAGAAATGATGTCTTTGTCTTCCTGTCTGCAGCAAAATTTACAAGTCTGGCAGGGTCTACGAGATAATCAGTCAGCATTGCTATGCTGTTTTCCAGGGCAATGGCGAATTTCGAAATTGTATATATCAAGTTCTTGAATCCACCTCGCTAGCTGTCCCTCAGGATTTTTGAATCGACGAAGCCAGCTGAGAGCACCATGGTCTGTTCTAACAAGAAATTTAGTACCAAACAAATAGTAATGAAAATGTTTGATAGCTTCAACCACAGCCAATAACTCTTTTCTAGTTATACAATACTGTCGCTCATGCTTGGACAGACACCTGCTGAAATATGCAACATGTTCTCCATCTTCATGAACCTGGGACAAAACAGCGCCAATGGCTGTGCCACTAGCATCAGTATCTAGTATAAACGATTTTGACATGTCTGGGTATGACATTATAGGTTTTGTCATTAAAGCAGTTTTAAGACGCTGAAAAGCGATGTCACACTCTTTGGTCCAAAGGAAACGTGCTGTTTTCTCTGTCAATTTATGTAAGACCTTTGCAATGTCAGCAAATCCTTTTACAAAACGACGATAATATGAAATGGTCCCAAGAAAACTTCTTAGGTCTTTTACATTGCAAGGTGTGGGCCAATCTTTGATTGCCTCGATTTTACTAGGACATGGTTCAATACCGTTTTCAGACACTACATGTCCTAAAAATTTGACTTTTCTTTGAAACAAATTGCATTTCTTTGGGGAAATCTTAAGTCCTGCCTGACTTATACGTTTCTGAACATCACTAAGACGGTCTATATGGGCTTCAAAGGAATCAGAAAAGATGATAATATCATCAATGTAAACAAGACAAGTCTCCCATTGTAGTCCTGCTAAAACACTCTCCATAAGCCGTTCAAAGGTCGCGGGACTATTACAAAGACCGAAAGGCATTTTGGTAAACTCATATAGTCCGCTATTTGTCACAAAAGCTGTTTTCTCTTGGTCTGCCGGATCCATTTTTACCTGCCAGAAACCTGACTGTAAATCAAGGACAGAGAACCATGAAGATCCACGCAACACATCAAGGGAGTCATTGATTCTGGGCAGAGGATATGAGTCTTTTATTGTGACCTCATTGACTTTCCGATAGTCTACACAGAACCTTATAGAGCCGTCCGATTTACGCACAATAACGATAGGGGAAGCCCAAGGAGATTTAGAAGGTTTAATAACACCAACATCTAACATCCGTTTCAATTCTTTTGAAACTTCCTCTTTCTGGTATATGGGTATTCGTCTTGGGGCTTGTTTTATGGGACGGGCTTGACCCGTATTTATTTTGTGTAAAACACAACCAGTTTCTCCCAAATCGTCTTTAGAGGTTGCAAACACACTTTAATATTGACGCAAAAGATCGCACACTTTCGTCAATTCCACCTCACTAAGATTATTTCTACAAGAATCAAGAACAACTTTGATATGGTCAGGAACAGACACATGTTCCTGTGGTACCTTTAGAAGGTCAATTTTATTCAAGGTTTGGGCATCCATTTCATCACAAGATTGGTCTTGAAAAGACTACACTACTGTCGAGAACTATCTCGCACTCGGTCGTAACCGTATTTTTATATATGGTTTGGGGAGTATCAGAAACATTGACAACACGCACAGGTATTTCACATTTATTAGGGTCAAAAACACTTTTGCCCACTAAAATTCCTCTCTTCGACAAAGACGGACAAATATCCTTAACAACAGCCGTTTTCCCAAATGGCTGGACACCCACAATTTTTGTTGGAATTATCATTTCACTCGACGGAGGGATAACTACATTTTCAGTCAACGACAGTTTGAACAGATTCTGAATTTGGCTGTGAAGTCTACAATTTACCGATTCACCATTAAACTTGAGCGTGCCCTCACCAAGTCTCAATTCACATTTATTGTCCCTCAAGAAATCATATCCAAGGACCGCGGGTACCTCAATATCGGCCACTAACATCCTATAGCTATAGGGTTTACCATCAATAACAAAGTTCATCCGGGCGGCTCCCGCCGGGGTAATCATTTCACCATCAGCCACTTTCAATTTTCCACAATTTCTATTCAAACTTGGTCTAACATCCTCCAAAATCTCTTCAAAAACCTGCCTATGCAGCACAGAAACTGAGGCTCCAGTATCAATCAAACAATTTATTTCTCTATCATTCAATTTTGCAACAACAAACAAACTATCACTGTGAGCCTCTTTAATTTCAAAAATTTGCTCTTTAGGTCTATCAACGTCTTTCGATTCACAATTTTGGTTTCTAGTATCACAGGCTGAGACTTGACCTACAGGCCCAGCCTCTGGTCGTTTAAAGTATCGCGAGCGCGATCACGCGATTTCTCATAAGTCTCAGACCTTTCCACAAAATTTGGGTTGTCATTTATTTTATGGGAGGAATTGTTTAATTTTCCCGATTTCAGATCAAACTGGCGTTTTCTACACTTGTTTTGAAAATGACCCGGTTTCCCACAATAGAAACATTTCTTCACGTCATTTCTCTGGTTTGAAGGGTCTGAACGCGAAACATTGGTCTTAGAATTTTCTCCTATCACATATAGATCTTGAGAACTATGGTCACAAATCTCTTGCTGTTATCGCAACTGTTGAGTATTTGCGTATTTCCGATTTCTACTCATTTTAAACGCTTCATATTTCAACGCGAGATTCAAAGCTTCGTCAATATTTTCGGACGCACACTGACAAATTGCCCATTCCATATCTTGGTCATGTAAGGCATCGCAGAAACATTTATATGCCAAAGTATCCCTGACTTCACACGGGGCTGTTGGGTAAGCCAGTCTGGCTAGTCGTTTTATATCTTGGGCTAATTCAGAGAGGCTTTCGTCTCTTCTCCGATAACGACTATTCATTTCTGCGCGGTACATTTCCGTTTGATTTTTCGGTTCAAAACGAGTTTGAAGAACAAATTTCAACTCATAGTAATCATCAAGTTGATGAGGTCTAAGATCAGTCAGAACACTTCTTGCAGTGCCTCTCAAACAGGCCGCTAACTGTAGGGCTTTTATCTCACTGGACCAGTTATTCAACCGACACACACTTTCAAACTGAGTTATAAAGTCTGTGCAGCTAGATCTACCGTCGTATGTGTCAGGTTTTGCTATAACAGTCTGTCGAGTCTTAGCTTGAGCTTGGTTTTCAATATTTGATCTGGACTGAAAGTTTGGTCTATCTACACATACATTGTTTGAGTGTGTCTGTGTTCGTGAATCGAACGAACGGAA
This sequence comes from Magallana hongkongensis, assembly GCA_016163765.1. Taxonomy (NCBI): domain Eukaryota; kingdom Metazoa; phylum Mollusca; class Bivalvia; order Ostreida; family Ostreidae; genus Magallana; species Magallana hongkongensis. Next base: position 80,730,976 of record WFKH01011926.1, on the reverse strand, counting down.
ATGCGACTGGTCGACGTCATTGGGCAATGTATGCATATTCACATCATGCTCACTCACTCGGTCAATAGTCCTATAATCACTAATCTCACTTCTACAATCCGTCATGTCACGATCTTTATCAACAAAACGGTCTAAAGTCCTTGTAAGTTTTTCTAACACAGTAGAAATATCACTAATCTGGGATTGTAAAGTATTCACTTTGGTTTCAATATCGGGGCTTGGTTCATCCCCACCCTGGTCATTGGGGTTCAAATTACTACCACGTGATTCTGTCATTTTTTTTTTTCTTTTTAAACTTGGGAAAATCTAGCAAGTGTAAATTCAAAATAACTAATTTGGCTGAATAAATTTATCCTATCCCACCGCTGCCACCAAAATGTAACGTTTTCGCCTGAATGAGTTCGTAAGATAGGATAAAATTGATCTGGTCTAAAATTCTGGTAGCGAATTTAATATGGTAAACCTGGTAGCGGTTATTTTATAAAGAAATCAACAACACGATAATAAAGGTTTTATAATTATATTATTATGATATTTAATTTCAATTAACAAATCAAACAACAATAAATAACCAGTTACGCAGCGTCACTTGCTAGATTTTATAATAAAACCCCCGAAATTCAAATAAAGTTCAATTATAGTAAATTTTCCTAAATAAATAAATTCAATTACCTTGCCATTGGAATTGTCTGGTAACGACAATAGATGTCTATAAACAGTCTGGTAACGACTTCTAAATAATCTAATTCCAAATCGCCTAAATCTCAAAATAAACTGACTTCCAACTTCCCAACGTGACAACCTAAATTCAAACTGACTTCTCAAAAACAAACTTAAAACTGAACTAACGTTTAAAATGCTCACGTTTATATATGACGTCAAGTAACCTAACGTGACGTTGCGCAACCCATTTGGTCGACTATTCTAGGTAAAAGCTACACATAAATTCCCGTCACCGGAAGTATGAGAAAATGAAAGTAGAAAACATACGATAAATATGGGATGAATTACAAGGTAAAACAATGATATACAACAGATTAAATACATCTTAAACATATAATAATGATGAATGATGCTTCCGGTTGTTACTAATATACAATTTTAAATACAAAATGCATTTTATGAATACAAATAAACAATCATACATCAAAAATCGTTACACTATTTTAGTTAATCGCAATTTATCAGTAACGGTACAATATTTCGAGGATTGGACGAAATGGGTTTTTTTTTTGTTTTTTGTTTTTGTTTTTTTTAAATAAACGATATATTTATGTAAAGTCCAAGGACAAACTGCATTTATAACTTAAAAATGCCTTTTTAAAAAAAAATACTTTTAATTTAAAGTCATATATCACCTTCATTTGCCGGTGCGATTTAAATTTAACATTTGACGTGTTTGGATACGCACGTCGCCTAATAACGAAATACATATGACGTCAAAAATACTTTAAATTAAGTGGTGAATATTTTTGTCAATTCGTTTAAAAAAGATTAAAAGAAATACTCCCGGTCAAGGTATTGATTGCGTTGATTTAAGAAATACCGTTTGGCAATACAATTTTACTTTCTGAACACTTTATCATTGCCGCATTTCGATGTAGTTGTTTAGTTACTGTTTAGTTACTTTAGTTACCTTTTTCTTAAATTAAAAAAAAAATATTTACTTTCAGAACAACAGAATACGATTTGAAACAGCTTGTTTGATTTTAATTTTGTGTGTTTTGCAGTTCTTTCAAAAACACGCATAACGACCATGATGTTGAAAGTTTAAACATTATTGTAGAAATGCCTGTTCCCGTAGCTATCATCGTCTGTGAAGGGGATTTTAAGACCATTGAACACATATCTAAGGCACTGCAAAACAAACTTCCAGTAATCATCATGAAAGGATCTGGAATGGCAGCAGATCTGGTGTCGGAACGTTTGGAAAAGTACGTTTCATAATATATAACATCACGTTTTCAGGTTGTTAAGCAACCAAGCAACATAATTGCAACAGTTTTAAATTCTGAATTAACATTGCATACATTTGTTTCTAAATACTTACTTCTTACTTTCAATATTTGTTTTCACTTTTTTATTCTTTTATTGTCGTGTCTATGTATGCATGCACATTTAAAATGGTCATATCTACATTTCATTCATAAGCCCGGCTGAATTTAAAAGTTTTATGTATAATAAATTACATAACCCTTTTCCCATTCCAAAGTTGACATCCACATACACTGCTTTATGAAATCTTATCTTCAGGTAAAAACAAATCAAAGAAAATTTTAACTTACAGGTTATTTTCTATGAAAATGCATGCTCTGGTTCTCAGTTATTTTATTAAAGATTTAAAAAAAAAAATCTTTATGCATGTATCTACCATAAAAAATATTTGATTTTAGTTTCCTAAACACTAGATACATAAAAAGAACTGAGCTTTGAGAGTAACATTAAGATGCTTATTTGTTGCTCTAAGGTCACATGAGTTGAAAACTTGAAAAATTCCGGCGTCCGTCTATACTGTATGTCCGTTTGTGAATATTCAATATTCTCCAGAAGCACTGGGCTAACTGCAATCAATCTTAATTCAAAGCATTATTAGATAAGAGGGTATTAATATTGTCAATTCGATGGGCCACACCTCGTTCAAGGGGATATAATTAAGCGTTATTGAAAAGTTGTTGATATTTAATTCAAAACTCTTCTCAAAACCCGTTCGTTCAGAATGTAAGCAGCTTCAGGTAGTATAAATTCAATTTTGTTTAAATCATGATCCCAGAGTTAGGTTGGGGCCAACAATTATTTAAAGAGGTTCGTTCCTCTGTTTTTGGGTAACCATCTTTGGGGCACATCCAGTCTGCAATTCTGCATCATATATTCATTCTGCTCGTACAATGCCAAAAAAAAACTATATTGAATAAAATTATTTAAAGAAAATTACATGTTTACAAAGTTTAGTAATGGACTATATTTTGTGGCGGAAGGTTTTTAAGAAGAAAATGAACATTTTTCATAACTCAGTAGTTTTATAGTACTGTTACTTTAGATTCCAAATTTTCAGTGGAAACCAAACTTCCAAACAGTTTGTGCATTACAATATCTTCATGTTGTTCCGAAAAAAACATATGTAAACAATTTTAAATATTTCAATCGACATATTTGGCAATTTCAGCTTTTATTTCATTAAAGTCTAGAAAAATTAACTCCAAATTTTGCCTAAAATTAGCTTATTTCATGCCATACCTCACATTTTTGAAATGTAAACTCCTACGTTATTTACTTTTACAAACACATTAGATTTTTGTCTATTTGTATGCAAAGTTTTGAAAAGATGGCATTACTAATATTTTTTTTTTATTTGAGTTAATACGTTTTACGGTGCGACCGTTGGGGCGAGCGCAGCTTATGAATAAATATGTATATACGTATCATTATTTGAGAAATAAACAGCAATTTAAAACGTTCACCGGGATATGAAGTTGGTTGGTCACATGAACAAATCCTGTGAAGCCCGAAGGGCTTCTCAGTAGATTTGATCACGTACCAACCAAGTTCATATCCCGGTGAACTTTTTAACATTGCTGTTTATTACTTATATTTACGTTTGAAAAAGACAAATCGTTCAGAACTGTTAAAATTACCGAGATTTTATGTTTACAATAATCCAAGCGATAAGCGCGTGCTACGATCATTGTGACGTCATGAAAAAGTTCATACAGAATTGAACGTTTTCGCTATTCTAAAGGTTCATATAAGGAAACACATTTGCAAATGTAAATATAATAAATTAATTAAAAAAATAGTATGGTTTTACAAATGCCGGGATGCAAAAAAAACCTAAATGAACTTGAATACAAATTAAATGCAATATAGCTTCTTTTCATTAATCATAATTTTTACGCTACAGTATATAAGCAATACCTCGGGTTTTTATTGATTTATGATTGTATGAGTACTGTAGAACTAGTTTAATCTAGGATACAATGTCGTTGAATAATAAAGATTCTAACATAATGTTCAATGCAGAGTTTTTTCCTTTTGAAAAGTAATTGTAACGTCAGTTCACTTTGGCATTTTAGTTTTTATAGTTTTGTCTGGTTGGTTTGATTTGTAAAACCTCCGCCGTGAATCAAGGGTCACGAATACCCGAAATTTGCGGAAATTCCCGGAATCCTCTCAAAGTCTTTTAAATGTGAGCATTCAAATGAGTGCAAAATACAATTGTTTCATATCTCTGAAGAAATACCCTCATTCGTTAGCTTTTGCAAGATTTTGAGAGGATTTTAAATTTCGGTTAGAGTTATTTCCCCTCATTGAACGTGATTTGGTACAGGGTTTCATGGACATCATAACCATGCATTTAAATTTTAAGGTTTTCTCAAATTTATATGGGTGTAAAAAAGATTTTCTAAGATTTAATATATTTTCATTAAATGGCTACTGAATACATGATTCCTTTCGCCCCGTGTTATTTTCGCCCTTCTTCACTTGCAAACGGTTTCGCCCTGTCTTATATTCGCCCAGACATAGTTGTGTTTAAAGAAAGATAATATTGGAGATTGAAATTCGCCCAGTCTGAAATTCGCCCGCTGATAACGAGGGCGAAAGGGGCGAAAATAAAACGAGGGTGAATATATCCCCATATACAGTATATTTGCCCCACCCTAGGGCCTGAACCCTTTCTGCATATTTGGCCCCGCGCAGAAAATAGTAATACATGGCGTTGTAGTTTTCAAGACGAAGTAATAATTGTAAAATTGTTAACGGACGACGGACGACGCGATATGCACGACAACAGACGAATACGAAATAGATCACCTGAGGGGCTCAGGTGACCTAAAAATGTAAAAAGACAGATATCACATGGAATTTTACTTTTGAATTTTAACATTCATTTAACACAAGAGACATCTCTCAAAATGCAAATCGTGACGTTAAAATCAACTATGACGTCATAAATATGAAGTATTGACAAGTGACTCTCTACACATTCCTGTTAAATCAATAGGGAAGTTTGAACATACCTAGACATATGCCCGCGAGTCGATTTTTTTATATAGTGCTAAAGTTTATTTTTCATTTCAAAAAAAGAAATTATTTGCGTCATTTTTGTCTTTTTTACACGTGGTATTACAAAATAAGATGAACTAAAAAGGTATACATGAGCACGCTAGTGTTTAGAAGGCAATGACCATTTTTCAAAACTTTTTTGTTTAATTTTGACTGATTTTTATTTAGCAATTTCTGTTGAGGGACTCTAAGAATTGACAACGTTTCTAAATGTTTTTACAAGAAACATTTAGTAAAGCTTAGTTTATCATTCACGCTCACATTATTCAGTAAAACTCGTCTTTTAATTTTCGTCGCATACTGCAAGAAATGACAAAGTACCCATGCTAAAAGTATGCCTTTTTTGTAGTCCCCAGTTATCGCTGAAAAAGAAAGCTAGTATTTTATTTGGCATTCAAGTTGATGATGGAGAATACATTGGCTTAAAGGAAGATATAAAGTCCATTGAAGAATCTAGGGATTTGGTAAGTTGTAATTTTAAAGGAACACATTCATCAAAGCCATACACTATAAAACTGTATACTTGCCGAATGTGTCTGTTAATTTTAAATAGATAATTTAAGTATATGTCCATGCATATGATGATAAAGATGATCTAACCCCAAAAGGCAAACATTTTATTTGTATTCTATGAAATGAAAATAAACTTTCACGCAATTTTCGCGAAAATTACCCGCACGCCAATAAAATAATTTAGTCAATTAATCATTGATCAAAACTTCATCATTTATCAAAGCTAAGTTATTTCTTAATAAATTAAAACAAGTTTTCGGTTATTTAATGTAAATATCAGATTTGTATAAGCAAATAGCTTACCATTAGCTTTACTAGAAAAAAGACATATATCTAAAAAAAACCAACGGAACAGGTCATTGGTATAGATTACGATAAAGAAAAAAAAATAGATGGTTGCACAATACTCCTAAGATTTAATCAATAGCGCTTTTTCTTTATCATTGTATTGTAGGTCGGAGTCTTTGACCTTGAACGAGATGACCCACTTATGTTGTCCAACATCGTAGGGGAGGCAATCGTCAGTTGCTGGTCAATTGAAAATATCTTCAAAAGAGAAAAAACCAAAGTTGGATGTAACTTATCATTTAAAAGTTTTATTTTAAAACAAACTCTAGTGGAATAGTACTGATATTTTTTTCGTCAACGGTTCAAATGAGCTTTTTAAATAACCCAACCCCTCTGTAAACTTTCAACATTTAAAAACCACTGGACAAAATTGAAAAAAAAAAACACTGTTATGAGAAGGGATGTAACAATTGTTTAAAATAATTTTTTACCCTTTTAATATTCTAGATAATCCCGGGACTTTATAAATAAATATGTCTTCGGAGATAAACTGACGAAAACGTTAATTTAAGTTGAATTTGTACAGATATTATTTTTGAATTGTTTTTAATGCATTCCTTACGCGAGTCGAGACCTAGAATCAGAAATCTTTGTCCATTCATGCACATAAGGCACTCAGGTTCCGGCAATAAAACCAAAGTTTTTAATTTTAAAAGGAGTTTAACTTAATTCTTTAAAAGGCTCTGATTCAATTAACCTTGTAAATTTTTTAATTTTGCAGCTTTAATTAATTTTAAAAAATGCAACAATTGAGTACATTCAGATTTTTTTGCCCAAATCTTATTAATCAATTGACCGTAACAACTTGAAGGATCAACAGTTCTTCGTATTGTTTTTTATCATATAACATTCTCATTAACCTTCTTAAATTAAAGTCATAGTGACAAACCTTTTAAATGCTGTGGTTTAGATATATATAGTTTCTGTCACAAGGCATATAATAATCAAAAGTTGATAAAGATTTGTTGAACAATGAATATTTGCAGTAGAGAGGGTCACAGTAATCTACTTTTAGATATTTATCATCAATAACAGACCAAAAAGTTATGTCTTTTAGCCGCTATCTTTTGGAAAACGATATAAATTTCTCACTGTAGCCTTTGCAGTTTAGAAGGTTGTAACTTTGCCTTTCGACATTAAAATCCGTTTCGGTTGTCTATTTTGATTACCTCAGGATGGGGCAACCCCTATATTGAAAGCATAAATTAAATTCAAAGAGATTTCATTACAGGACGCCCAAGTCATTGGTAGCATAAATAATAATCTTTTGACATTTACGTTGACCCCGCAATAATACAACATTTGCAAAGAGTGGACTATTATATTGTATTTTGTTTGGTGTGTTAGACAGATTATTTTTTTATATTACACTTTGGTTCTTTATACATTTATGAATTGTCAAATATAGAAATTGGTGTAAAATTGATGTCAATTATTTAAAAAGCGATTCCATACCCTCGTTCAGATGACCGATGAGGTCACAGGGCCTCTTGGATCGGGATCTCAATTTATTAATTTGATTTTTTGTTCTGATTTGATAAGTTACAAAGAAAATGGTGCCTCAACAATCGGTGTCAAAAACTGAACAAGATGTCAAGATACTCAAGAAGTATACTCTTGCATGGAGACTTCTGCGTACCAATTCCGTCGATCCGGAGTTTATTATTCCACTTTTTGATGAGTTTAAGGAATCAAGACCATTCATATTAAATCCAAAGTATTCAACTCCTACATCACTCCCGCTATATTTCTTTTTTGGATATCAGCTATTACAGGAATCTGATCTTATGAAAAGATGTGGACCTGTAAGTAATTCTCTATTCTAAATTTGAATGTGGTTTTTTAGCTCACCTGAACCGAAGGTCAAGTAAGCTTTTCTGATCCCCTGTTGTCCGGCGTCCGTTCGTCCGTCCGTCCGTCTATCCGTCTGTTAACTTTTCACATTTTTGACTTCTTCTCTAAAACCACTGTGCCAAATTTAAGTAAACTTGGTACAAAGCATCCTTATGGGAAGAGAATTCTAAATTGTTAACATCAAGGGCTAAACCCTTTTTAAAAGGGAGATAATTGCGAAAAAGTGAGTATAGGGTGTGTGTCTTTAAAACTCTTCTTCTCAAAAACCACAGCACCAGAAATGCCAATATTTACACAAAAGCTTGTATACATAGTGAAGAATCTAAATTATAAAATTCGTGATCCCCGGACCATAACTGGGGCCCCAGGCGGGGTTCAAAGTTTAACATAGAAATAGGTAGGAAAATGTTTAAAAATATTCTTCTCAAGAACTACTGCACCAGAAATGCCAATATTTACATAAAAACTTGTATAAATAGTGAAAATTCTAAATTGTAAAAACATGACCCCCGGACCAAAACTGGGGCCCAAGGCGGGGTTCAAAGTTTGACATAGAAATGAATAGGACAAATGTTTAAGAATCTTCTTTTCAAGAACCACTTCACCAGAAATGCCAATATTTATACAACAGCATGTATATAAAGTGAAGATTCTAATTTATAAAAATCATGTCCCCAGGACCAAAACATAGAAATACATAGGAAATGTTTAAAAATCTTCTTCCCAAGAACGACTGCACAACAAATGCCAATATTTATTTTAAAAAAAAAAAGCTTGTATATATAATAAAAATATTGAATTGTAGAAATTGGAACCCCCGGACGAGAACTGGGGCCCCAGGCGGGGTTCAAAATTTATCATATATAGGAAAATGTTTAAAAATCTTCTCAAGAACTACAATGCAACAGTTTGGGATATTACTATGCATATATCCGTGGCTATTGTTCATTATAAATTGTTACAATCGATCGTGACCCCCAGACTATTACTCGGGCACCAACAGGGGTTTAAATTTTAACATAGAAATATATAGGAAACATGTTTAAAAATCGTGTTTTCGAGAACTACAATGTTACAGTTTGCAAGGATTCTGTAATAGTGGAAATTATAAATTGTAAAAGCCGTGAACCCCGGACCAACACTGGAGCCCCAGAAGATTTCAAAGTTTAACACAGAAGTATATAGGGAAAGTGTTTAAAAATCTTCTTCTCAAGAACTACAATGCTACAGTATGTGAGATTACTACGTAAGCATCCTCAAATAGTGTAGATTCTAAAAGCCGTGACCCTCAATCCTATACTGGGGCCCAAGAAGAGGTTTAAAGGTTTACATAGAAATATATATGAAAAATGTTTTTAAAAAATTTTCTCGAGAACTACAATGCTACAGTTTGTGAGACTACTATGCAAGGATCCTCAAATATTGTGGATTCTAAATTATTAAAGCCAACCATAAACCCTGAACCTATACTGGGGCCCCAGAAAGAGGTTCAAAGTTTAAAATAGAAATAGCATATGCTACCAAATAGAATGTTACAAGGATCTGTTGTTCAGGTGAGCGATGTGACCCATGAGCCTCTTGTTATATTCTATTATCTAATTTTATCATTTTCAATTTTAATTTCAATTTATCGTTCTAATGCTTAATTTGAAATTAGATTTAAAATATAGTTGATTTAGAAATATCAACTTTTATATTTAAGAAAACACTTAAGTTCCTATGAGATTACAGATGAGAAATAATACAAATACGTGTGCATTTTAATCAATAACGATTGTAAAGTACCCTTTCGTAAAAAAAAAAAAAAAAAAAAATAGGTACCAGCATATATGGAATTTAACATCAAACGTTAAAACTATGATGGAGCTAAAATAATTTTAACATTTAATTCAGATTCTTCTCTTGGAGGCATTAAAGGCAAATCGATGTGATTACGTAAGGGTTTTGCTGGACCAAGGTGTCAATTTTGATAGAAGATTTCTGCCTGAGTTGTATGAACAGGTATGCATACATGTTCTTGATAAATGCTTGACTAGTTTGTTTTTGACTTCTCTTTAAGCATTGTAAACTGGAATAAATATACATTTTTACAGACAGTTTCGTGCCAGGATTGCAAGTTTAAAGACGACCCTGATTGTCTTCATATGCAATGGATTTTGAAGGTTTGTGACTACTAACATTGTGTCTATCTTTTTAAATGTTTATCTTCATTAATGCAAATTAAAATTCGCCTTTGTATATCATTTTGGAAATGTTGTTTTTATAGCAAATACAGATGAAAAAAGCAAAGAAAATTTGCCACAGGTACAAGTGTTTGATGGAAAAAAAAAGAAAGGGGGAGAAAAATGGAAGAAAAAACATAAGGACAAACTTATAAAACTTCCAAAGTCTGAAACAAAAGCATCAAGACATCTGTGTCGAAAACTTCTACGTTACAAAGGTGAATTTATCAGTAAAATTATTTATTCACTGTACGTATGACAGACAGATAGATAGATATATAGATAGATAGATACTTCGTACCAGCTACGTTATTTGTTATACTACTTTCCTATCCTATCTTATCGTGTATCAATCTTATCGCATTGTGCATGCATGCTATCATATCGTGCGTATATCATATTAGGTTTATATTAAATCGTTTTAAATGTCTTGTTTTTATTTATTTTTCAACAAAACAATAAATCTTTAGAATTTATATTGATTATATGATTAAAATAAATTTGATTTTTAGACGGGCTCTGCTGAAAGCAGAGCCCTGGCTGTAGGCAGGCAAATCGCCAAAGTTACTATAAATAGCACAGCTTCAAAGTAAACAAAAAAACGAACAACGTCAAAGTCAAAGCTTCGCTATACCAAATAGTTTCACAGAGAGCCATGTTTTGTGAAATATATTGTTTTTTGGGGGTTTTTTGCGAATAAATTTAGCAAAGAGTGGTTGTTTTCTTAATAATTGCGTGTTTAAAAAACAAGACTAATAGTCTGCATTTTTGACACACACAATGCGCATGAATTTCCATGAACTACTTTTCAAAACAGTAATCTTCGGCTGCACATCGAAGAAATAGGGGATTAAGTTAACTCTTGTTTCAAAGTGCAATGCACCGTTGATTTTATGCTACTAGACAGACATATTTTTGCTAATAGCCGCTTTCAAAATTTAGTCACTATCTGACGTTTTGCCGACATTAAAAGCATATGAGAGAGAGAGATATTGTCAGTCTTTACTGCACAATGTGCATTATACACATCAAAAGAGTCCGGCTTTTAGTACTTTAGTACTTTGATTATAGTTGTTCGTGTGAATATAACTAATACTGGATGTAATGGATCTTTATTGAGCGGTCGTGTTTTTCACAAATTAATACAAATGTAGGCAATAGTTATTTCCTAAATTATTTAGGCTCATATTTTTTTTTCATGTTATGTAGAATCAAAAGTTGATGACGAAAAGAACAAAAACAAGACCAGTGCAAAAACAGAGACTGATAACGAAGACCCAATATATTTAAATATTTCCGATATTTTACTTTGGGCAATCTTCGCAAATAGAAGAGAATTGGCTGAAATATGTTGGCTAAGAGGCACAGACCATCTCTGTAAGTTTTTTTTAATGATATATTATTCCAAACGTTATGTCATTTTTGAATTGAAAACAAAACCTTAACATTTATTTACGAGAATGGTATTACAAGATGTTACTTGTTAAGATTTAGAGAATAGTTACATATTTTTCATAAGTGTTAAATAGCATATTTTGAAAAATCCTGCAAATATGTAACTGTATCATTTTTTTTTCTTTTTAGTGACGGGTCTTATATGCTCGGCTATGCTTAAAAAGCTTTCTAATAAGGCCAATAATGTCAAAGAACAGGTTTTAGCAAAAGATCTTGAGGAACATTCAAGGTATAATATTGAAATAATATTAGTATTTTTTACGAGGTTTGTTCTAAAGTAGCGTAAACAATTGGCGTTATAAATGGAAGACACAGAACAATGAAACTTGGACCAATAAGAGTTGATGTATTTTTCACTTTAATTATTCATTGATCTCAAACATGGTCGGGAAATATATTGGTTAAATTTAAACATAATAGATAATAACTTGGACATGCGGCGCAAAGTTCAAAAAGAAAGTTCGAATTAGTATACAGAAATGAAGTTCGTGCAAAAAAGCACTTTTCAAACATTAATCATTGAAGACAAAAAGGTATTTAAATTTGTAAAATTTGTTTTATGTATCTTTTAAAATTTGTGAATAAAACAAGGTTTTTAAAAAAAATTTATAGCGCTTTTTGCAACAAGTTGAAATGTGAGTTTTTAGTAAAATGGCGACGTCACCGTTTGAGGCGGCACCGGCAGCTAATAAAATGTTGTAAACATCTTGGAACAAACCTTATATCGATTTTTTAGTAAATGAAATTAACTGAATCGATTAGACTGACACTTTTGATTTTGGAGACAAGCAACAAAGAAAATATATCAGACGAGTATGATGACATCATTAAAAAAAAAAGGCAGATCACTAGAAATGGACGAAAATTGCTGACAGATTACTAAGACGGATACAAAATATTATGTACATGTACAGATGTACAATAAAATATATGTAATATTTAAACGTCCATTGGCAAAAAGGTTTAATTCATGTCAAAATAAGATTACCCTATTTTTAATTTAATTTCATATTCAAATCATTTCGATACATTTGTGCAAATAGGAAATACGAATGTACATTATGCAGGCATTTGATGTATTGACAGTTAGTAAACATATATACATGTTTATAGATGTTTTTATTATTAAATAATTATTAGTCAACAAATTGGACAAAACCCATTATAATAACGAGTATTCAATTTGTATATAACAATGAGAAGGGGGTATGTGTTAAAAAAAATAGTTTCCAGAAGTAATTGATGATGCATTTACCGTTTATAGATCACACGTAAAAGAAAAGTTTGTCTTTAAAATAAATCCTTCTTCTCAAAAAAACCCAAATAATATCATAATATAAAACAACCCATTTAATTTGAAAACTTGAATACATATAATCTTAATTTGAATCGGTAACCGTTCATTGTTGTTTTGATTGTTAAGTATTTCTTAAAAGAATCATATTGTAAAGTTTATTCATAACCAACAATATGCATTGGCAATGTTTGGATTTAGGTTATTTGAGGAACGTTGCCTTAGGATGATGGACAGCATGTACGAAGAAGACACAAAACATGCCATTGATTTGATGGATGACGAGGCGGTAGTTTGGGGAATCAGATCAAGTCCATTAACATTTGCTTATGAGAATTTCATGTATGATATTGTGGCTCACACCTGCTCCCAAAAATATATGAATAAGCAATGGTACAACAAATTGGCACCAGACCTGAAGCCTTTCTTTATGGTAAACATTTTAGTTAAAAACGTACGATTCAAGATTCAAGAGTTTGATATAAATACCATGAGTACCATTTATTTATTTGTATACCAGGTAGTTGAAGGCAATTCTGATGTTAATTGATTGTGTTACACTCATTATATATATATATATATATATATATATATGCTTACCACTTAACACATGCTATTGAAAGAGTTTATTATCATTATATTGTTCAAACTTGTTTTTTGCTTGTGTTCAATGTATATTATCTCGATATTGTTTAGTTTAATAGTATTTTCTAAATCACTGATTAATGAATCCTTTTAATGTCATAAAAAAAATTAAGGCATTATAGTGAACAGTAATATTTTGACCACTGCTGTAGATTTCAGAGAATTAGAAATTTCAATAGATTTGCAATTGTATCATACACTAATTTTCATAGATAACTAATTGTCAAGTTATCCGTTGTATAGATTAATAACATTTTCAATTTTTCACACACATTTTTGTATACATGCATTATTGTAATATAATTTTACTTGTTTTTATCATATTGACTATATGAAATTTTCACAATTTTGAATAATGAATATTTTCAGTCAATGGTCGATGAACCTGGAAAGTTCTTTACCGCACCGTTGACAAAATATCTATTCAATTATGTAAGTAAATAAAAACAGATCAGGTGTAAGAAATGTGCATTATTAAAAATTATTTTCTGTTTTCATTCAAAATTTTTAAACATTGTTTAAAACTTATTTTATTTTTAGATGATGTTTTTTCAATGCTAGTTATGTACAGTGCCTTTGTTCTCACTAGTGTCAGCACGAAGTATTATGAACTGAATATTGGACGCGCGTTTGAATATTACGTGTATTTTTGGGGAGCTGGCGATCTGATTGAAGAACTCATTAGCTGTTTTGTACGTATTTTAAAAAATGTCAATGGTGTATGTTATTCCATAGTATAACGAAAACCAAAAAGAAAAAAATGGTTAAATGTCAATTAGTTACTCTCTTATCTGTGTTTGTTAACAAAGCAATAACGCTAAACTTGATACACCTTTCGTTTATTAAAGGTTTGGGAAACCAAGGCTAAATATTTCGTTTCATACTGTAAAGCTATAGTCGAAAGTTGATTTCAAACAACATATCAATTCTATGAATTTCCAAAATTTGTCTAATTTTATGTAAGGTTTTAAATTAACTTGATAACTTGTAAATCGAGTTAATAAAAAAAGCAAAAAAAAAAAAAAAAAATTCAAACGGCATATTTTCAACATCAACAAACTTACAGTCTACATATTTGGAAAAATACTTAACCAGATACATGTATATTGTCAAAATATATATAAAAACACATTGATTTTTTTTTTCATTATCTAAAGGGATTAAAGGTATCGTAGAATTCGTTCCATTGAGAACCCGTACCTTGGATAACATGGGTACTGTTTCTCTGAGAAATCAGAGCGCTGGAGAACTTTATTATTTCCTGTCATACAAATAATCATATTTACACGCGATTAAGCGTCGTCCGGGCATTTTAGCGAGGTGTCAGTCAATAGCGATTTTTACATGTACTTAATGGGGTAATTCAAATTACTTAAACAGTTAGGAATTTTGTAAGCAACTTAAATTTTCGTTAAATATTGCGTACTGTGTTTGTGAATCAGGCTTATATATACATCTAACATATACATAGGGGAAACGATACCCTAATACAAGGTTAAGAGTTCTTCAGCGTACAACATCTCCAGCTTTTGTAAAATATACAATAAACAAAACTAAACGTAAGTAAATAATATAACTGTCAATTATTGTTTAGGTCACCTGAGTCACTCAGTGTTATCGGTCTTCGTCCGTCGTCGTGCATCGTCCGTTAACAATTCTACAAGTTTACTTTCTTCTTAAAAACCACATGGCCAGTTTTTACCATTTTTGATTTGAATAATATCTATGTATTAGTAGTCGCATTTGTGAAGCTATGACCTTACCAACCGGGGCCTCATTGGCGGGGCCGAGTATGCAAAAAAGGTCATTTTTCAAAAATATGTTTCCTAATCCCACACATATGGAAAAAAAAATAAATGCATGTTAATGATTTCCTTGACGTCCTTTACCAAAATTGTAAAATGTATTTTTCTAGGATCAGGGGATTAGGCCCTAGTGTGGGGCCAATATGGGGATATAGTAAAATTGTATTAATTCTTAGAAAACCTTCTTAGCTAGGGTATGGATTATCCAAGATTTATCCTACTCTTGGCCCCAATCACCCCCCCCCCCCCCCGCAATAATGTTTAGCAGAGGTAAAGTCAGAAGACTCACGGAGTAAGGTTTAGACACTCCTAAACGAAGCTTAAGATGCAAATATGACAAAAATTGTCCATCTAAGGGCTGTGGCACTCAGGTGACCGACAAGGCCTGTGGACCTCTTGTTTTTGCTTTTTTGCATTTACTTTTTTGCAAGTGCGTTGTTTTGATGAGTCTTTATTATTTTTTTAATAAAAAGAATTTGGTATAAAAGTGGGTTTTTTTGGTTGTCGTCGGAATAATTATCTTAAATGTTTGTCCTTGTGCATAATTTATAGGGTTGTCTAGAAGCTGAAGGTCGTTCCCACAGAAGCTACTATTCTCGTATGAAACGATACTTGTACGACTTCTGGAACTTAGTTGATCTGTTGTCATACGCCTTGTTGCTATCGGCACTGTTTGTGCGACACTTTTACATTGACGAAACTTTTACTATTGCAAGACGCATGTTTGCTCTATCACTGCTTGTGATGTATCTGAGATTCCTGGAAGTGTTTTTGATTCACAGAACACTTGGACCTACACTCATCATGATTAAAGAGATGGTATGTGCATTTTTTCTTAAAGTCAATCCTTGGAAGATTCATTGACATCGTTAAAAAATTAAAAGTATCAAATTCAATTACAAAAAGCGATTCTATTTTCGCAGAAGTGTTTAAACGTTGAATTTTTTTTTATAGCTTAAAGACCTTCTTGGCTTTCTGTCCATAGCTGTGTTTGTTGTATTAGGAGTTGGAATCTATTACCATGCAAATCTCTGGCCAGACCACCAAACAATATGGAGCGGTGATTGGACAAACTGGAGAATATGGACCATCATATACTACCCTTACTGGCAGCTTTACGGGGAATTGAATCTTGATCAACTTGATGGTTAATAACACATATCTTATTGATATTTATAATATATATAAAATATTACGAGCTTCTTAGTGTAATGTAGGTATAAATCTATTAAATGCAATAGTCTGTCAATAATGGTAGTTTTTCATCAAGGAACACGAAAAATACTAAATCAATAGTGTTTGAAATAATTTGAAACTGGTTTTTAAAGGCAATTGTCATCAAATTAAGTCCATTTCCTTCGTGGATAATAAATGTCATTTTCAATCGGTGTTCAGAAAATATAAGCCACTCTTTTTATAACTGTACTTCCAGGTAGTGTGACCGATTCCGAGGATCGTGAATGTACCAACATAACAGCTGTATGGGAGTCTGACACATCTTTAAACCGTTGTCCACAAGAAGACTGGACTGTTCAAGCTGTAGCGGCGATCTATCTGTTGTTCTCCAATCTCCTGTTGGTCAACCTTGTTATCGCCATGTTCAGGTGACACTTATTATTTATTATTGCTACATGTATATTATTTTGTTGCTAAATCAAATGGTTTAATTATTTCAATATACCAATCTTCTAATTTTTCAATGTTTCAATATATCATACATGTATAATAATTTATAAATGAAAACTGTTTATAGTGATCTTTAGAATTGTCTATAAATCTGTCTGTTTGATTTTTGATCCTGTTATGTTATATGGTTTAATGTAAAATGCATATCAGCTGTTCATTATAGTTGAAAACTCTTAAGAAATCAAAAAATACAGTAGTGAATAAACCCATCATGAAAATAATAAAAAAAAAATTTTCAAAGGTGAAGACCGCGTTCATCTTAATAATCCGGTTTTTCTTGTTTGGAGCATCAAAAAGCAATTTAATGATCAACTTTGCATTTTCATTAAATGAAAATGAACTTCCGATATGTATTGAGTTGTTGAATTATAAACATGGTTTTAGCTACACATTTGAGAGAGTACAGGAGAACTCGGAGAAGCTGTGGCGTTTTGAGAGATACACAGTGATCAATGACTATGATTGGAGGATCCCGTCTCCCATCAACATCGTATTTCTTCCATACCGCTTCTTCTGCTGCCCAATGAAAAGAAAAGGTTGTTTAAATAAATGTCGAGGTAGGAACAAATAGTTGTGTTAATTATACCATTGTACCTACAGTAGTTATCCCAAAATTGCGTAGACAAATCACGAAACTTAAAATATATATACTTCAATTTTACGAGACAACAATGTTTCGTAACACAGCCTTTTGTCGAACAAAACCCAAAACTCTAAATCCGTGGTTTGTTTATTTCCTGAGAAAAAATAGTAACATTGAGTTTTGTAAAGCGGCGCAATGTGTGACGATAAAAATGCTTTTTTTTGGGGGGGGGAGGTGTTTGTTTTTTGGGGTTTTTTTGCGTTTTATAGCTGAAAATGTCCTAGAAAATAACATGTTTTCCTGAACATGTACCAAACATGAATATTCGCTATGCATTTGTAGTTTTTTTTTTTTTTTTTTTTTTTTTTTTTGGGGGGGGGGGTTAAAAATATAATTTATAAACAAAAAGATCTGCCAATTTCAAACTTGACCTAAATTATTTATTGTCAAATATTCGTATTACCGAAATAGGTTCTTCAGTATTTTTATGCATTGTTATTTGCCATGATTTTTTGTTTTGGGGTTTTGTTTGTTTGTTTGTTTGTTTGTTTGTTTGTTTGTTTTCATTTGATGCCATCATTGTCGCGCCTGAATATTTTTTTTATGTTGCTTGCTTTCTAAATCAAAAAACACATTTCTAAGCGATTTTGTTAATCTCATTTACTTTAACATTGCCTAATTATTATCGTTACAAAATTGTATTAGTTACCTATACGCCGCATTAAGCGCTGATGGTTACATTTTACTTCATATTCAAATAAACACTATACTTGTTGCAGTCGACCAAAGTTGGGCCGATGAGTAGGAATATAAAACATGTTAATTTCTACTGGAGCATAGCAGGGGTGTTGCTATTTTGTAACAAAATGCCTCAGTGTGAGGTTTTAAGTGTTTTTAAGAATGAATAGGGTTTTTTTTTAATTCTTAACATTTAATACTTCAATAAGCTCTTGTAAGTTGTAGTATACGTCCAAATAAAGACGCTTCTGCGCTTGACTAAAAGATTTCAAAAATATTAAAAGCTGGACAATGACTCTGTTGCTTTTGTTAATTTTTTAATGCTCCTTATAGGTACACACGTAATACAAATCTATATAGGAGAAATAAAAATCATCAAAATCAAAAAGTGAAAGAAAGATACTACGGTTGATTTCTAAACCAGACCTTATAGAGATAGTTGTATGGAGAGAGTGAAATCCCTTTTTTTTGTCACGCTTCACAATGGGCCTCAAAGTAGTCAGTCCCGTCTTGATTATCTCCTCGTCTCCTCTTCCCTTCAGAGTTTTACTGTTAAAAGGGGGGTGTCCAAATTCTTGTACATAAATAGACCAAACATGTAAACATTTCTTGAACTGACTTGTTTATGCCAAAAACTGACCAAAACTGTCGTCAAATGATAGAAAGCAATACGAATAATGTTTTACTTTTTGTTATATATGCAAATTGCGCACACAAGTACAGAACAATGTCTGTTTCAATCACTAGGAACTGCGATGTACTGTGATATATATGGCAATTAGTTTATATATATATATATATATATATATATATATATATTGTTATCCAAAAAAAAGTATATTTATATTTACATAAATCAGTACATTGTTTAAATACATTAAATGTTATAGATATATTGACATATACTCTTCGCATTTTGAGCATTCATAAATATAAAATAAAGGAGAACTCGTGGATCATCCTAAAAATATAGTTTCCTTGATGAGTTTTCATTTTTCTGTTTTATATTATGTAAAAGAATTTTTCTGAAGAAATACAAATTAGTATATGCATAGATTTTAATATATTATATAAAAAAAATAACAAATTTTATTTTATTTATTTATTTATTTATTTATTTTTTTATTTTTATTTTTTTGGTTGAATAAGTACTCTTCCTCCCTGTTTTCGTTTCTTTTAGTGAATTTAACTTAACGTGTGTGACGCATGCTGACTTTATAATCTAGTTTTTTTTTGTTTTTTTTATTTTAACAATTTACTCGTTTACATCATTTGATATTAGCACATTATTTTAGTGCAAATCGCCTCAACCCTTTATAGCGCAAATTTGTTCGTTTGCTTGCTTGTTTGTTTGTTTGTGTTTTTGTGGTTTTTTTGGCTTCTATTTACTGAATTATGCCACGTGTCTACACAATTTCGGGACATTATTCATCATTTACATACATATTGCAAATCAATGTATTTTATTTATTTTTTATTCATTTTTACCAAAGTGCAGATATTTTTCATTTGAACATATGCACGAGATTCATATAGATTATTACATTGCATTTGTTATATTACATCCCATATTAGCCCGAGGTCGCTGTATATCAGCCCGAGAGCCGCCAGGCTGTATATAAGCCCATCAGAGGACTGATATACAGCGACCGAGGGCTAATATTGGATGCGATATAAAAAATATGCCATGTTATGTTTTTTTTTATATCATATACTTATACAAAATATTAAAGAAACTATAAAAGTCATCATGTGATGACTGATTATTGTCAACAACTGGCTTCATGTCTACATACTCGTCTATTATTAATTATTAGGTATGTTACTGACTGACTAAAGAAATATATTAGGTTGATCAATCTCATAGACGGCGAGGCGAAGCCGAGCTGACAATGAGATTGATCAAAACGATATACATGTTTCTTTAGTCAGTCAGTAACAAACCTAATAAGTGTTTTGTTTTCCCGAGGATTATCAAGTGAGACATTTATTCACAAAAAGTTATGATCTACGTAAATGCACGTAAAAGTGGCATTACCAATCGTCCAATTTTACACTGAGTAACTCAAACTCTTTAAAATTATCATTCTAAGCTTGCAAATGCTCTATGAAAATATTCGCTGCACCCTTGTTTACATACAATGTTTTGTTGTTATTCAATTTTTAACGTTTTCTCCATTTCCTTTGCGGAGGTTTGAGAAAATCTCGACGCTGCCATTTTATTTTGCTCCAGACAATACAATGCGATGTCAATTCAAAGTCCAACTACTCTAGTTTAAAAGTAATTTAAAAGGGCAACTACTCCAAATATTTTATGAATTACGAAACTCGGTTTCTGTATTAAATATTATGAAATGTCCAGATGAGTAGGCAAAACGTCGGCCATATTGCCGAATATTAATTCTCACCAGACGGACATAGAGATAAATCCGGCAGTGACGTGTCAAGCATAAACCAATGTAAGTGTGACATTTTAGTCCGAGGGAAAACAGTATAAACTTTCCTGTCAATTTACGTCAACTGTTTGTATACCAAGTTGACGTCTACGTAAATATTTGACATCATACTCGGATATCCGAATTGAACGAGGCATACCGATTTCTACGTCATTATAGCCGATGATTAACGGAAAGGGCTGTGTAAGAACAGCTGAAGATTGCCGGAAAGGGGTGTGTAATAAATTTTATTACACACCCCTAGGGTTTATCACGCACGGATAGGCGAATTTTCTGTTTATATTGCACAGGGAGGAAAAGGGTATATTTTCTATAAGTATATGATATAACGAATTATCAAATACCAAGGCATTTGTATTTAAAAGTTGAGTTGCAAAAAGTATATGTGTCACGATATTCAAAATGAAATACATTGTTGCCTTTCTGTTGTGTTTAAGAATATAATTCTCAGTTGTTAATTAAATAATGTTTAGTTAAATATATATGTTCAATTTAACAGAATCATCAAAATATTTTCATTCAATACTTGTATTTATTATTTTTGCAAAGATTAATTTGAGAATTACATGCAATAAAATAATGACGATTAAATAATTAGTATTTGTATTTTGCTAGAAATTTGCGACAGAAAAGAAATGGAAAAACGAATGAAAAAAATATCAGCTGACATGAAATACCACAAGAATTTTCAAAAAGTAATAGCGCTAAGAAATCACAACAAAATGTAAAGACAATTAACCGATTTGAGAATACACTTTCTATGGTTGGAGGATGAACAGCAATCATTGTTTGTCGTAGTAGAGTAACATCTTATTTTTTTCCTATGTCACAATGTAGTATACTAATGCCTTTAAAATTTAATGTTTCCACGAACCTCCTTTGAAGAAATTTCATTTAAAGGAAACACTGGGTACTCTTAATCGATATATAAAGATATATATATATATATATATATATATATGAAATCCATATCGCACAATTTTGTAACAAACAATGAGTTTTAACGAAACATCAAGACATAAATAGTTTTTAATCTTCTTATCATTGACGTCAATTTCATATTCTTTAAAAAATAATTTATATACTTGATATTAAAAAAATAATTACATGAATTTTTAGTGAAACCGTAAGGTTGAGAAAGGGTTATTTTCATGGGAGTGGTCAAATTCATTTATTAAGCTTGTCTTTTTTCATCATTTTTTAGATTAAGGTGAGGTTTGCGGCAACAGCGAGATAACTCAGATTTCCATTGTGACGTAACACCAGTTACCATATATATTTTGATATGACATCAAAATTTATATGATGTAATAATTGACTTCAGTTAATTTATTTCGCGGGGTTTTGAAGTTGACCTTAAATAATTTAACAGGACACATGAACTTACCAATTTTTACACAAAAAGTCCCCAACATATGGTTTTAAATAGTGTTAAGAAACACCAGATTACGCATATACTATGATTAATAATTCATAAAATCGGTGGACTTACATAAGTTTTAATTAAATTCAAAGGAGTCTTATTTTTTCTATTTTTAAATTGTTCATTAGAGATTAATAGAAACGAATATAACGATAAATAGTGATATTATTTTTTAACATTTTTAGCATAAATAGCCTCCAAACCAGACATATAAAATGCACATATTTTTACAAAAATGTTTACATTTCATCAAAATGACAGTTTGAAATTATAAACTTTGACCCTTTCTGAAATAAAACAGGTCCGGCAAAGCCATTTGAATTTACTGAAAAGAAAAGAAAGACTTCAGATTTGTGAACAATATGGTGTCACTTTAATGCAATCTCTAAAGATAGATAAAAAGGAATGCAAGCCGCAAACCTTACCTTAGTTTACTAGACATTACTAGAAACGAATGATATGATAATTGGAAACATTAAAAAAAGATTATATGATGCTCAAATGTTAAAAAAAATTAATGTAAATATATTTCATTTATTGTAGACTATTATTCAAAAAGAAGATTTTAATATTTTGATAATTAAAACTACGGTCAAACAAATTCATTTGAATTTGATGATATGACATAATTTATTATTGTAAAAATGATTAAAACAAATTGCAAACCTAACCTTTACGAATTTTGAAATGGTGATACCTATAAGGAACGTTGATTAAAATGATTAAATTGTTGATTTTAGCTATTTAATTGTTTTATTTTATTTGTTTATTTTGGTTTTGTATGTGTTTATCGATTTCTTGATTTGGGTAATAATGTATTTGGATAAATGTATTCCTTATATTTTTTTAATCGTCAAGTTCTTCATCTTCGTCTTTGTGACTGATATTCGAAACTAGTAAACTTCTATTCAAAAAAAAATATAAAATAAATAAATAAATAAATAAATAAGAAATAAAAATAATTTCCGCAAGTTAATGATTGTGAGTGCTAAGGTCATGCGCTAATTTAGAGGGGGACGTACATGCGCGATAAGGATGGGGACCAACGTTGATAAATTAATAAAAGTAACTTTTAACAAAGAATAACTGCTCTAAAAAAATTAAGGATCCACTTTTGTTAAACAGAATTTACGTTTATAAATTTATTACAGATATATTGTATCAAAAAGAAATCATTTAGGTTTTTTCCGCCCACATCCCTCTCGATCGGACTAGCATTTTCCTTTTTTTAAAGAAATTATTTAATTCTGGGGAAACGATAAGAACCACTGAATAAAAAAAAAATGTGCTTGAATTGTTATAAATCAGAAGTAATTTTAAGTTATCAAATTGAAATTCTTAAACATAATATTGTAAAATGTAATAATATATAATGCTTATATAGCTAAACATACGCCATAAATTATATGAACGTAAAACCCCATTGATGGAATATTTATCTGATATGATAATTCGTTCTTGTGGGACATTTAGTTTATATTATTTATACGGATGAAATATGAAATAATAAATGATCGTTTTACATTAATTATTGCGTTATTAAAATTTCAGATAAAGTATTCTAGAAATATAATTATATATGTGATATCTCACTCCTTTTAACTGAAGTGCTAGAACATTGTAAAAATTTACATATTTTTAAACATCATACACTAACCTAAATAATTATGCGCATATATCTAATATTTATTGAAAAATGAGTGGTGAATTGGTATAACTATTAAAAAATCGAGTGTTGAATTTGTATGTCTTTGTAGTTTGTAAAATTTAAACACGTAATAAATCTGATTTGTTTTAATATTTGTTTTGATTTTCTATTACAATAATAACGTTATCTTTATATTAAATCAGATAAGCAATGGTCATATGTAATGCACATATCCCTATGGTTTTGTCAATTGCTTAAACATATATGCTTAAATGCTTAAACATATATTTAAACTATCGAGCCACTGTTGTACTGGTAAGGCATTTTGACATTTGCAAATATTTGAGCAATATAAAAATATCCTTGCTCTTACGTTTGCCACCTTAGGCATAATATCTAAGTAATAACGCATTGAAGCTAGGTAAAAAGCTTCCTTATTCGCCTTTTGATTCCATTAGTATGATCGTCAAAAAAAAAATGACGTCAAACCTACTTTAATTGTTATGACACCATCTTTGTTCACAAATGCACTTTGTTGAGTCATCGTTAATTTAATTCCAATTGTGAATATCATATAATTTTCCCTATGCTTTCGAAATTCTGAAAGAAGCTATGATTTGAATATTGACTACTGTGTATAAATTTTAAAATATGTAAACAGCTTTAAAGAAACATATTAATGAATATAAATTTATATTTTTTGTTTATCTTCTTCTATCATTCAACTAATTATTTCAAGGAGATCACAATGTAAATTTTCAAAAATATTAAAACAGATAATTGAATAATCGCAAATTCATTTAGCATATGTTTACGCAGAGCCATCGTAATGTACATTTCTAAGTATTTCTGGTAAATTCAAAAATGGTCTTCAATTTTTATCTAGAGAGATGAAATATAAGTTTATTTTGCGTCAATGGTTACATTAATACTTTACGAATAAGTTGTTGATTGAATTACGAATATAAATAAAGAAGAAAATGAGTTGAAATAAACCTGTAATAAATGTAAGCACCGTTTCATTATGTGGTTTGATAATTTTCATACATCTTTAGATTAATTATGTAGTCGCACCGAAAAAAATATATATAGAAAAATGAAGAAAATTGAGATTTGTTGTCTGTACCAAAACTGTTCTGAAAAGTCACTGTTATGAGTATGGCATACATTCCATATCTATACTTATAAATTAAGACTTTTTGCCAATAAACTAAAAAATGCCTGCACCAGAGTAACTGCTTACATCTTTGGTATTTCATCACGTGTTATGTGATGTCCGTAAGCTAAAGTTGAATTTTACTTGATAAGTAAATATTGTAAAATTAATTAAAAACCTATTTTCATTTTCGATAAAACAGCCCGAAATAGCAAAACTGAGAGTAAGGTGGTGAACACGCTTTGGCGGATCCAAGTCCGTTGGAGTTAGCATCAAAATATATACCTGCAATGGTATAATATTGAATGATTACGTAAACAGTGAATATATTTACTAGAAACTTACTTAGATTACACATAGAAGTTAAGATTTGACCAATGTTTAATGAATGAAATAAGGCAATTCGTTTCTTGGATGCGCGATTTTAGTGCTAGCGAAGCGCGACCTCTGGTGAGAGAATGGAATAGAACTTTCCAGAATGGGGTAACCAAGAACGCGGTTTGACTAATTAACGTCATTGTGAAAAGTGTAGGACGGGTTCATCTTGCATTACGTGCAGATAGTCATACCTTCAATAGGACATCAATTAAATGGAACAATTTGATGCGATTTTAGTTTTGATGGAAAGAACTTTCCAGAACGGGGTGCCCAGGAACGCGGTTTGACTAATTTACATCATGGCGTAAAGTGCAGGGCGAGTTAACCATACCAGATACTTTGGATCTGACAACTTTGGTTTAAAATATGCAAATAAACATGCATACAGTAGCGTTTTTTTAATTTCATACATTTTATACCACGACAAATTGGTAGTAAACCTTTAATTTGTAAACAATGAACAGATTGTGTCTATAAGAATAAATGATATGATGTATGCATTAAATTGTTGTGGGGGGGGGGGGGTGAAACAGTCTTTTATCTGAAATTCTCAATTGGGACAGTGCTAAAAATTATAGTGAAATTTAACCAAAAGAACAAAATTTAGCCTAGATTTAGTCCTAAATACCCACTCACTGGTTTAAAAAAAGTTGATTTGTTAACATTTTCCACTCAGCTGCAACAAAAAGAATTCAGGCCACGTACATGTATATATCATTTAATTCAGTTTAGGTTTTTCAACCCTGGCCACTTATCTTAATATTCAGCCACGAAGTTGGTTTTTTATTTCAATTTTAAAGAAAAGTTTAAGAAAGCAATTAAGAAAAAACACAGTATATACGAAAATGAAAAAAATAATATGGTTCAACATTTAAGCATTGTGTCATTTATGTGTAAGGTGTTAATTCCAGCGCTTGCGCGGGATATTATCTAGTATTTTAAAAGTATATTTCAAATGCAATTTAGAAATAGTTATCGTTTAAAAAGACATATTACATAACTAATGGGTAGGTTATAAAAAAATGTAATAATATCCACCCTTCGGGGGTTATAATCAAACATTTGCAGCATGCAAGCACACTGTGACTCTGGCACCTCTTGTTTTTAGCTCTACTGGTCATTTACACGTTTTTATACAAGTAGATTACATCAAAATCCATAATTCTATTTATCAGTTTTTATTACACGTTATGTAATACCCTCGACGTCGCCGTCCCAGGTTAAAGTTTTCTTTTAAAGTACTTCTATGCCCTATATTAATCAGAGTTGCATGGAAGATGCTTCAGGTATGTTTCCTTGTATCAGTCAAGGTTTTGGATGCTGCAATTTCAGCTACAGAATGACCAGGTTAATGTTTTTTGGAGCAGCTCTCATTTTTAAGTAACTCCAAGTCCTATGTTGGCCAAACTTGCATTGATGATACATCAAATGATGCACACTACCAGGTTGGCTGTTGATGAAAAAGACCTAGAAGCAATTGAAAAATATGGTTTTTCTATAGAAAGGAAGTCTAAAGATAGCATTGTTAACTGCTATGGAAAAAAACTTATTGATGTTTGTAAACATTGTAACATTATAATACTTAATGGTAGATCCAAAGGTGACCAAAATGGTGAGTTTACATGTAAGCAATCAAGTGTTGTATATTATTGTATTGCAAACACTGACTTTTTAAGATATGTACATAATGTTAGAATATTACCTTTTTCTTCTTTTTTATCTGATGTTCATATTCCTATAGAGATATTATTGGCACTTGAAAGTCAGCATAGCACTGAATTCTTATATCAACAAAAGCAAACACAAGATATTGCTAAATAATGGAATCCTGAAAAAAAATCGAGTTATATCATCATGCTGTAGAAGATAAAGATGATATTGTAAAATTATTAAAAAATGAACTAAGTAATGCTATACTTGAAAACATCTCAGTAGAATTTATAGATAATATTGTTGAAAAGATTAATGATGTACTGGTTGAAAGTGCCAAAAATGTATTCGGTAAAAAGCCAGTTTTTACAAATAGAAGTGAAACATTCAATTTTAAATATAAGAAACCATTGTTTACTCATGACTGTAAGAATGCTCGACAGAATTATAGAAAAGCGAAAAGGTTGTACAAAAAATTTGGTGGAGATATTTTTAAAACTGACTTGTATGAACAAGAAAAATTGTATAAAAAAAGGGTTAAAAAATGCGAATGTAACACACATAGTAGAAATGAAAAGAAAACTTTTTAGTTTAAGAACAAACAATCCTAAAGAATACTGGAAAATTCTGAATACAAATACAGATAAGAAAAGATGTAATGCAGATTTATATGACCTTTTTACATTTTATAAGGAATGTTGTAACAAGAATTGTAATGAAGAAGAAGAAGAGTCAAATAACAATATATTTTCTCTTGATGAACTCAATATGTTTAGCTGATGTTGATCTAAATAATGATATTAATCGACCAATAACACATGAAGAAATATTTAAGGGTATCAATATGTTGAAAAATAACAAAGCTTGTGGTGATGATATAATTTTAATGAATATATCAAAAGTACCCAAGATTGTTTGTTGAATTTATATAGTGTATTGTTTAACAAAATATTTGATTCTGGTGTGACACCCACACAGTGGGTTAGTGGTAACATTATACCTGTTTATAAAAATAAAGGGGACCGTACAGAACCCCAAAACTATAGACCAATTACACTTCTGAGTTGTCTGGGAAAATTATTCACTGCTATTATTAATGAAAGGTTAAACAAATATGCTGATAATGTTCAACTCATTTTAGAGAACCAAGCAGGTTTTCGTAGAGGTCATAGTACATTAGATCATATTTTTTCATTGTATTTTCTTATCGAGCTCTTCAAACTGCATAAGATGAAATTATATTGTACTTTTATAGATTTTGAGAAAGCATTTGACTCTGTTTGGCATATAGTCTTATGGAACAAGGTATTATTGAACAATATTGATGGAAAATGTTTTAAAATTATTACTAATATGTATAAAGGTATAAAGGCAAAAGTTTGGTCAATGGATCTTGTTCTGAATTTTTCGAATGCACAGTTGGAGTAAGACAAGGGGAACATTTATCACTTTTTTTTATTTTCACTCTATTTAAATGATCTTGAGGAGTACCTGTATGCAAACAATGTCAGAGGTTTGTCACACCTTTCGTAGAACATTAAGAAAGATCTTAATCTTTATTTAAATCTTTTTGTTTTATTGTATGCAGATGATACCATCTCATACCTTATCATCAGAAAATCCAGAAGATTTCCAACACTTACTCAATGTTTTTTCTAGATATTGTAAAAAAGTGGCGTCTAAAGGTTAACAGTAAAAAATCTAAAGTTGTAATATTTGATAGAGGTAAGCAAACCAGCTGTTTTACTTTTGAAGGTTCCGAATTAGAAATACTTAACAACTTTAAATACCTAGGTGTTACATTTTGTAAAAGTAATTCTTTTAATCTTAATGATAAAGAACTGTATGACAAAGCTACAAAAGCAATGTATGGTGTTATTGGGAAGTGCAGAATCCATAATTTAGCATTTGACTGTAAATTAGACATGTTCGAAAAAATTATCAAACCAATATTATTATCTGGATGCGAAGTTTGGGGTTTTCATAACACTAATCTCCTTGAGAAATTACATTAAAAATTTTGTAAAGATATATTGAACCTAAAAGCCTCAACGCCAAACTTTATGGTGTATGGGGAACTTGGAAGATACCCCTTGACAATTAAGGAGGCCGACTTTAGTTTGCATTGCGCATGTTTTTGCGCATTCTAATATAATACAGTTGATTTATGCTTCTAAGAATTTTTTTCGATATCATTTATAAAATTGAACACAATAAACAAAATACAGATGAAAATATTTAGATTTTTTAAGGAAATTTTTATTTTTAAAACGATTTTTACGTTGTGCGGTAGGTGAGCGTTGCCATTGCGCTTTTATGACGTTATGATAAAATGAAGCTTTGTAGGAGTACGTTATAAGAAATAACATAAAAGAAAAAGTAAAAATTGTACGCTGTTGAAATTTTATATACAGAATGATGCTATCCTCGAGGACATTTTCGTCATTTTTTGAATGAATCCATTATACCAATCATCATTCGTGATGATCCAAATATATAGCAAAATTTGGTGCATTTTAATATTTTGAGATGGCCCCCACTAAAAACCAGACGGTAGAATTTTGTGTTTTTTACATATAAGGTAGGAAATGATATTACTAATCATATAAAACAATTTGAGAAAAAAAGCTATTGTAGTATTTTTTTAAACTGCTTTGATGTGCGGAAAATGACAGTTTCCTATATATTCCTATAGTAAATGTACTCTATTTTGAGATGGTCCCTAAAAAGAACCAGACGGTCGATTTTCATGAACCTTCGCAAATAAACTAGAGTTGGTTTAAATTACATATGGTTAAAAAATAAAGAGTTTTGCTATTGTAGTTTTTCCACAAAAAAACCCAAATCGGCCTCCTTAATGTCAAAGTTAGAATGATTTCCTTCTGGGGTAAATTACTTAATTTCCAGAACTCAAAATTGTCAGCAAAACTTTTTAATGTATTAAAGAATTTTAATACCCATGGTGCGAAGCTATTAAAAAAATCTTAAATCAATGTGGATTAACATATATATGGTATGAAAACACAATAAACATGTTACATTAAAAGTTTAAAATTTATAAATTTAAACTTTACTATAACAGTTTGTTATAAGAAACATGAATCAACAATTCATGATATTTCACTGCTCGATTAATTGACAAATGTTGTTATTTGAAATAGAAATTTGTGCGTTTATGACCTATAATTATGTATTAAATTTAATAATTGAAATTACTTTAATTAATTTATTTCGTTTAGAGCAATGAAATATCTCATACATTCTTTTAACTTAAATGGTGTTCTTACACATATCTTATTTAAACTAATTTTCACTCCCAAGGTTTACTAGCACATCTTATGTAACATATAGAATGTCATTTTACATCAAAGAATTTTGACAGGCTGTTAGGTAGTAATGTAAACATTTACGTTTTTCGGTTTCTTTGGAAATAAATTCTTCGGCGCATTAGCTTGACACTTTGAAATTCCATGTAGATAAACTTATTTATTTTGTTTCGGCTTCAAGTTAATCCTGTCTTTGTTACAGGTCTTCTTTGCGGAAATGCGAGTAATTGTTGTAACACCTTCTTTGGCTTAGCTAATAGTGTCAAGCATCAAAGAAATTTTGCCGAAATTGGGCGTTAACCTTTTTAAAATGAGTTACCTGATTGGTCAATTTCAAGTCCGTAGAATGACCGCGTTGGTAAGTGATTTTTACGAAATCACTTTCCAACTTGCGGCTCATTGAAATAAACATCTTTTAATTAATTCTACGGATTTTGATTTTGATTCCTCTGGTAAGCTCAAAATTATTTCTAAGTATTTTTTATTAATAATTATTTTGTAGAAAACCTTATTTTAAGATTATTTTTTTTTCTGAAAAGTTTTTCTTGTTATTTACTTGTAAAGAATTTGATTAATAAATCATAACAATTCTTAAATTATCAAATCTAAAATTCTGATCAACTTATATTAATTTTGTTCTTGAACTAAAAAGCGTTAGTAATTCGTTTTCTTTAATATATTAACTAGTTGCACGAGTTTTTCATACTACTTAAATTATTCTCTAAATTAATTTGTCAACTTTAAATTTTACCGCGCTGAATTAAAAGAACTCTTCTGTGCAAGGAGATAAACAAGTTAACGTATACGAAGTGAAAATAGAAATTTTATCCGCTAAATTCTAAAACATGTTAAAATCTTAAGTAATCATTTTATTCTTTCGATAATTCATTTCCGATCCATCATGTTATTACATAGGAAACATTTTATAGGTAAGCCTTGTGCTTGATCTTGTTTTGATTTCTTTTTATGTGTACTGTACGTTATTTTCACTCGTGTTTACATGTTTGTTTACATCATCGTTTGTATTTTCGATAATGATTCTAATCTCTTAAATTGTACAACTTTATATTTTTATATTTGTGATTTGAAAACACTTTCCAACTTGCGGCTCATTGAAATAAACATCTTTTAATTAATTCTACGGATTTTGATTTTGATTCCTCAGGTATTGTGAACGTGAGTATCTCACATAGGCACAAATCAGCTGAGCTATTCCCCAAACATCACGACGGTGAAAACCATAGTGTGATAAACATACCCTGGTTAAAATCTAAAATATACAATATTTTATTAGACCAATTTAAGCAATCATGGTTTAGCGAGGTACAAAACTCTCCAAAAGGTTTAAATTATAGGATTTTTAAAAAAAATCACTGGATTTTGAACAATATTTATTGATTTTGCCAGCAAAACTATGTAAGAAATATTGTAAATTTAGAACGGGTAATGCTAAATTACCTATTGAGAAAGATAGATGGTTTTATATTCCTAGAGAAAACATAATTTGTCAATTATGTACTTGCATTGAAATTGGGGATGAATTTCACTATCTTTTCAAATGTACTGATGTATATATATCCAACTCAAGGGTAAAATGTTTACCTAAATATTTCATAACAAATCCAAATGTTGTAAAATTTAAAACACTGTTTAATGTCACAAACATAAACCAACTTACCAATATTTGTAAATTAATAGATACTATTTTTGAGAGAGTTAGCTCTCTTGGTTAACTTGAAACAATATTATCTGTTATCTCTTCATCATGCCTGTACCAATGATTTTCATCTGTTATATTGTAATTTGTACATACTGTACATATGTATTTTCTCTACACTGTAAACTCAGTTATGAGAATAATTTCAATGTCATCGTCATTGCTTCAGAAGCTGGATCTTTCTTACATTTTCTGGATGAGTGAATAGGTTAATTTTTTTTGGAGCGGGTCTTATTTCCAAGTAACTACTTATTTCCAAGTAACTTTTTTTTAACAATATTAATAACTTTATCAAAAAATGTCATAACGTGCAACTTTAAACTCATTAAAATCAAACACTGTTCAATATAAACAAATAAATAATCGCCAGGCACCTGTAAATGCCATTTAAAATGGTATCTTGTGACGCATTTTAGTATGTGTGGATCAAAGAATTATCTAAATTGTATTTCAAATTAAACGGAACCTAGTTTTTTTTAACTACATATACCATCAAATCATGTTAATTATGCTTGTTTTATTCCAGAATGTAATTTTTTTTTTATAATATTGCATTTTCACCAGAGTGTTTAATAAACAAAATCGACATTTTTGACATCGAGAGGACATTTGACATGGACATACACTTAATAAGTCATGATCAGCTTTTGTATATAATATATTTTATTAAAGGAATTCAGTTATTAAAAAGAGCTGCTCTTTCGATGAAATCTATATATCTTAAACGTGATAGATAATCTGGTATAGAATAGTTCTTCCAAAA
Source organism: Magallana hongkongensis (assembly GCA_016163765.1). NCBI lineage: Eukaryota > Metazoa > Mollusca > Bivalvia > Ostreida > Ostreidae > Magallana > Magallana hongkongensis. The sequence goes on along the minus strand of WFKH01011926.1, from coordinate 80,698,255 downwards.
CATTTTAATGTCTTCGGTGAATATACATGTGTATATCGTGAAACATCTCAACAACTTGTGACAGGCATTGCATTCTCATCAAATTGTAGAGATGTTTTAAGAAGGAAACCCACAAACGCATGTCTTTTTTTATCTATTCGACTAAATATATCGTTTCACTTTGAGTACGTTCTCAATACGGTGAAGATTAGCTTTAAAGGTTGGAAAATAAAATAAACACAATATCAAATCTTTTCTACAAAAGCTCGATTCACACCGAGAGAGATATTTTTAAAACGGAAAAATCAACTGATAATATAAGATGACTTTGAAATGGAAAACAATCAACGGGTCACATAGTGGCGAGTCTAATATTGAATGCAATGCCACAAAATTAAACGATTTTAAAACAATTTCAATTACATTCATTTAGTTTTTTTATGGCATCCCAATATCTGTTCGTTACCAAAACATTCTGAAATATAGAGCATACATTATGAAAATGTAAATAGCTTATAATTGAACAAGTGCAATTTTAATTAAAACTCAAAATCTTAAAGTCATCGATATGGAAAGCAATACTTAAGTTACTTAATTGCTGCAATCACAACAAAAAAGTATGGGTAATTGCAGAAAACACTAATCGATTTGAAATAAAATCGACTGTTTGTTTACTTAGACGCTAGTTAAAGCAATTAAATTTCTTTCACTCTTTCTTTCAATAACCAAGTTTTATGTATGTTATGTAAAGGAGGGTATTTAAATCTAAAAATCATTTAATGCTGAAGGATGTCGTCAATTGCACTAAATCGTTATCCGTGGAAAAATAAACGATATTTATGGATCTTTAAATCTTATTGAAATATAAGACCTCTGGAAATTTCTTCAAGGTTGTAGTGACACGACACAGCCAGTCGTCATAGATCTCCCATAAGAAGTCATAGTAACTGTTAATTACTGTTATCAGTAAGGAAATAATGTCGGCTTCTGACCAAAGTATTCAGGTACGAAAGTACTGTATTTAAGTCATTTTGTGATTTTAAAAGTAAAATAAGTATACTTCTCATGTATTATAATTGAGTTTGAAATGACTTGCAAAGCAAATTTTCTGATCTTGTTCAAATATCACATTAAAATATGTTATGCATTATTCTTTATTTCTTAAAAATGTTATTTATTCAAAGGGTTTGAGTTTAAAAAATAGGATTGTGTCATGGGTACTATTTAAATATCAATAGATTGAATTGTAATTGACAAACCATTTGATAGATAGTTTTATTTTAACTTAAAGAAATACTGGTTAACATAGTATATGTAGACATTTCACCTTTTTCAGTTTTTCTGTTGGTTTTTCATTTTCCTAATTTTAAAAAGAGGTCATAAAGTAGTCCGAGTATCGCACTACGTCACAATCCGGATTATACAATATTGGTTTGACTTTTACTTAGCGTTTTAGATATCCTGTATTGATTTTGCACTACAGCGCTCTTGTTAACAATGTCAATTATAAGCAATTAGAACTGTAATGTATGTATTGAATAAGATATCTAAATGATTGAAGATAAAAGGCGCAATTATGTCAAAATAAGAATAAAAAACGACATTTCTCAGGATAAAAATGCACTGATTAACTCAGGGATGCTTGGTTACATCACCAATCTGAAACCTGTATAGTTGACAGCTAGCAAGTTGAAACCCGAAAATCAGAGGATGTATATTAAATTATTTCAACATTTGAATATTGATCTGGAGTATGATTTTAATTAGTATATTCATAGCGTTTTGACCTCCCTCCCCCTACTAACCCTTCCTATTATCAACAATCACATAAAATACATTGCAGGAAAATCTTCAAATGGAAAGTTAGCGGTTAATTATTATTAATTGCTAACATCACATTGATCCCCGC
>WFKH01011926.1:80684340-80696267 GCA_016163765.1 Magallana hongkongensis | reverse complement strand
ATCAAAAAACATTTGTATTTTTTCTTGGATTTTTTCCACTTTAAAAACAAACTATCATAACAATTTTCGAAACAGAGCTGAAATGCTTGACATTGCAGGCGAATATTTTATTTTTCTGGGGAAATAAATCTTTGTATATTCCAAGATTCGTGCAATACTTTTTTATAAAATTGCAGAACATTTTTTTTTCTTAATGTTAATTCGACAATAGTAAAATAAACCAACGGGAAACCATGCGTCTGTATTTAGCAAAATGGTAGCCATGCTTGTTTTTAATGAAACGAAGGATGTTAACACATAAAACCCATACCATTATAGACACCTCGTTATTTGCATTTTACATTATTTTTTTATCCTTGAATGTCATTGTAAATTGTTGAAACATTGGAAATTTGAAAGACAAATTGTGAATATCATATCATACTCCATATCCTGTCTTGAAGAAGCTATGTTCTATGATTGACTCCTGTAGGGCTGGGTATTGGCTGGAAATTTCGTATTGCGATATGTACTGCAATATTTTTTTGCATGAAAAAAATAGTAAAATTTCCATGTTTAATTGTCTTAAAATGTACTTTTCACTATAAATATATGATAAAAAATTTAGGAAGAAAATAATTATTTTTGTTTAGGAATTTTATTTTCATTTTAAGGTTACAAATAAAAAGAATTAGTACTAAAATGTCTGTTTTGTATTAGATATAGGCCATTTTTTTCTTTTAATATGATTAAGAAAACTTAATTTAGAAGCTGAATTCTGAGTGTTATCAATATTGCCAATATATCGGATTAGAAAAAATGTATTGCGATACGATATTTTTTTAGAGTGTATTGCAATATATTGGAATATCGATATTATTGCCCAGCCCTAGACTCCTGTATATACATTTGATAATGAAACATATAAGTGAATCTCAACTTTATCTATTTTTATTTATCAATCTTTATTTTTTATTGATCCAAATAATTCACGGAAATCATATTGTGATTTTTCCAAAAGATAATACAAGACTATAACAGTTAATATTTTCTTGGTATATTGAAAAATACCACAATTTATCTAGTAAACGTATACCCTGAGCCCTCGTATTTAATCGCTATATATATCTACATGTAAGTATTTCTTGGTTAGTTAGTCACAAAATGTTCTTTAAAAAATACATTTGCATCGAGAATAATTGAAATACAAATATATTCTTGTTTCATTATGTAAACATATTCAAATGTAAAAATAGATTGTCTAAAGCTATAGTGAATATACTTTGACATATGATATATCGGGCCATAAACTAACATTAAATTAGTTTTTTTGTGAATTGAATTTACATTTTCCAGGGTGAACATGGCCTAATCTCCAACCCATCTCCACCCCCATACCCATTTCTAGAATAGAAACACCCAGAATACAAGAATGCACTTAAAAAAAAAAAGAGGAACATGCGTTGTGAATGAATACAATTCTCATAATTAGCTTAATAAATTGGGTCAATCAAGCAATTTTTCTTCCTCTGTGTATATATACATGTACGTATATTTGACTTAAATATATAATTATACACATAATTAACAACCCCTCCCCCTTAAACAAATCAAAAAAACGTAAATCAATAGAAAAATCAATAAGAAAATACATAAATAAACAAATAAATAAATACATAAATAAATAAATTAATCAATAAACAAATATATACACACAAAAGAGCAAGGAAGCAAGATTTATTTGCAGTACCCTTAAAGGGTTTTAGCCTAGTTTGGCAATTACTGCCGCTTTGGCAGAAGTTCACAATGTGAATTGATTTGTTGTACCAGAGACATAAATAACATGTTATTTATGTCTCAGGTTGTACGTCCGATTCATAAATTGTACGGGCCCCAGTAGTACACGAGATGTTATTTTCCACACAATTTCGCACACAGTTCTTCTACATTGAAACAGATTTCGATTATGTGCCACTAATTATGTTCACGTATTACAGCGGTAGTAGGACAAACACAAGAAAACTCAGTGTTGTAACACGTCGACAAAAAACTGCCGCACAGAATGCATGTACTGCAGTATAGGGATATCCAATGAAGCGAGCAGGGTTTACCACAGGGGCTCGTCACGAAGTTTTTTCAACCTTTTATATATACCACCTCTATACTATAAAATACACAAGGGAGGAATCAAAACTCGAAAAAATCGCTACCTCTCGATTTCGGTCGCCTCGTTTTAATTTTTCTCGGACGTTAATCCTTGCACTCTAGGTATCAATAGATCGGGAAAGGATCCTACTTTTTAGAAATACCTGCGAAATTTAAACATCGGCAGCAATTTCAGAAGTTTTCACGCATTTTCTACCAGTTTACGCTCCGGTGACACTTTCTTCGATCAACTACCGCGCACCAAATTTATCCGTGCGCTCTCATTGGTCAATTTAATGTTGATCAAGATAACTCGTACGAGGACTGTATTTTGGAGGGATATTCAAACAATGAGTGAAGAAGTTCTTATAACATGGTGAGTATTAAGTATAATGTATAAGATTTTATAATGTATCAAGACCAAATGGAATATGTATTCCTCTAACTTTTCTTAAAACATGTTCTATTTGTTGAAATGTTTTCGAAGAAAGCATTGAAATTTCATCAATTATGATGCAGTCAATTTTCTTAATTTGTTCTTTAGTTTTATAGAATTTTTCATCATTCAATATTTTTGATGCAATTTCTTCATTTTGAAACCTGCCATCCATAATGCCCATGAATTTATGAATTGTTACACCCTTGATGTTGCATGCAGCAATGCCAGTAGATGCAGTTATTGCTACTGATTTATTAGCCCCCAATTTATCTGACAGTCTCCAAATAAGAACGCTTTTCCCTGTTCCAGCGGCTCCGAGAATCAAGACATTATGTCCTGCTAACACTGCTTCCTCGATTTTGTCCATTTCCCCGCAATATTTTCATTCTGTGACACCGCGTACGAGTTATCTTGATCAACATTAAATTGACCAATGAGAGCGCACGGACAAATTTGGTGCGCGGTAGTTGATCGAAGAAAGTGTCACCGGAGCGTAAACTGGTAGAAAATGCGTGAAAACTTCTGAAATTGCTGCCGATGTTTAAATTTCGCAGGTATTTCTAAAAAGTAGGATCCTTTCCCGATCTATTGATACCTAGAGTGCAAGGATTAACGTCCGAGAAAAATTAAAACGAGGCGACCGAAATCGAGAGGTAGCGATTTTTTCGAGTTTTGATTCCTCCCTTGTGTATTTTATAGTATAGAGGTGGTATATATAAAAGGTTGAAAAAACTTCGTGACGAGCCCCTGTGAGTTTACAGTAAAATTTAAGGTGTGTACACGTGTGTGTGTGTGGGGGGGGGGGGGCTTAAAAAATCTTAACCAAAAAAAAAAAAGAAAGAAAAAAACAAACGCATTAGAATGCTAACGTTATAGTTTGTTTTTTTTTTTAAATCCCCAAGCCCCCACCCCCCCCCTCCCCCACTCCCAGGTTCCCCCAACGCCTATGCTCTACACACTACACACCAGAGGCTTGTTCAACAGAGAGAGCGCTCGTCAAGATTTGTGTTGCAGGTATAGGGAATTTTGGCTAGCGAGCGATGATAAAGTTAACCTGTTTCATTTTATATTCTCGGGTCAATCAATTAATTAAAGGTATATGTGGCGTATTTTTAGTGAATAACAATTATAAGATCTGATAATTTGCTTCATTTCTTTACTAAAAGATAGGACTTTCACACAAATTACGCTTTACAAGTCAATCGCATAACAAAGATACAAGAAATCAAAAAAGTATTTTTGAATTTTTACCGGCACGGTAAAAAATACAAAAGATTTGAATAACCCCGCCTTAAATGGGTCACGTGACATCCATCTCGGTCTATCAACAACAATGGCGACGACGAGAAAGATAGGTATACCGTTAAGTTTGACATATTTGGCAATGAAAAAAAAAAGAGACAGACTGACAAGGATATGAACAAAGGGAAGATTGTCATCGGAGACCATGAAGATTGATGTTATAGGAATTAAAGCCGAATTAAAATTAAGTTTCCATCATGAAGTTGTAGGGGTTTTGCTAGTCAGGTTCGTGCTCCATGTGTTCCATGTCTTTACTTTATAAGTTATAAACCACAAGTGGATTTTCATTTAGAGGAATTTTTGAATAAAGAATAAATAAACACTCTCAGTACATGCATTCCTCAAGGAGAGGGGGTATTTAGCCTACTCAGTTTACCGTGTCGATGATCCTAAAATCGTGTTTCATCTTTATTACACATAATTAACAATTTATATCGTTCTACATTAATGAATATCGGAATAATAATGCTTCGAGTGTCATCTGATATAAGAATTATCTAATTTAAGGCATGGAAAACGTGATTCTAATTTGTAAACAAACTCTTCTTCCATCGTGTTTTCAATGCTAGGTTTTCCCGCACTCATGCGCAGTGGCGTTATAAATGGCGGATCACATTAATATTCATCAGACGTGTAGCAAAGTTTAGAGACAAATAACTAAAGACAGAACATGTTTTATGGGCCTAGAGTTTGTGAAACGTCTAATTATAAGAAGCATGATGTATATTTTTACTCAAACTCATGTCAAAAATTTTACTCCAAATACGCCACATATACCTTTAAGGTCTTTAGTATGACCTCGGCATAAAAGGTTTTACTAATGACCGTCATCAGAGGAAAAATCGCCGAATATGATTCATTTTTTTTAGTTCGTTTTTGTTCTCATATGATATAACTTTCTATAACTTTATAATATAAATACTTTTTTTTAAAAAAATAAATAGCATATTTTACTACATCATTTATTTTTAATTTTTTTTTTTGTCATCAAAAAGTTAATTTACTCCTTTCGGTGATGAGCCTCCTTTTCAGGTAAATATATCTTCACTTCTTTGCCGCGCTTTCGTTTTCGGTTTGGCGAAAAAACAACAACAACGTGGTTTCCTTTACGTTAGCTGCGATGAACGAGTACCGGATTTTCCTGACAGGGGACGAGGCCAGCACGTGGCGGCGGCTGGTGGGCCGTTACTACTGGTTACCTGACAGTCAGATCATCACACACCTGGTGCAGGTACACGGACTGTCGTGTAAAGATCACTGCTCACTGGACAGGTACATGTCGCACAATGTCAGTTGTTATTGTTGTGTTGTTGTTGTTTTTGTTTACTCTTTTATGTCATTTGACTGCCTGTATTGAGCACTATATTTGCCATCTTTCCAAGTCAAGGGTTTCTGATCCACTCCGATTCTCATCTATATTAAACAGGTCTATAGTACAATCACTAGATTTAGCTACGTAGCTCAAATTACGTACAACAAAAGCCCCGCTTCTCTTCTATGAAGAGCTGAGCGGATCTAATCATAGGCACTCCCCAGCTGGGTAATCCGAGTTACCGAAATGAAACCTGATATTACAGGAATGACACTAAAATTTACAGAAATGACACTTAATGTTTAATAAAAAAATGTTTTTCACCACAAATAAACTAAATTATATCTATTAATTGGTATATATAATTGCAAAACGGAAAATGGTTGGATAGTTGGAAAGTTATGAGATGAGACTGCATGTAATTGGACCCTCTGATATTGTAAAAACATATGCAATTAAAATTCCTCATTAATTGTATGAATCGTTAATTAGAAATTTCTAATTATATTGATTTTTCTTTTCAATAGTTCATTTTATTAAAGTAAGAAATCATTATTGTCGCTGTAATCGTTTTCGTCGCTGTAATCATTATCTTTTTTTGACTCAATAAATACGATATTTAACTTGGGTTTTTGTTTCGTTATGAAGTATTTACCTGAAAGACATAAATGTATAATATAATATTTCACCATTTTAATGTATTTATAGTGTCATTTCTGTAGATTTTAGTGTCATTCCGGTAATTTCTGGTGTCATTTCTGTAAATCCTGTCATTTCGGTAATTCAATGTACCGCTCCCCAACTAATTTTGTAAATGACGAACGATATCTATGTCTATCTAGTGCTATACTATAAAATCAAGTATAGAGGGTAGACATTTATATCATTCGTCATTTACAAAATTAACTGGGGACTTCACAGGGTAGGTGTGAGGTCAGCAGAACAAGGGTTTGGATGGGGTCTGCTTGTTGGGTCTAATTGGCTCTGCTCTTTACTGACATAAGACCAAGTTCCTTCAAAGTACCTTTTCATGTGTGCATTGTTAGGACAATATATTATCAACACATAAGACAATATTATTTTATCAGACAAAGTACATCCGCAGAATAAAAATTTGCAAGGTTCGGCAGTATGAGCTTTAATAGGTGTTATAAGGGCAAAATTAATGAAAATTATTAGAATGCATCATGATATTAAACAAAATATTCTAATTAATATATATTCTGCTTACCTAAGTTAAAATCTCTATTTGTTAAAAAAACTATTATGGGTTGTCTACTTAATACTATCTGTTAAGTAAGTGCATCATGAACAGGCAGATATAGTCATAGTAAGATGTGCAGCGAGTCGAGCGAGATTCGCATCTCACTTTTACCCCGGTATTCAGTGTGTGGCGTTTCAGAAAAACTGACGTTGGAAATGATTACTGTATTAAAAATGTAAATGGATGCATCACTCAGTGTGATAAAAGAACCGAATAAAATTAAAAATTCAATAATTCCAATGCAGACAGAATTTGACATGCTTTCATGTTGAAGAGTGATAACACAACTGATTCATTTTTTTTTTTTTCGTAGAAAACTTGGAGCTGAAGAAAAAATTACAGAACAAAGTAATTTAATTTATTTGAGTAAATCACTATGACTTATTTTTTCTTTCTATTTAAATAATTAATGAGATGAAAATATTTTCAATTGTTATTTTTCTATTAAAACAAAATGCATTGTACTTCCTATTCTCTGAGAAAAGATAATGTATGTGCTAGGGCTGGGACGATACTGTACTTAGCCGATTCGGTACATATCACGATACATGAGATGCGATACGATACATTTCACGATACATCGCAACCAAATGAAATTAAACATGAATAAGGGGTTAAAATTTATTGAATCTGTCGATGTTTTACCATATGTCCAAAGTGATTTCTTTTTATTAAAAATGAGCGTTGCATAATTTACAAATTACTTCAATATTGTATTCACTACTTTTTCATAAAAAAGTAATCCGAACGTTTTCCACACTCCAGATTTAGCTTCATAACAGTTTTGACAACTTTACGAGGTTTTCCGCCATCTTGTACTTTCATATTAGGCGCGCGGACTAAAAATAGCCGAAAATGAAGCTCGGATATTTTTGGAAAATAAAAGTTCCCTTAGGTATCGTTGTATTATTGGTAAATGTATCGATCCATATATTGTCAAAATAAATACCGCAATGCACCGGTGCATCGGTGGATCGTCCCATCTCTAGTATGTGCATGTTCCTCAAGGTTCATGAAGATTCATTGATGTAGATAAAAGAATCATTTTAATTCCCAATGATATTGATTGTTTATTTTCTTCAAGAAGCAGCTGATCCATTGGTCAGTGAAGCTGTAAGTCAATACAGAAATGGTGGATCACCAAGCAAGGGGACTGCAGATAGTGAGAGAATGTTGGAGGTGGGCTATTTGCAGCAATTAGTCATTTATGTTTTTAATTTTGACAGATTTGCCTTTCTGAAACATAAATACAAGACCAGTGTTAAACAGCAATGTTAAAAAATATCACTGGGATATGAACTTAATTTGTGCGTGATCAAATCTTCTGAGAAGCTCTTTGGGCTACAGGTGAATTGATCACATGACCAGCCAAGTTCGTATCTTGGTAAACTTTTTAACTTGCTTTTTATTTTTTAAGCAAGTTGAACTGAAGAAAACTTGCTTGTAGTTTTAATGCTTGGAGAATTATATATCTGAGTAACAAATAAATTTATGATCAGGATAGATAAGATTACATCAGATTTTCTCAGATAAAAACACTAGTAAAACACGGTTACAGTGAACAAACTCAGATGTAACATTTCATCCAATGGTCTAAGGGAGGTAACTCTCAGTGAATCTCATTTTTACTTATGTATCCTCTTGAAATAATACATCAGGAGTAACGTTTAAAGTTTATTCACAATTAAATATCCACAGTAAAATAACACGGTAATTATAAATCCAAAATGAGCATGAACAATCCTCTTTCTATATACTAAAATCTCATTGCTCAGAAGGAGCAATGTGATATAAATAATGATTGCTCTGCCTCAGGATGAGCAATTAGGTATAAACAAAGATTAGGTAATAACAGTTTCTCGCAAGGAGCAATGATATATATACACAGAATTATGTAATTTCTTTACACAGGCTTACATGTGTTACAGTGAACTTTGTTTCATTTTCCTACTGTAATTATAAACGTGTATAAAGAACTCAATAGATGGTCTTGGACACTTTGCTATGACCATATTTCCTGTATCTGTTTAACTTAGCTGAAAATCTGTAGTTCCTTGAAAAAAATTGGGTTGATATGCAGTATAGCTACATTATCTCCCATACAAACCAGCCCAAGTAAATTGCAAGAGTTTAGCACATATCGAACTGTAGCCCGGCAGTTCCGTCAATCCAATTTTTTTTTGAGACCGGGAGATACAGACCTGCTGTTAACAGCTAACTGTATTTGTAACTCAAAGTTCATCCTTGTTTTTATTTTTAATAGAGCAGAGGCAGTACCACGCCAAAGATCATGGAGGTTACAGAGTCTGGCTCTCAGAAATTCAGCCAATCAGAGCCTATTACAGCCAGTGTCAGTGACCAACAGACATATACACCTGCTGTACAAGACATGGTTTGTGCTTGGAGTTTTTTGGACTCTACAACTCACACTGACCTCCAGGAGTTTTGTGAACAGTCCGCCAATGAAATTGTGCATGCTTCTTTGACATCTGTTGAATATGAACTCCCGCAAACAACACAGTGCAATTCTGCAGTGATCGGACCTGAGAAAGCTAATCATAGAATTTTGCCAAATTTTTCAAAAACTTCTACTAGTCAAGGAATTAAAGGTCAGAAAATGGTGCCCTCAAGTGTTGGTGAAATAGATTTACATCAAAATTCTAATTTGAATGTATCACATTTAAATCTGCAGTCTACAGCCAGCAAGGAGGATCATCAGTCTACACCCACCACTCAGTCATTTTCCCCAGTGATAATCAGTGTAGAATCACTAGCTAATGCCAGTAACGAGGACAATTCATCGCTTCATCAGTCAGCAGCTAATACCATTAACGACGATAGTTCATCGCTTCATAAGTCACCGGCTCTGCCTGCCTCTAGCATGGAGGTATTGGCCAACAGTACACCAATCATGTTCCTGGTTAAAAACAGGCACAACAATGCTCAGATGGGGGCACTGTCTACTGGGATCAAAGACAAGGTAACAAGATTTATAGCGCTCTAACCTCACCTTCATACATGTAATGACATGTAATAGGTAATATCTAGTTCTACCCTGTCCATGAGAATGACATGTAATGACTGTACATGTACCAGCTGACATTTCCCGAAAGGTTGTTAAAACCAAATTTATTTTTTTGCAATTAAGTATCTGTGGTTTCCCATGATAACATTATGCTGTGTTCCTCACTCAAAAACAGTGTGTTTATTGTATCACTGCTCCAGATCATTGGACCACCAGATTCTTATCAATTTTTTTTTTGTGTGCAGAGTGCATTTCTGTTTGGCAAGTTTTTAATAATATACATTTTCCATTATGATGTTGGTCCAGTCGTGCTTCAAACAATTTTTTATCTAACTAGTTTAATTAAAGGCCACAAAAGACGAGCTTAAAAACAATAATAAATGTATTACATGTATAGTGAGTATATCAAATAAAAATAAAATATTCGACGATGTTTTATACTTTGAAAAAAAAAAATGCATAATTATAATGAAGAGTTATTTCCCTTTGTGCAAGTTTGAAAGAAATATATAAAATATAATACATGTATTATAGTCTTTTATCACATGTTTTGCTCAATATACATTGGATATCACTCATGTAATAAATTAATGTTTCATATAACACTGTTTATTCTTGCCCAATGCTATGTTATAACTAAACATTACACTTAGATTAAGGAGTTGATTGACTTAGAATGAAAAAGTAAAGAAACAAATAAGCTGAAAAGTGTGGAGTTGTAAATGTGAAGCATTTAATTCTTTTTTTTTTGTTCATTGTTAAAAATATGTTCAAAAATAAAAGGTTTGCTTGTTAATCTTTTAGAAACTTTTTAGCTCACCGAGACGAAGTCGGGGGGAGCTTATGCTATACCCCCGGCATCGGCGTCGGCGTCGGCGTCCGGACCTGGTTAAAGTTTTTGTTGCAGGTCCTGTATCTAAGTTATTACTAGTCCTATCTTCACCAAACTTGCATGGATGATGCATCTGGACCTACTTATGGACTTGAAAGACTTGGATGCTGAATCTGGGTCATGAGTTTCAGATGCTGGAGGAGGTTAAGGTTTTTGGAGCAGGTTAAAGTTTTTGGTGCAGGTGCCCTTTGATAGCAATTTCTCAGTTATTACTGGTCCTAAGTTCACCAAACTTGCATGGATGGTGCATCTTATGATACTGATGCACATGACAGGCTTGAATGCTGAATCTGAGCCATAGGTTTCGGATGCTGGAGGAGGTTAAGGTTTTTAGAGCTGGTTAAAGTTTTTGGAGCAGGTGCCCTTTGATGATTATATCTTAGTTTTTACTGGTCCTAACTTCACCAAACTTGCATGGATGGTGCGTCTTATGATACTGATGTACCTGACAGGCATTGATGCTGAATCTGAGCCATAGGTTTCAGATGCTGGAGGAGGTTAAGGTTTTTAGAGCTGGTTAAGGTTTTTGGAGCAGGTGCCCTTTAATGATTATATCTTAGTTATTACTAGTCCTAACTTCACCAAACTTGCATGGGTGGTGCGTCTTATGATACTGATGCACATGACAGGCATGAATGCTGAATCTGAGCCATAGGTTTCAGATGCTGAAGGAGGTTAAGGTTTTTGGAGCTGGTTAAAGTTTTTGGAGCAGGTGCCCTCTGATGATTATATCTTAGTTATTACTGGTCCTAACTTCACCAAACTTGCATGGATGGTGCATCTTATGATACTGATGCACCTGATGCTGAATCTGAGCCATTGGTTTCGGATGCTGAATGAGGTTTAGTTTTTTGGAACAGGTCACATGTTTAATAGATAATAGTACTATTTCAAACTTGCATAGTTGATTTAACTTTAATATAAATGAATTGCAGAGGTAGCTTCGGATGCAGAGCCTGATCTCCATTATCAAGGATGCTAAAAAATATATCTTAGTTATTACTGGTCCTAACTTCAACAAACTTGCATGGATGGTGCGTCTTATGATACTGATGTACCTGACGGGCATTGATGCTGAATCTGAGCCATAGGTTTCGGATGCTGGAGGAGGTTAAGGTTTTTAGAGCTGGTTAAAGTTTTTGGAGCAGGTGCCCTCTGATGATTATATCTTAGTTATTATTGGTCCTAACTTCACCAAACTTGCATGGATGATGTATCTTATGATACTGATGCACCTGACAGGCTTGAATGCTGAATCTGAGCCATAGGTTTCGGATGCTGGATGAGGTTTAGTTTTTTGGAACAGGTCACATGTTTTATAGATATTAGTACTATTTCAAACTTGCATAATTGATTTAAATATCATATAAATGAATTGCAGAGGTAGCTTCAGATGCAGAGCCTGATCTCCATTATCAAGGATGCTAAAAAAATCTCCTACCTCACTTAAACCTGCTTGATAGATGTGTTTGTTGTTAAATGATATAACATGATTCCTATGATATAGTATTACATGTATATGATATGATACACTATTGTTTTATATGATACAATATTATATCATATTGT
>WFKH01011926.1:80661171-80674502 GCA_016163765.1 Magallana hongkongensis | reverse complement strand
GGCTTGAATGCTGAATCTGAGCCATAGGTTTCGGATGCTGGATGAGGGTAAGGTTTTTAGAACTGGTTAAAGATTTTGAAACAGGTGCCCTCTGATGGTTATAACATTGTTATTACTGGTCCTAACTTCACCAAACTTGCATGGATGATGCATCTTATTATACTGATGCACCTGACAGACTTGAATGCTGAATCTGAGCCATAGGTTTTGGATGCTAGATGAGGTTTAGTTTTTTTGGAACAGGTCACATGTTTAATACATGTAGGTAATAGCACTATTTCAAACTTGCATATATGATCATATGATTCTAAAGTTTTTATAGCAGGTGCCCTCTGATGATTATATCTTAGTTATTACTGGTCCTTACATCACCAAACTTGCATGGATGATGCATCTCATGATACTGATGCATCTGACAGGCTTGAATGCTGAATCTGAGCCATAGGTTTCGGATGCTGGATGAGGTTTCGTTTTTTGAAACAGGTTACATGTTTTATAGATAATAGCTTGCATAATTGATTTAACTACAATATAAATGAATTGCAGAGGTAGCTTCAGATGCAGATCCATTATCAAGGATGCTAAAAATTCTCCTATCTCACTCAAACCTGCTTGATAGATGTGTTTGTTGTTATGATGATATAACATGATTCCTATGATATAGTATTCTATGATATGATACACTTTTGTTTTATATGATACAATGTTATATCATACATTATATAGTAAAAAGTAATATGATATGATATGATATTGTATCAATTTTTTTGTACATTATTATATGATATTGTATTATGATATTGTTATGTATAGTATTGTATATTATTATACAATATTGTAGAATATAATATTGTATAATATATTATTCTATCGAATGATATTGTTTCATATTATATTGCAATATATGATGTTGTATCATATGATACAATATTGTATATTATAATTATATCATATGATATGATACAACATTGTATAATATGATATTTGTTTATATAATATATGGTTATATAATACATGAAATTGTATTATATGATATTATAAGATATTATATAATATGATTTTGTATAATAATATGATATTGTATCATATGATATGATATTGTATAATATTGTATAATATAATATATTACTATATCAGATGATATTGTATCATATGATATACAATGTTTTATCAAATTATATTGTATCATATGATACAATATTGTGTATCAAATATGATACAATATCATACAATACAATATTATTCTATATTATACAATATAATATCATATGTTACAATATTGTGATGTATTATGTGATATGATATAATATCAAATAATGCTTTATTGTATTTATATAAGGTATAATGATATTGTATTATGTGATTAAATGTCATATTATATGTTACAATATCATATTGCATCAATATTTATTTCAGTATTATATTGTATTAAATGATATATATTGTAAGTATCATTGGATGCAATATCATATTTTATATTATTGTATTGATAAACATTGTATCTTATAATATTGTATGAAATGAACATATGATTATCATACAGTTTTTTTTTACATATGATATACGATATTGTGTCAAAACAGTATCCATGAATATCCAAAATCATTAACTATGATTTTCATATAATATGATAAAGGTGGTTTTATAAAGGTGATTCCTCATAAAGTTGATGCCTCGTCTCGGTGAGCTTTGTAATTTGTGATTACCTGTGTTTAGGTAAGAAAGAAGTCCAGGCATTTTTGGAGACCCACTCTATCAGCTGTATTAACGAACTTAATGAGAAAACACAGATACAGAAAATCAGGACCAAAATATTCAATGAAAGAAAAACATCGCGGGAAAGAGGACGGAAAAGACTTCATGAAATGGAGGCTTTAAAGCTGACTTTTATCTGAGTAAAGCATCTACAGAAGACGAAATAAAATTGTAATAATACACTCAATGACCTTAAATGATTCAAGGAAAAAAAAACACTCACTGAACTCAAAAGACAAAGAAGATATGAAGGGAAAAGTTCCTGCAAACAGTTAACAGAGAAAGAATGTACAAAAATAAAGTCAACTGCCTTGTGAAGAAGAGATTAACTCACAAAAACGAAAAACAGTGAATCATTTTATACATCAGATTTTCTTCTTATGCAATGCAGTATTGTAGCTTGCATTTTGTAGCTGTAAGTGAATTTGTTGTATTTATTATGCATACAAAGAAAGTATATACACGTTTAACAAAGAAACTAATATGAATAAATCTTCTTTTCATAAAAACATTTATCTAAGTTTCATAATCCAGTTAGCTCTAATATTTTAAACCAGTCTGATATAGTGTAGATTTAAATACTTCAACCATGTTTAAGATTATGAATTAGGGTTCTATGAGAAGACCAGAATACTATACAGGAATATGACGGGTAAATGTAAATCATATGAGTCATCTTCAGCTATCAAAATGGGTTAAAGTACTGGAGCTCTACGGGAAATTTGGGACGACGCATATTCATTTTGCACAAAAGGTTGCGCACGGTTTGGACTTGTTTAGCAAATCTTGAAATATATTCTGGAAATTTTTTTTCAAACCAAAAATTCCCAAGGGGTTTAACTAATGATTCACCACAAAAATTGCCTCAAACGTTTTTAGCTCATCTGAGCTGAAAGCTCAAGTGAGCTTTTCTGATCAAAATTTGTCCGTTGTCTGTCATTGTTGGCGTTGGCGTTGTCGTTGTAAACTTTTCACATTTTCATCTTCTTCTCCAGAACCACTGGGCAGATTTCAACCAAACTTGACACAAAGCATCACTGGGTGAAGGGGATTCAAGTTTATTCAAATGAAGGGCCACACCCTCTTCAAAGGAGAGATAATTTAGAATTATTAAAAATTTGTTGGTATTTTTCAAAAATCCTCTTCTCAAAAACTATTAGGCCAGAAAAGCTGTAACTTGTATGGAAGCATCACCAGGTAGTGTAGATTCAATTTTGTTCAAATCATGGTCCCCGGGGGTAGGGTGGGGCCACAATGGGGGATGGATTTTTACATAGGAATGTATAGAGAAAATCTTTAAAAATCTTCTTCTCAAAAACTATTTAGCCAGAAAAGCTTAAACTTGTGTGGAGGCATCCTCGGGTAGTGTAGATTCAAGTTTGTTCAAATCATGGTCCCCGGGGGTAGGGTTGGGCCACAATGGGGGGATGAATTTTTATGTAAAAATATATAGAGAAAATCTTTAAATATCTTCTTCTCAAAAACTATTTAGCCAGGAAAGCTCAAATTGGAGCGGAAGCATCCTCAGGTAGTGTAGATTCAAGCTTATTTAAATCATGGTCCCCGGTGTAGGGTGGGGCCACAATGGGGGGATGCATTTTTACATAGGAATATATAGAGAAAATCTTTAAAAATCTTCTTCTCAAAAATTATTAGGCCAGAAAAGCTCAAATTGGAGCGGAAGCATCCTCAGATAGTGTAGATTCAAGTTTGTTTAAATCATGGTCTCCGGGTGTGTGGGGGGCCAAAATGGGGGTATGAATTTTTACAAAGGAATATATAGAGAAAATCTTTAAAAATCTTCTTCTCAAAAACTATTAGGCCAGAAAAGCTCAAATTGGAGTGGAAGCATTTTCAGATAGTGTAGATTCAAGTTTGTTTAAATCATGGTCCCTGGGTGTAGGGTGGGACCACATTGGGGGATGAATTTTTTTCCTTGGAATATATAGACAAAATCTTGAAAATCTTCTCTCAAACCTTAAAAATCTTCTTCTCCGAAACTATTAGGCCAGAAAAGCTCAAATTGGAGAGGAAGCATTTTCAGATAGTGTAGATTTAGGTTTATTTAAATCATGGTCCCCGGGGGTAGGGTGGGGCCACAATGGGGGATGAATTTTTACATAGGAATATATAGAGAAAATCTTTAAAGATCTTCTTCTCAAAAACTATTATGCCTGAAAAGCTCAAATTGGAGCGGAAGCATTTTCAGATAGTGTAGATTCAAGTTTGTTTAAATCATGGTCCCCGGGGGTAGGGTGGGGCCACAATGGGGGATGATTTTTTACATAGGAATATATAGTGAAAATCTTTAAAAATCTTCTCAACAAAAACTATTAGGCCAGAAATCTCAAATTGGAGGGGAAGCATTTTCAGATAGTGTAGATTCAAGGTTGTTTAAATCATGGTCCCTGGGGGTAGGGTGGGGCCACAATGGGGGATGAATTTTTTCAATGGAATGTATAGACAAAATTTTTAAAAATCTTCTTCTCAAATCTTTAAAAATCTTCTTCTCCAAAGCTATTAGGCCAGAAAAGCTCAAATTGGAGCGGAAGCATTTTCAGATAGTGTAGATTCAAGTTTGTTTAAATCATGGTCCCCGGGGGTAGGGTGGGGCTACAATGGGGGGATGAATTTTTACAAAGGAATTATAGAGAAAATCTTTAAAAATCTTCTTCTTTAAAACTATTAGGCCAGGAAAGCTCAAACTTGTGTGGAGGCATCCTCAAATAGTGTAGATTCAAGTTTGTTTGAATCATGGTCCCTGGGGGTAGGGCGGGGCCACAATGGGGGGATGAATTTTTACATAGGAATATATAGAGAAAATCTTCGAAAATCTTCTTCTTTTAAACTATTAGGCCAGAAAAGCTCAAACTTGTGTGGAGGCATCCTCAAATACTGTAGATTCAAGTTTGTTTAAATCATGGTCTCCGGGGGTAGGGCGGGGCCACAATGGGGGGATGTATTTTTACATAGGAATATATAGAGAAAATCTTTAAAAATATTCTGGGAAAGTTTTCAGTCCAAAAAGCTATAACTTTTGTGAAAGCACGGGTTGTGCATATTAAAGTTTGATCAAACCATGATTCCCTAGAGAAAAGTGTGGCCACAAAGTAGGGGGGGGGGGGGGGTATATAGGAATAGAGAAAAATCTTCTTACAGATACAACAACAAAAGGGGCTTGGTATATACCATAAAAAATATGTGAATAAAAATAGCCAGATTTTTTAAATTTTTTGAGCAAGATCTACTGTTCTTAGTTGTCAAGATATTTTGATTTTGACACTGTAATGCTAATTCGATCAAAGTTAAGGCTATTGTTGCTCAGGTGAGCGATTTGGCCCCTGGGCCTCTTGTTAGCTTACCTGAGCTGAAAGCTCGAGTGAGCTTTTCTGATCATTTTTTGTCCAGCGTCCGTTTGTAAACATTTTTACATTTTCGACTTCCTCCCCAGAACCACTCAGCCAATTTCAACGAAACTTGGCACAAAACATTATTGAGTAAAAAGAATTCAAGTTTGTGTAAATGAAGGGCCACACCTTCTTTAAAGGTGTGATAATTAAAAAATATTGAATTCCTTTTGATTTTTTTCAAAAATCTTTTTCTCAAAACCATAACGCCAGAAAAGCTGATTGTGTGGAAGCATCTTCAGGTAGGGTAGATTCAAGTTCGTTCAAATCATGATTCCCGGGGGTTAGATGAAGACACAATGGGAGGTTGAAATTTTACATAGGAATGTATAGAGTAAATCTTTAAAAATCTTCTTCTCATAAACCGATCAGCCAGAAAAGCTGTAGCTTGTGTGGAAGCATCCTCAGGTAGGGTAGATTCAAGTTTGTTGAATTCAGGATACCAGGTGGTAAGATTGGGCCACAATAGGGGGTCGAGTTTTTACATAGGAAAATGTAGAGGCAAATTTTTAAAGATCTTCTTCACAGAAACTGATTGGCCAGAATAGCTGAAACTTGTGTGGAAGCATTCTCAGGTAGGGTAGATTTAATTTTGTTTAAATCATGATCCCTTGGGGAAGGGTGAGGACATGATTAAGGGGGGGGGGGGGGGTCAAATTTTTACATTGGAATATATAGAAAAAAATATTTAAAGATCTTCTCAGAAACTGATTGGCCAGAAAAACTGAAACATTTGTGAAAGCATCCTCAGGTAGGGTAGATTCAATTTGTTCAAATCATGATCCCAAGGGGTAGGGTAGGGCCACAATGGGGGGTTCGAATTTTACATAAGAATATATAGAAAGATCTTGAAAAATCTTCTCAGAAACAGAATGCAAGCATTTTGACATACTATTAATTCTTTGTTTAGACTTTGGCCCCTGGACAATTCTTGGGCTTTGCAAGTTTGATGTAGGTTTATATCCGATTTGATTTAGATCTTCTTGAGAACTGCAGTGCTCATTTCAGGATATGACTATAAAATCATCCCGTGATAAAAGGGGCTCAATGATATTTAACAGAATAATCATGGGAAAATTGAAATCCTTTAAATACAGGATCTGTTATACTACATTCTCCAGATATTCTGTATATGACTCCCTAAAACTATTTTTATCATGGCTGTCGTTGCTCAGGTGAGCTATGTGGCTCATGGGCCTCTTGTTCTAAACACCCTATCCGATCTCGGAAAGTGATGTAGTTAACTTCATGTATGGATCCATCTTCGCTAGCCAAGGGTTTACGATCCACTTTGCTCCTCTACAACCCTTGGCAGATTTAGCCGGCAAACTCGCGCAACGGAATCTGATTGGCTGTGAAGCCAAGCGATCGCAGGGAATCTACTTATTGGCGGTCTAGTTCGTTGTGTTTTCATACAAAATTTAAATTCAATCATTGTTAACATTTTTACGTGATTAATGAATAACACACGATATATAATTACACATATATGTTTTTTTTAATTAATTTTTTTTTCTTTTTTCACGACCATTTCATACAATACCTCTTAGATAAAAAATACGCATTTGAGCTGCTCCAGTTTCACTTGATCGCTAGACGGCACTGTTCTATTTCTGAAAACATTGGCTTAATCTGCCAAGGGTTGTAGAGAAGCAGAGTGGATCGTTCGTAAACCCTTGGCTTGCGAATATGGTCTATATTAAGTGTCGCAATTTCTACCTGTAAACAAACCACACCATTTCAGGTTATGGGGCTGGCTAGGGTTTTAAAAAGATATTCAGAGGAATATAAAGTAATGTCATCTAAACTAAAATGTCTTAGGAAATTTTTGGTATTAAAATTTCAGAGAATATATTTCTTAATTAGGTTAATAAGTCTAAAACCGTGCGCAAACGTTTGTGCCATATATAAATATATATGCATATATATATATATATATATATATATATATATATATATATATATAGCTCACCTGAACCAAAGGTTTTCTGATCTCCTGTTGTCTGTCGTCCGTCCCTGTAAAATTTTTACATTTTTGACTTCTTCTCCGTAACCCCAGAGCCAAACCCTTTTTAAAACGGTGATAATTGCAAAACGGTGAAAATAGGGTACGTGTCTTTAAAATCTTCTTCTCAAGAACCACTACCAAAAACGCAAATATTTACTCTAAAGCCTGTATATATAATGAAGATTCTAAATTTTTAAAATCGTAACCCCCAGACTAATACTGGAGCCCCAATAGGGTTTAAAGTTTAACATAGCAATATGTAGGGAAAATGTTTAAAAATCTTCTCAAGAACTACAATGCTACAATTTGTGAGATTACTATGCAAGTATCCTCAAATAATGCAAATTCTAAATCGTTAAAATCGTGCCCCCGACCTAATACTGGGGCCCCAAAAGGGGTTCAATAATTAACATGGAAATACAGGAAAATGTTTAAAAATCTTCCCAAGAACTACAATGGTACTATTTGTGAGATTACTATGCAAGCATCCTTCAATAATGTAAATTCTAAATTGTTAAAATCGTGACCCCCAGACTAATACTAGGGCTTTAACAGGGGTTCAAAGTTTAACAAAGAAATATATGGGGAAAATGTTTAACATCTTCTTTTCAAAAATTGCAATGCTACAATTTGTGAGACTACTATACAATCATCGTCAAATAATGTAGATTCCTAATTATTAAATTGTGACCCCGGACTAATACTGGGGCCCATAGAGGGGTTAAAAGTTTAACTTAGAAATATATTGGGAAAATATTAAAAACAAACTGCAATAAAATGATATCAGAAACTGTTGCTCAGGTGAGCGATGTGGCCCACGAGCCTCTTGTTTGTATGGTTGGAACTGTAGCTATAGGGTCCGTCGACCCCGCCGGATTTCACGTAGAGCTACTGTTCTGCAGCTTATTCAAAATATAATCATCATTTTAGAATTTCAAATAAAGGTGAAAAACCAACAACTCAGAAACGATGCGGACAGAAATCGAATTGTTCCATACATCTAAGTAGTAGTGTACGTTTTATGCGACTTCCCAACAGTTTAAACTAAACAAGGGCACCGCTAAGCGGAGCATCCCCTCACGACATGACTTATTGTACGGGGGAATACATTTTTAAGGAAAATACATGTCAATTTATCAGATCAAAATAAAGAAAGTATTTCTTTAAACCACTTTGAATACATAATATCTATTTAATCCCAATCCCGAAGCTTTGTGGTGTATAAATTGGGGGAGGGGGTTTACATTTACGTGTCTGTACAGTTTTCCTATTCCTAGCAGAAACTCAACACATATACTTTAAAGTTTAATAATTTAGATTCATTTAGTGACATTCATTTTTATATAAGCATACATAAACGATCCGTATACATTATGAAACGTAGCTGAAAATCGAATGCTGGACAACTTGCCCCCAAGACAACTCGCCACCAGTTCGAGACAACTCGCCCCCAAATTAGGACAACTCGCCCTCTGTCAAGACAACTCGCCCCCAATAAAAAAAATAATTTTATACGCATTGAATCAACAAATATTGTTACTTTTCACTAATCTTCGAACAAAAAGTCAAGTATTAATTTTCTAAATTTTATTGATAGATACGTGGGTACGCCAATTAATCTAACTATATTTTACGTAAACTTCAGGACTTGCATACATTAATTAGTCGTCACTTTGAAGAATCAAAATTATACGTGAATTAAGATGTCATTCCAATTATTTACGGCTTGGGTTTCATCATATTTTATACTAATTATCATTATCACATGAATATTATAACGCGATCGTTTGATCGCTGATTTTGTAATTGCGTTGGTCATAATTAAGATATTTTAAAACTTTAAACAAGGTGCTCTATTTAATTTTTTCTGGTTTCTAAAACCTTTAAAAGTTTTTGAAGTATGTTCATCTGCTTGAGTTTATATCAGGAAAGAGATTTTATATATAATGAAAAACATACTGTTTAATCATAATGCATACAACTTTCGCTGATTATAGATGAATTTAAATAAAACTGATGAAGTAAAACTGTGGTTGAAAGTTTGATTAATCTGTTAAATTTCAAATTAATAACTGTCAAACTTTGAATATAACATGGGAATATAAATTGCATTGTGATATATGGCGAATTAAAATATTTTTTATTAAACATTTTGTTGTAATACAAACAAAAATACGAGTTGTCTTTATGTTGGGGGCGAGCTGTCCTGAGTGGTGGCGAGTTGTCCTAAATTGGGGAGTGAGTTGTCTTTTGTTGTACTGGGGGCGACTTGTCTTGGGGGCGAGTTGTCCTGATTCCTGAAAATCAAGCGCTCTGTAGTCTGCTCTGATGGAAAATTCTAGTTGCTAGTTGTCGTATTATAATTACCCATAGTATAGTAGATATATATGCAGTTATTATTAATATAAAATAAATGTGCGATATCTGTCAAAGTCTCTACTGAATTTTGGACTAGTTCTATTGTAAGTAATACGGGAAAATTTGTCCGAAAGTCGACTGCTTGTTTCGATGTAAATCGGAAGACTTAAATCTCTTGCCCGCTTCAACTTTTAACTATGGGCACTCGTCTAACTCTCCAATGCTACAAAACGTTTTTTTTTTACCTTCACTAGATTTAAATCCCAAAAAATGTCAAGTTGTTGATTTGAACTGTATACGGAAGCGATTAACTTCAAGTCGTACATAAAATTACCGGAAATGTCTATTGTCAAGTCGTACATAAAATTCATGTTTTTAACTTCGTTTTTTACGATAATTTAAAAAATACTTAATCAATTGATTTGGAAATCAACAGGGTTTGTCCTTTTACCATGCCAAAGAAGTGCACAAAGTTTGATGGATATTCATGAGAGGGTTTTCTTGGAATTTACTACAAAATTGAAATGGAGTACATACACACACATACGAACACACACACGCACGGTAGCGATGCTATATCCCCTTCGCAACAAGTTGCGCGAGGGGATAATTATGGTAAACTTTACAAACTGATATTCTATCATTGCAGTTGCCCTTTAAACAGGTAATGCACCAAGTAATTCTATCTACTTGAGGTGTTCTTCCTGTTTACATTGAATAGTTTAGCATCATATTCTGAATGGACTCTTTTTATACATGTTTAAAATGGTTTGTTGTAATGGCGCGATTAAATTTTTTGTTGTTGCTATTTTAAAAACCTGAAAGAAGATATTGTGTTACATAATGTGGTTCAAATCAAAGACCAACACAATTTGACGTTAAAAATATTAAAATGTTAATCGCATGTGGGAAAATTACGAATTTTATCCCCGCAATGAATTTCAGCCGAAAAGTAGATGAGGTGATAAGGCGGGTAGAATGTCTTTATCAGGATGCACAAGATACTTAATAATAAATATATCAACATATCCGACATTTCTTTCAAAACTTTGTTCCAGACAATGTATATTTAACATAACGTCGATTTTTAATCCTTCAATAGGTTCAATACTTGGAATTTATTTATTGTAAATGTTGTATGCGTTAAATCTTTAAATAGTGCCATTTGTAGCCGCATTTCATAAGCAATTGTCAGGCTTTAGCTACGGTGCACGGTATTTACCGAGTTTTCATCTGGTATATTTAAACATCATATAAAGTCACATAATAATCGCAATGTAAAGTTGCTGCATGAACGCCGGAATACAGTTAGTTTTTAATATAAATTTGCATGATCAGTTAGTCAGTTAATTCATTGATAATGACTCATTGTGTCTATTCCGTCTGTTATTCTGCTTTTTTTTATGAAAACATTTCAATACACATCAAATGAGCCCGGATATCTGTACTTGGAGTAATTTGATTTAGAATTACAATGTCTTATTTTATAGAGTCAGTCTGTGCTCCCCATAATAAATTAAGGTATTAATGAATACGAACAAATTTCAACAAAATCTTCGAGTGACACATTAGATATATAATTCTGTATCCCAACAAGTGAACGTTTGAAAAAAACAAGTCTGTAAAACCGCGGTATTTAAATAAACCACTTTGTTATGACTGAAATGGCTCAGTGGTTAGAACTCTAAACCTAAAACCCCTGTCACACCGGGGCTGCGTCCTCAAGGCGATTCCGTTGCGTCCTTACATAATGTAAAACGCCAAGGTACACGCAGTGTAGAGTTTCCTACAGCGCCGTAACAACACAACGGCATCTTCATTTGTCGCGGTGGGATCGCCTAGAACATTGTAGAACGCCATGCGACGGCGCGCACGTTGAGCATGCACAAAGTACGCGCCGTGGCTCTGCGTTCTGATAAACACGCAATAGAAATGGAGTGAGGTCGCCGTGACAGCGCCGTAAGGTCTCCAACAGCGCCACGAGAGCTCAGTTAGGGCGCTCAAGTGTGGCGGATGACATCTTTATTTAATGTCACCAGGTTAACAGATAAGTGACTGTCAGGCAATATATCGGGTCTTTATAGCTCAGTGGTTAGAGCGCTTGCATGGTACGCCAGAGGCCATGGGTTCGAGTCCCGGTTGAGACCGGACTTTTCACCACCTGTTACATTAACAATACGATGTGCACAAAATAAAGTAAAATATGGTAAAAATATAGCCGAAGTTGAATTTATTATTGGAGAGAGCGGTCGACATTTGACCTGTAAGCATTGCTAATTGTTATGAATGTTTCACTGTTTTAACTAATAAATTAAGTTAACGGATAAAACTGATTTCGATTCCTGTCAATTGATTCGGAACTTTTGGACGGTCCGTTACATAAGAAACAACAGTGTCGTTGCAAAGATATATCGAATGTATTTTTGAATTGCCTCATTCAAGTCTATGAGGAAGTTTTAAATGAAATCTCGGTGAGGAAAAAAAAACAACTTCTTTTAAACGGTACAATTATCGTTTGGATCGCAAAACAGTTTTTTTTTGGCCCCCTTCGAAGAAGCTAGAACATATTGCTTTGCTGTTGTCTGTCTGTCTGTTTGTCTTTCTGTCGGTCGGTCACCAACACTTTTCGTTCATTGTCTTCGCAGAGTTTGCACGTACCGAAATGTGCTATACAAATTTATCATAAGAATATCTAGGTCAAGTTCTGTTTTAGGTACGATCGAGCAGTTTTTGACAGAGTTATGCTCCTTGAACTTAGAAAATTTCCAATTACTTGCTTTCTGTTCATTATCTCTGCAAAGTTTGGACAAATTAATTACTGATATATCATGAATAAACGTGTTTTTTGCCAAAGATGTGATGTAGAAGACTATTTCTTGAATGCTCTTGAATTGAGGTACCTGGGATACATGTCCGCAATACGTTAACTTAGACACGTCATAATTGATAGGTTGATGCATCTCAGATAGCTAAAACGGTCAAACTCATTTCCATGTACATGTATACTGCCTATAATAAAGGTTTGTGCACCCTATGATCTATGTTTAAGGGAGGGGGCATAAGCTCAAGTGTTTCACAAACATCTCTTGTTTTTGTAAACTTCCTGATTTTATTGAATGTAAAATTTGAAATCGGTATTCGGTTATTCCCCACCATGAATTCCCCACCATGAATAATTACATACGTAACACAATAATACAATTTGGAAAAAAAAATATTGGTTTACTGAACCTGTCTGCATGCAATTCTATCTAATGCATGTGTCATTATTCTTGTTCTGTCAATAAATGTTGATGGTTAGTTTAGAAAAGTATCCAAGTACTTTTAAATGATAAAAAGTATTCCCCCCCCCCCCCAAAAAAAAGAAATTAAATAAAAAATAACATATTTTCGGATTAAGGCAGTACAAAACAGATAAGCTAAAATTTTCCTATAGTTCAATTTGTCTGAAAATTTGATATTTTGTTATTATACCCCCCGCAAACAAAGGTTGGGGTAACTATATAGGAATTCCCGTCTGTCTGTGCTATTGTGTCCGGTCCATATTTTTCTTATGGAGAGGCATAGGAAGTTCTTACTACATACACAGATTGCTTTTGACATGAGGGTGTGTCATAATTTTGACCCAAGGTCATTTGGGCAAGTTCCAGGTCACTGGACGAAAAAGTGCAAAATTCGTGTCCGGTCCATATCTTTTTTAGGAGAAACATTGGAAGTTCATACTTCACACAAAGATTGCTTATGACATGAGGGTGTGTCATGATTTTGACCCAAGCTCATTTGAGCAAGTTCAAGGTCACTGG
>WFKH01011926.1:80647618-80661161 GCA_016163765.1 Magallana hongkongensis | reverse complement strand
GTCATGATTTTGACCCAAGCTCATTTGAGCAAGTTCAAGGTCACTGGAAGGAAAAGTGCAAAATTCGTGTCCGGCCCATATCCTTCTAATGAAGAAACATTGGAAGTTCATACTTCACACAAAAATCATTTACATTACCACTTGATTTACTGATTTCTAGGGTCTCACCTCCTATGAATGTACAATATCTTTTTAGAATATTGTATAACAATAGTGACATGTGTGCTTTTGCTTTTTGCTTTTTGCAGTGTAGACATCTCCAATCAAGTATAAACATGTTTGAAAAAAAAATGTTCTATCAACAATGAGATATTTTAATTGTAACCATGTAATTAAGAAACTGATAAGGATGGGTTCAAAATATCTACCAATTTCTAAGCAAACATTTAAATTGAACAAAAAGTTTTGGCAAGTTCATTAAAATGAAAAAAAGAATTGATTGAATAAATGGATATTAAAACATCCCAAATGGTCTTTTGGGCAACAATCGTTGTCCCTTTGATGTTAGAAAGCCATTACTTGTTACATGTATATTGCCCTTAACCTTCGTCATTGGGAAACATCAAGAAGCCTATTGCTCTTATGTCGCTGCGTTGTAAAGTTTCTTGTATACGGACTTCAAATCCACGGAAAATTTTATATGATATCTTAAATATGAGCTATTTAAAAATATACATATATATATCTGAGTTGTATCTCGCATAAAGTACCATCACACTTCTAAACATCATTTTACACATTTTGGTGTTAACAAAACTGCTCTACCTAATTCATGACTTGGCTTCACTTAATTCAAAATTTAAACTCATTAGAATTCAAACCACTGTAAAACGAGGGTCGACAAGATACCAAAAACCCCAAAGAATTGTGCACATGTAATCGAAATAATCTTTTAATACAAACTTATTACATCGATTTTTATCTTCTAAAATTGATTGATAGTGACAAAATCAACGCTGCGTAGGTCTTTAAAGTGGTCCAATTTTCTCAAAACCTAATAAAAACCTACATATCTGGATTAAGGTCACCCGTTTTTCAAACGAATGTTCAGTATATAATCTTAATATATCCTCAGATTACATCACTATTGAAAGAGTGCCAATAACCACATTAGGAATTAATGCCAAAATCCATATAATGGTTTTGGATTACACAAAGAATTACATTCTAGTAATTTAGGTCATGTCATTTAAATTCTCTCTCTTTTATCGGGCGTATTAAACTTTTTTACTATTTTTTTTAATCATTTGTTTTATAAGAATGATTTTTCTTGGTTTTATAATTTTCAACAGAGGAAATGACGGATCCAACAGCTACAATTGATATTTTCTTTTCAAATCTGATTTAAGATAAATAAGTCGAGCCAGTCTTTTTTTCAATAAAAATAATTATAGTTTAGTTTCGCCAATAAAAAAAAAATAAAGAGGAAGAAAACATTCGTGAATAAGCGGATGTGAACAAAATATGCGCGCAAGTTATATCGAACTAATTTCAATATTTCACAGAATAACATCTCCATTTAAGGAATATTTTAAACAGACGTGGAAGGTCAAAATGTACCTTATAAGAGACGTAAAGGGAACCTCTGCGCAGTATGCAGTGATCTTTTTAGAAGCCATTCTTGATACTCGTAATTGAAACTGTATGTGAGATATAATGTCAAAGGCAGCACCTGAACCAACAAACGTCCAACACGGCCAGGTAATGTGCAGTTTTTATTTTGAAAAAAAATAAATAGGGTTTTTCTTATAAAACCTTCTTTTAAAAAATGATGCTGTGTTCACCTTTGCATGTGCATTTTTTGTAAAAAGAAAAAAAAAATCGAAGAACGCAATACAAACAGCATTTAATGCATGTTTTGCCACCCCTGTCTATGATTTGGTATCCTATAATTTTTATAATAGCATTAGAGATTTAATTGCAAAGTATATAGGTTATGAAATATGAATAAAAGTTAACGTTAAGGTCAATTTTTAAATTAAAGAAAACGTTGGTGGACAAATCAAAATCTATCAAAAGTTACCATGGACATCGGTGACATCGGCGTTTCAACACGTGATTTAATTTGTGTTTTAATACCACAGAAGTTATCATTAAATCAAACTAATAAATGTATAGTTGGTTTAAAACATACATGCTAGATAAGAACACTTTAGAACAAGCTTTTGTTGTTATTTGTCGAAAAACAGGCTAAACTGTTACATTAAATGTATTCAATTAATATTCAGCAAAGGAAAACCGCTTTGGTAAGGGAATGTGTAGACTAAGAAAAATCATTCAGATATTTTTAATGTTAAAAACGTCATAGCAACGGCCATTCTTTTTTGTTAAAATACAGCTTCTATTGGTATTTCATGAATGTTAAGGACGCGTTAAGTCTTTCCAATCAATTAATCATGTCATGCCACAATTATAAATTAGAATTCTTAAAAAAAAAAAAAACTAGTTCGCAATTTTTAGCGTTGTTACCATAGCAACAGATTTCAAATTTCATATTTATTGTCTTTGTTGCAAAAACTACTGATTAAATTTGTTCAACAAAAGAATTATCATGTCCTAGTCTGGTCCTGAATTTTAAAAAGGGATATAGAAATATGTTTTAAGGGAAAATAATTCCTATTTGGTCCAGCGTGGTTTTTTTTATCATGATAAAAGTAAGCTGAGTCTAAAAAAAAATATGCTGACTTTCATTAAAATGGTGTTTAGTAGGTCACAATGGCGATTCGAAATGACGGACAGCCAAACATCATTTTTTTTCTTAAAGTCTTTTCAATGGAAAAAAAATGCACACTGATTAATTGGTTCAGCATACTATTTCATTATATTCAAATGATGTTAATATTCAAAGTGTGCTGAGCCTCAAAAAGCATGTTGATCCTCCAAAAAATGGCGTTTATAAGATCAAACTGGTGATTCAAAAGGACGGATAACTAAATTTTGTAATTTCTTTCTATATTTCTAAATACAGAAAAAGCATGAAAAAAAACCCATTATTATTTAGTCAAGCAAAGTTTTTATTCATAATTACTTGGTGTGATTAGACGGAAATAAAAAATATGCTGTTTATAAACAAAATGGTGTTTATTATGTAAAAAAAAAAAATGACGATTCATAATGGTGGAGATCCAGTTTTTATGTTTTTCCCTTAAGTTTCTAGAATGAAGAAAAAAACGTGAGACAAACAATTATTATTCTGTCCAGCAATTCTTTAATCATATAAAGGTGTGTTAAGTCTGAAGAAGCATGCTGGCCTCCATGAAAACTGTGCTTTTAATGTCAAACTGGCGGACAGCCAGATTTCACATTTTTTCCCTTAAAGTTTTTTAAATGGGTAAAAAGCATGAGATAAACGACTACAATTTGGTCAGTAAAGTTAAGCAACATAATTAAGGAATGCTGAGTCTGAAGAATTATGCTGGTTATAATGAAATGGCGTTAATTATGTCAAAATGGAGTTTCAAAATGGCCGACAAAAAGATTTCATAACTACCTTTTTTAAGTCTTTTTTAAAAATACTAAAAATATATAAACAAACAATTATTGTCCGTCCAACAAAGTTTTTATTTATGATAAGGATATAATGAGTCTGAAGAAATAAGCTAGTTTTTACAAAAATGACGTTATTTAGGTAAAATTGGCGTTTCTAAATGGCCAATAGCCAGATTTCATAAATTTCTTTTAAAGCCTAATAGATGAGTACTGTGTTTAAATATCATTATACAAATATGCATCTGACAAATTTAATGAAAACAAAAACAGTTCCACCCCTTACTTAATAATGTGTTTGGTTATACATATAACTGACGATCTTCTCGAATTCTTTGATTTCATGGTCAGTTATTTTCCCTTCTCATAGTGCTTTCTGTACACTTTATAAGTCGATTTCCTCGATATGCTTGAAAAATAAAAGGTTGTGTCACACCATATCAGTAAATAAAATGAACGAAATGTTCTAGAGAGGGGAACATTTTCTCTAGAACAGCTTTGGCAAGGATCTTGATCGGTTTTAAAAAAGTTCGAATAACCATCATCAAGCTTAGTTGTGATGATGTGTTGCAAATCGACATTGGCAAGGTCTAGTAGAAAAAAAAAACTAACAAATATTTTTTTTGCAGTTAAAAGGGTTTTTTCCACTAAATCGAATGAGTCTATTTAAAAAAAAACAGAAAAAAAATGATATTTGGAAGTGATGTGTTACCATGGTAGCACTTTTAAACTATACATGTTCCCAAGAAAAAATATCAAAAATATTTTGTAATTTGTATAGCTAAAACTTCTGCAATCACAGTTTGTCTTAAAAATGGCTTATTATATCCAATTCTTAATCTTTTGCTTTTGTTACCACGACAACCGGTCCCTATTAGCAACCGCTTAAGGATGTTTTGCCTTTTTTATGAACCACGATGTATCAAATTATAAATTATTAAGAAAATTAGTGACTAAGCCTGGTCGCCGAATTTTGATAATTACATATTGTACATGTACATAGTATTGATCTTAAAGAAGTCGAGTACACTTGAAGTGAACATGACTTTGCGCATCTCTTTTCCATGCAGCTATAGGTGCCAATTTATAACTTTTGTTTGTTTTTATACAAAAATGAGCATTAAAGGCAACGTTATGAGTTGAGATTTTATGACCTTGATAGTGTAAAATGCCAAAATCCCAGATAGCAAGCTGACGTTGGGCCAACGCAAACCCAACGGTGAAAATTGCGTTGGCCCATTGTCAGTTTTCATCATTGGCCCAACGTCATCTTGCTCATCGGCCCTACGTTCAACCAACACGTTGGCCTGATGTTGGCCCAACGTTAAACAGTTGGTAATCTGACATTGGCCCAACATTGGCCTTACGTAGGAAGTTCTGACCAATGTTGACCCAACGTTGGTCCGGTGTTGGTAACGCATTAACAACATTGGCCCAACATTGATCCAACAGTAAATTAACTTGTTGGTTCAATGTTGGGCTATTGATATACTGATGATCTTATTGATGACATTAATACAAATTCAATAAAAACAGTTTTAATTTCTTTGACATCCTCACACAGAATATAAGTTTTTAAATAAATAAAGTTCACATAAAAAGTTAATCATCTGAAGAAAAAAAGTTCAGCTGAGAGTTAGTAATCATCAGTGTCCTCCTCATCCAGTTAGTAATTATCAGTGTCCTCCTCATCCAGTTCTTTAGCGTTTCAAATCGTTTCTTGTTGTTTTTCGGTTTCTTTTTGTCTTTTCCTCTCCAGCTCTCCTCTCTGTGTTTTATTCCTCCATCCCTGTCCCCTCCATACTGGAACCAGTCCCTTGCTATGGCTGTAATTTCCACATCTGTGGCATTGGAGCATAATGGGTTTTTTCTTACAATGGCTGTTAAAAATAAGAGATGTTATTATTCTAAAATTGATATTTCACAAACTTAATTAGTGCATGTACAGATGAACTTCAATATCTCAAATACTAATAACAGTAAAGTTGAATTCCAAAGTGATTTGAAAGTC
Organism: Magallana hongkongensis; assembly: GCA_016163765.1. NCBI lineage: Eukaryota > Metazoa > Mollusca > Bivalvia > Ostreida > Ostreidae > Magallana > Magallana hongkongensis. The sequence goes on along the minus strand of WFKH01011926.1, from coordinate 80,655,664 downwards.
CCAACTCCTTATTCTTTTAGTATTAACCCTAGATATCTCAAGTCATTGGATATCTCAATATACGCGCTTTTTCTTAATATTTAAGCCAAACAAACAAAGCAACAATACATGTAACTTTTTCTCATCAATTATACAGGGACTCTTTATTTCCTCCCATAGGAGATTGCATGAAGAATAACATTTTAACACAAATTATAAATAGAGCACATGAGTTACAAAGTTTATAGAAGTTATAGTTAATAGTACAATTAAATATGTACATTGCATTTGCTGGCGAGAACATATTTCTCCGGATTTACTAGTATGGTAAGTTTATTGAGTAGTGTCAATTTTAATATGCATTCTGCACAAAAAGAAAATAATGAAGATTTTGAATCACGTATTAAATATAACTTCAGTGTTATGTGATCCACTTTAAAATTAAAACAACTGTTTTAAAGAAAACAACTACAATGGTACTTATATTTCTAAGAACAATGGCTAAAATAATCCTTTCTCTTTCTTCTGTTTACTTAACATATAGCGACCATTCACACGTGTGTTTTGTTCAGGAGTGGTCAGTAATTTAAGATGAGATGCGAGAGTTTACAAAGCATCTTTCATAACGGAACTGTTCTGGAAGTCCGTTACCTAGGAAACTGGCCAGTCACCTGCTGAGCCAGTGAATTTCATCACTGACCAAATTATTGGAGCTCTAAAATGCAGCACTTGATGCATAAAACCATGATGCTAAATATAGAATACACAAAACTATATATTTTAAATAAAACTTGTATTTGTATAATGCATTTACCCCGGGACGTACGTTACATATAATATGATATACCGTTGCTTAAGAATTACATAGTAATTAAGTGTTGTGATATTTAAAACAAATTGAGATAGACTCTTTATTAATCCAATATAACACAGACTCTTTATTAATCCAATATAACACAACATATGTTTTATCATCGATTTATGTTAATACTAACGCTAAATTTAAATGGTACTCCTCATAGTACTGGACCAACGCTGAGCCAGCTTTGCAAAACCAACACAGTTTGACTTACAAATTAACTTACAAAATGTACATGCCCTAAACTAATTAATTATCAATGTTTTATGTTAACATAACTTGGTTAGATTGACATTGGGCCAACCACAAATACCCAACACATACAAGTACATGTATATACTGGCTTGTTTTCATGCCAACATATACTACAATATACCAACGTTGGGCCAACATCAAATACCCAACACTAATGGACCACATTTCATACCAACAAATTAATAATTGGACCAACGTCGGGCCAACATTACATACCCAACACAAAGTGGGCCAAAATTGTAAACCCAACATCGATAGACAAGGTTTCATGCTAATGTATCATCCGTTGGACCAACGTTGGGCCAACATTATATGTCCAACAAAGTATTGGCCACGTTTCATGCCAACATGTACTACAATGGACCAACATTGGGCCAACATCGCATACCCAACACCGACGGACAAGCTTTCTTGCCAACATATCATCCGTTGGACCAATGTTGGGCCAACGTTTAAACTCCGACGCCAACAGCCGACCAACCATCCAACCAACAACCAACGTTGGCCCGATGTAGTCTTGCTATCTGGGATGGCGCTTAGGCGATATTGTAAACTCTGCATAAAGCCGAAAAAAATAAGACTCAATCATATGTTCATATTTTAAATAAGATTGAAATGAGAGGCATCAAAAGAAAAATATTTGCATTTAAAAAGTAACTTTTGTTATAATTAAATTTTTCTAAGCTATTACATTCCACAATGCCATTTTTATTAAGAAAAAAAAAACAAAACAAATTTGATATAATCCCTTAACCTAACAGGGATTTTTTTAAATTTTCAATTTGGTGACTTTTACAACAATTTTCTTATATTTGAAAGAAAATGAAATTCCCTAGGGCAAAATTATGGCGTCACTGTGAAAATTAAGCTCATTTTAAAATGTATAGTAGGGTCTCATTTATAGTAAAAAAAAAATGATAAATTTTGATACCCCTCCTTCGAGATCGAGATGGTAAATAAATTATTTTTTTATCTCAAAAATGATATAGAAGTAAAACAACATGCTAGAAATTTCATCAAATGTGGAAGAAACGTGGAATAATATTCAGCAGAGTGTAAACGAAAATGAAGCAAAAACAGAAAAAAACTTCACGGGAACAAAGAATATTGAAAACAAAAAAGAAACCAAGAGAGAAGTCCGATCTACCCCCACCATGGTGTTTTCTGTGATTGGAGACTCGGACAGTTTTGTCCCCAGACCCTGGCCAAAAACTGTGTTCCAGACAGCTTTGGTTGAGGCAGCGAAGAGTGGGGGAGGTATGGTACAGTCAACTTGAATATTTCATTGTATTAAGAATATTACGATATTAACATGTTTTATCGTACAATTGGGTTGGACAAATACTGAGTCACATAAAAAGCATTATTCCAAAGTATAATATTGCTTAAAGAACGAGTAAATGAGCAAAGGGAAATCAATAGTCTAAAACATTAGGAATGATGGCAATTATCGTGTAATGTTATATGCTTGATACACTTGTCTTGATAATTTAAACTATTTACAAGTAAGTTATCCTAAAACTTTATATCGTTTCCATTTCACAGAGACCTGGATTTTGTACCGCGGAAATGATGAAGATGTATCTAAGGTAGTGAGTGATGCCTACCAACAATATGAAGACATGGAATTCGGGACAAAAACCTCAAAAATCAATGACTCAAACAGACACATAAAACTAATCAGTATTGCAGGGAAAAAGGTACAATTAATTTACCTTTAGTTTCACTAAATATGTATTGAATGCGTTATCTTGTTTTTTAAGTTACACTAAGACCTACTATACAACCACATCCCACCATAACCCAATATTTTTATACTCCTTTACTAGAGGTAGCTCAGAGATAAAACAAACAAAAACGTCAGTAAACTAACCTTAATCTATTGTGTGTTGTTACAATGTATATAAACGAAGTTGTAATTCTATTTCCAGACGGAATATTCTGTTGGAAAGAAGAAACCAACATCATATGAAACCAACATTGGGGAAGGAAATAATTTTTTACTGGAGTTTGAAAAATTCGTTTCAAAACAAAAAGTGTCATTCTTCAAAGAAAAATTGGACATCATTATGATTTTTTGGTTTTCTTTGATGTTTTTTTTTTTTTTTTTTTTGGCTTAGTGTTGCATCAGTAAACTGAATTAAAAAATTAGGTACATTACCTCAATTTCATTCTGTCACCCATCCTACTGCCGTTTGAGAAATCTACAATATAAATTACATTTAAGTTGTAAATTTATTTGCTTAAAGTTAAATTCAGCAAAAACAGTCGAATACATTTAACAAACTCGGAAATAATCATTGAAATGACTATTAACATACAACAAACCAACTGGTTTTCTGCATGTAAAGGCATTTTTTTTAAGGAATTGATAGGCTAATTTCAATAGAGATTATTGTAAACTTTTTGAAACTCATATTTAAAAAAACACAACCAGGGAGCAACGAATATCATCCATGTATACTGACCAAATGATTAGGTGTTTTGAATGAACCCTAAGCCTGTTATGCATAATTGTTCGTAAATATCCGTTTAATATCAAAACCACTCTAAAGAAGGAACTTAACTTGATCTAAACTTAGTTATTTATGTTTAAGCGTCAAATATTGCATACCAAATTGTTGTAGAAATGTCGGTTCCTATTGCCATCATTGTTTGTGAGGGAGACATCGAGACCATTACACACATCTCAGAAGCACTCAAGAACAAGCTTCCTGTTATCATAATGAAAGGATCAGGAAAAGCTGCAGATCTGGTGTCTGACTACCTTGACAAGTATGAATATCAATTAAAAGAGCCAAACGATTACTACGAGCAAAGCTTTCATGTCTAATCAAAGCAATGATACATCAAAATTGTTGAGTTTTTTTATAAATCCTCCTCGACATTTTCAGTATTATTAGAAAATTCTGCGAATAAACACTATTTATAGCCAGCCATTCGAAGCATTTAAATAACTAAATATAAATATCTCATTTTTCTCACTAGATATGCAAATGCTACACATTTTCTTGAAAACTTTGAAAAAAAAAATAGCAAATAAGTGGTTGGAAATATATGAATTGAAGTATATTCAGAAAGATTTTTTCTCTTCAATTAACAGAACATTTTTTTTAAAATACACAAATTGGTTAAATGATTTGTGGGTGTGTATCGGTATTATTATAGGAATAGTCTTGTGTGTCTTAAAAAAAATTCCATTGTTTGCACTACTTGAAATAACATTACATTTTTAGCCCCAGTGTACTTCGAAAGAAAGCAAACACATTATTTGGTATTCAATTTGACGATGCCGAATATAGTAAACTTGGAAAACTTCTCGAAACAATATCCGAAAAACGGGAATTAGTAAGTATTTTTCCTCATGTTTTGAATTAATGTTGCCAGTCTGAATATTAATTTTTAGATAATTGGTAGCAAACAACATTTACATATAAAATGCTGAGATATTCAGTAATAATTTGTCATTCGAATAGGTTGTTTTTTTCTGGTTTTACTATTGTGTGTTATGTGTTACATGATATTACACATACATATTGGTGTCAAGAATTATTGTTGGCATTGATCAAATAGTTTCAATTGTGATTTAAAATCAAAATGAAATTTTAATCATGCCTAAATTTATGACATTTTACGTTAAGAATTAACGAGTATCAGTTATATGAGCCTTTTCTCTTTAGGTTGGGGTATTTGACCTTGATCGAGATGATCCCTTAATGTTGTCCAGCATTGTAGGAGAAGCAGTAGTCAGTTGTTGGTCCATGGACAATAACATCCCTGCTGAATCAACTAGTAAAGTCACTTACAGTAAATTTTTGTTAAATTTGAAAAGTTCTTTAAAGTAATTTAGTTATTTTGTATTTTCAAATAATGGAATCTTGTCTGAAATATTATTAAAATTGCCGACCTTTTATTACATGGAAACGCTGTAGTTTCCTCAATTTTGTTACTACATGTGCATTTAATTGAAGGAAAGCGTAAATCATGGATATGAACAAAAGAAAAATCAAAAGTATTTTATTGTTTTTGGACATAACTATGAAAAGTATATAGTTTTTAGCTCACCTGAACCGAAGGTTCAAGTGAGCTTTTCTGATCACCCGTTGTCCGTCGTCCGTCTGTCCGTCCGTCCGTCTGTCCGTCTGTCTGTCTGTCCGTCTGTAAACTTTTCACATTTTTGACTTCTTCTCTAAAACCACTGAGCCAAATTTAACCAAACTTAGTACAAGGCATCCTTATGGGAAGGGGATTATAAATTGCTAAAATAAAGGGCTAATCCCTTTTTAAAAGGGAGATAATTGCGAAACAGTGAAAATAGGGTGCATGTCTTTAAAAATCTTCTTCTCAAGAACCACTGCACCAGAAATGCCAATATTATTACAAAAGCTTGTATATATAGTGAAGATTCTAAATTGCAAAAACTGTGACCCCCGGACCAAAACTGGGGCCCCGGACGGGGTTCAAACTTTAACATAGAAATACATAGGAAAAATGTTTAAAAAATGTTCTTCTCAAGAACCACTGCACCAGAAATGCCAATATTTATACAAAGCTTGTATATATAGTGAAAATTCTAAATTGCAAAAATCGTGACCCCCGGACCAAAACTGGGGCCCCAGGCGGGGTTCAAAGTTTAACATAGAAATACATAGGAAAAATGTTTAAAAATCTTCTTCTCAAGAACCACTGCACCAGAAATGCCAATGTTTACACAAAAGCTTGTATATATAATGAAAATTATAAATTGCAAAAATCGTGACCCCCGGACCAAAACAGGGGCCCCAAGCGGAGTTCAAATTTTAACATTGAAATACATAGGAAAAATGTTTAAAAATCTTCTTCTTAAGAACCGCTGCACTAGCAATGCCAATATTTACACAAAAGCTTGTACATATAGTGAAGAAAATTTATAAATTGTAAGAATCGTGACCCCCGGACCAAAACTGGGGCCCCAGGCGGGGTTCAAAATTTAACATGTATAGGAAAATGTTTAAAAATCTTCTTCTCAAGAACTACAATGCAACAGTTTGAGATATTACTATGCATACATCCTTGGCTATTGTAGATTCTAAATTGTTAAAATCGTGACCCCCGGACTAATACTGGGGCAACAAGAGGGGTTCAAAGTTTAACATGGAAATATATAGGAAACATGTTTAAAAATCTTCTCGAGAACTACAATGTTACAGTTTGTGAGATGATTATGCAAGGATCCTCAAATAGTAAAAACTCTAAATTGTAAAAGCTGTGACCCCCGGACCAACACTGGGGCCCCAGAAGGGTTTCAAATTTTAGAAGTATATAGGGAAAGTGTTTAAAATCTTCTTCTCAAGAACTACAATGCAACAGTTTGTAGGATTACTTTGCAAGCATCCTCAAATTGTCAAGATTCTTATTTGTATAAGCCGTGACCCCCAGACTAATACTGGGGACCTAGAAGAGGTTTAAAGTTAACATAAAAATATATAGGGAACATGTTTGAAAATCTTCTTCTCAAGAACTACAGTGCAACAGTTTGTGGGATTACTATGCAAGCATCCGTGGCTATTGTTGATTCTAAATTGGTAAAATCTAATACTGGGGCCCCAAGAGAGGTTCAAAGTTTAACATAGAAGTAAATAGGGAAAATGTTTAAAAATCTTCTTCTCGAGAACTGCAATGCTACAATTTGTGAGATTTATGTGCATGCAACCTTGGATAATGTAGATTCAATATTTTTTAAAATAGTGACCCCTGGACTAATACTGGTGACCCAAGACGGATTCAAATTTTAACGTAGAAGTATATATGGAACATGTTTATAAATCTTCTTTTCGAGAACTACACTGCTTTTTTGTCATATTACTACGTAAGCATCCTTAAATAGTGTAGATTCTAAATTATAAAAGCCGTGACCCTCGATCTAATACTGGGGCCCCAGAAGGGGTTCAAAGTTTAACATAGAAATATATATGGAAAATGTTTAAAAATTTTCTTCTCGAGAATTACAATCCTACAGTTTGTGAGATTACTATGCAATCATCCTCAAATAGTGTAGATTCTAAATTAATAAAGCCAACCATAAAACCTGACACAATACTGGGGCCCCAGAAAGGGTTTCAAAGTTTAAAATAGAAATAGCATATGATACCAAATTGAATGTTACAAGGAACTGTTGTTCAGGTGAGCGATGTGGCCCATGGGCCTCTTGTTATTTTTTATCAAGTATCTCATTTATTGATTTATTAAATTGCAATATCAGACGGTTTTCCACGTGAACCTGTCGAAAACAACAACAACAAAAAACAAAAAAACAAAAACAAAATCGGTTCGAAGCTTAAACGAACCTTTTTGATCAAATAAAAAACAAAACAATAGCAAATTTATTAAAAATAAGTCATAACGATTTCTTAAAACATATTTATATTTTTGACAGCGATTCAAGATTTTGGACAATCTACCAAAATAAAAAGAAATGTATCAATGTTAAAACTTTTAACCTTTCCTATTAGGGAAACGGGATGATGTGAGAACGGCATGTCTATGTATACCTTCTAACTATTTTTTCACCTCTTTGGGAATAAAAAGGTTTTATTGCTCCTACTTCAAATTTTAGAAAGTTTGGAAATGCCTACCGATCGCTCAATAGGAAACACAGGCCTGCAATTATCTACCTCGAGTGGCCAACGTATAAAGGGCTATTCTCTTACCTGGAAAGTTCTACGCAGAAACTCCATACAACCTGAAGAAGAAATCATCGAACATATTTTGGAAGGTTTCAAAAAAGAATCAAAGCCTTACGTGTTGAATCCAAAATATTCAACTCCTACTTCGCTTCCATTGTATTTCTATTTTGGTTATCAGCTGTTTCAAGAATCGAAATGCTTTGAAGAATGCGGTCCTGTACGTAACAATTTCTTGTTTTCTTGTGTGTGTGTGTGTGTGTGTGTGTGTGTGTGTGTGTGTGTGTGTGT
>WFKH01011926.1:80622583-80647608 GCA_016163765.1 Magallana hongkongensis | reverse complement strand
GTGTGTGTGTGTGTGTGTGTGTGTGTGTGTGTGTGTGTGTGTGTGTGAAGTCAAATTAAGAGTGTCAACAATAAAAAGAAAATGTTCATTGGTTCACTTATTATATTTTAAAGAATATATCGCCTGACGATAAAATTTCACATACTAAATGTGGTCGACTTTACTCATATTCGTTTAGATTCTGCTTTTTGAGGCATTGAAGGCGAATCGATGTGATTATGTGAGAGTTTTGCTGTCTAAGGGAGTGCAGTTTGATATGAATAATTTGCCCGAACTGTACAGTCAGGTATGTCTGGTAAAGTGACTCTAATTGTGTATATGGGGAAAGTCCACGTAAGTTAAACAAATATAATCATTATGGAATGACAATATTTTCAGACTGTTGCGTGTCAGGATTGCAAGTTTAAAGACGAGGACTGCCTTCATATGCAATGGATTTTGAAGGTGTGTAGACTTCCTTAGTATTTTAGTATTTTAGCTTACCGATATGAAATGGGGGGAGCTAATGCTTAACCCTATTCGTCGGCGTTCGGGCGTGGTTAACGTGTTTTAAGCAGGTCCCCTGTCTAAGTTATAACTGGTCCTTACTTCATCAAACCTGCACAGATGGTGCATTTGGGTATAATTAAATCCTGAATCTGAGCAATAAGTTTCAGATGCTGGAGGATGTAAAAGAAATGGGAGATGGTTAAAGTTTTTGGAGCAAGTTCACGATAGTGGAATATTCTTCACCGAATCTGCATGAATTGTGCAACTTAAAATATTTATATTCTCGATTAAGTTTTTAAATTTAGGCATACTTTTGGTTGATGAAGTGGCTAATGTTTTTAAGCAGGTTTTTAAACTAGTGCATCTTATGATACTTATGCACACGGAAAGCTTTAATGCTGAACCTGAGCCATAGGTTACGGATGCTGGAGTAGGTTAAGTATTTTAATAGCAAGTAATATATCTAGGTATATGATAGTTCTAACCTAATAAAACGTGCATGATTGATTGAACTATCTAGATGAAGTACAGAACAATTTTCAGATAGGAAATGTGATCTCGATTATACTGATGCTTAGGCAGATGTAATACTTTATAGCATTTTTAAATCATGTTAAAGTCTTTGAGCTGGTTACCTTTTGAATAATCAATGACCATACCCATTCAGACGTGCGACTTAATATAACTTTCATGTTTTGATGTAGAGGTAGCTTTAGTTACAGAACTTGATCTTAATTATCCGAGTGCTAGGGGAGGTGAACATTTATTCAAAACAGTTAGGAAAAATAACTTTGACTTTAATGGTTCATGTAACTATATATATGAAACATGAGGATAACTTCAGATACAGAACCCGACGTTAATAGTCTAGCCTGCTAGCCTGCTAAGAAAACCTGTGCTAACCTCACTCAAACTTCCTAGATGGATCTGATTGTTGCCATTTATATTTGATAGAATGTTTCCTACCTCATATCATTATGGTTTAATTTAAAATCCAATTATGTGTTTCAGAGTTTTATCATATGTTAATGTATCATTAATACACTCAATCATATAAAACAAATTGAGTAATATAATTCGATATAATACTGTTTCATGATATGACCAATATAATATCATGATAAGGGACAATATAGCATTGTAAAATATGATATAATTCCGTATCGTAAAATATGATACAATACCAAATTGTTAAAAACTTTAAATACATGTATATGAATTTGCCATAAGAAATTTAGTTTTGTTTTACGACTTATCTTTGGGAAAATAAACTGGCAGTAACATTTTAGCCGTATATATATTTCGTTACAGCAAATTAAAGAAAAACAAGCCAGCGAATTATGTCAAGAACATATGCAATTGATGGAAGAATATCTTAAAACAGAGGATGAAAATGAGAAAAAGAAATACCTGAAGAAAATTAAAGGTCTCGCCTCGCCAGTGGCAGATGCAGCCAAACAGCTATGCCACACTATTCTCCGATATGAAGGTAACGAACAAAGCAGAGCAAAACAAAACGCAAATAATAAGAAAATCCTTTACAAATGTTTTATTGTATAAATTTATATAAAACAATGAGTACATAGATACATGGTTAGATATTGATGCATGTTTTATATGATTCAGCTTTTACTTGTAATTTAAACATTTGATACGGTTTTGTATCAATTTTTGTTTGTAGAATATGTATTGAAAAAGGATGACGAAAAACCTGAGGACGAAACTATTTCCAATATTTTGCTTTGGGCAATATTTTCCAATCGGAAAGAATTAGCTGAAATATGTTGGCTCAGAGTAGAAAACCACCTGTGTATGTGTTACAAAATTTTTAAATGGAGATTTGCACAATACACTGAACCAAAGTCATCAGTGTTCACCCAGTGTAATGTATTTACTAGTATATGAATTAAGTATATTATTTGTCTTGTCGTCGGGTTGACTGATTTCCAGTAACTTTTAAATAGTTAAGAACGATGCAATGACCTTGACCACTTGTTGCGACCCGACACCTTGACCTTTGCTAAATATCACAAACACTTCCGATTTGGTGGAATTTCGCTTATAGCGTTTGGATTGTTTTAAGTTGCCGATGGAAATGATGTTACACTTATGAAAGAGAAAAATTATATCAAGATAACGTTTCTGTCGGATTGCTTAATGTTTAAACAATGTCGAGGTCAAAATAAACAGTAATTTCAAAGTGAATACAATACGTCGTAGAAACAATGTAGACACCAATATTCCAACGGCTTTGGCTGTTTCCTCAATGATCATTTTGGCCATGTTTCGTGTTTTTCTTTTTAAACTATCACCAAAAACTAATTTCGTTGTTGTCTTATTTTATCTGTGCTACTGATGAAAAGACATATCAGTAACGAAATGTATTTTATTTCATAATTTTCATATTATTCTATTTATCAGGGTAAAAACTTAGCAGTTTTGTTGATTGTATACATTTTCGGATAATCAGTACCTGCCACATTTTAATGTTTTAATTTAGTATTGATTAGGGTTCTAAACGCTTCATTGATGATGGCATTGCGCTTTAAAAGCTAACATTACAGTTGATTTTGTATAACGAAAACGCAAAATATATGCAAAATTAAAAAAATGCAACATAAAAAAATGAACTAACAGAAAGAACCAAACCAAATAAGGTAGTTTAATACGTGTCCTTTGATATTTGTATATATGATTACATTTGATGCATAAAGATGATGTAAATTAAATTGTTCAGTAAATTGTTTTTTAGATATGTATAATATCAAAACGGGAAAATCCCGACCAATGGACATACACTGAAATTAACACTATAGTTTTTTTTTCAAATCTTAGTGACAGGGCTAGTTTGCTCCGCTATTCTGAAAAAACTTTCAAAAAAGGCTAACAACGTGAAAGAACAGATCTTATCGAACGACCTAGAGGAGCATTCGAAGTAAGGGGAAAGTACATGTAATTAATACGTAATTAAAAAAAATTTAATTTCTTTACCTTGATAGAAATTTCGAAATATCTATCAACTGTTTACTTAAAACCTGTTAAAAGATACATGTCTTTTGAGAACAAAAGTAAGCCTTATAAAGTGGGTTTATTCGTAAAAATGACAATAATCATTGTCACAATTTGTATAATTGAATACATTTATTATTAGGAAACATAGAAAAACGTGTACCAAAATCTATTAATTAACACGTTTTCCACTCTAACAACATTTGGTTTACTATATACGAAATAAAACGTATATATTTGAATGGTATTGTTTAAGATTGTTCGAAAGACGTTGTATTGGAATTATGGACAGCATGTACAAAGAAAACACACAGCATGCCATTGATCTAATGGATGACGAAGCGGTGGTGTGGGGAATAAGATCTAGCCCTCTGACGTTTGCCTACGAAAACTTATTGTATGATGTAGTAGCGCACGATTGTTCCCAGAAAAATATGAATAAGCAGTGGTACAACGACTTAGCACCTGACTTAAAGCTTTTTTTTATGGTAAACACAAAATTAATTTAAGGCATCAGATGTACAATTGACCAAAAAATGATGGGTGTATATTCTATAAACTCATTTGATAGGTATGGGTATGTAATTTCTAAAAATAGAATTTTTTCCCACCAAATCACTATGGGGTAGTAACTCTAGCGCTCCAAATCATGCACGGTTAAATACTATTTTTCTTTGTCGAAGACGTGTGTAAACATTATTAATATTGAATAAATAAAAATTGCCAACATATTTAAATAATGTAGTAAATATTCTTCTTCGATATAGTTACAGGGATAGTTGATCTTTTGATAGGTAAAAAAATAAGCATTATTGAATCGGATAATTTTCTCTGTGTTTGGTTATTTAATAAAACGTTTAGATGATCACGAGTCACGTGACAGAAAGCGAGAGGCTATAAAAGGCAGACGCTCTATTGAACGGAGTTCAGTCGGCGGATAGCTGCAGAGAAGATAGGAACTCTACGGGTAAGAATTATAAGTCTCATTTGCGGTGTCTCAAACTAATGCAGACGGACCATTTGAGATTTATATATTCTTGGGTACTGTACTAGTAAATAATACAAAGCCAAGAAGGAGAGTTTAGACAATAGGTTTCAGACTGTGGTCTGGGCGGCTTTGGTTCAGCACACTTGCTGAAACGTAGGGTTTCAGACAAATTAGGTCTCAAACACAGAGGGTTAAAAGGAAAATCCATTAAATAATTCAATCATATTTGTGATCAAAGTGAGGTGATTTTTTTTTTGCTGATTATAATAATCAAATCAAACGTGAAGTAACGTTAAGGAAAATTAATATCATTCGTGGTTAGAACCCACTAAACACATTACAATAATAATAAAGTTGTGAAATAAATTTTACACTCTTACAATATCTTTTTTTTAATTTTGAGAATTATTTTATACAATGACCATAACGACGTCACGCGATTTTAACCCCAATCGTCGGCCGTCACAGTCATAATCTAACGCATATTCTCGTTACCCTGTAATTTTACTGTTTTCTATTCCTTTACGATTGAGAACTTTTAGTTTTAGAATTAAAAATCTAAAACTGTTGCGTTTTTTTCATTTAGCAATATGTCTGCATGAAAAAACATTGTTACTTACTATTACAACGAAGTCGTGAATTGCGGGTCACATCAGACATGTAAAGCATTACGAGCAAAGCGTGCGAGAACCGTGTGAAATGTTTCATCAGAATTCATTCGGAACCTTTAATTTGTAGGAAAAAATATACATCGTATTTTCTTTTAATCAAAACTGTATTCTTTGTCAACAAACAAAAGAATACGGAGACTGCCTATTAAGCCTGTCTATGATGTTTCCGTACTGGCACAATAGTGAAAACACTATACATCAACATGTTTTATACAGTTAAGAAAATATGACTTTTATAGAAAAAAAATCCAAATCAACTATAAGTGACACTGTGATGTTGTAATAAGCATGCATTTTTTTTTACACGATTAGATTGTGTACAATTACCACATATAAACTCCGAGTCTCGGACATCGGCTAACTGACTGAACCTGTCAATCAAACTTTTAGCCTTTGATTTCATTGGATGGTCACGCGTCTCTTTTGTGTCTACAGCCAATTGAAACGAAATTGACTTTAAAGCAGTCGGAATCAGTATTTAATAGTACAATTTGAATAATACGAAATCCAGCAATTTAGAATGAAAAATAAAACTGTTCACATTCAATGAAATGCGATCGAAGAAAATTGATTGGAATCCCGATAAAAAAAATATAATCAATTATTGATGACATTATTTGACTTTTATAAACTCGATTAACAGAATTAAACACAATGATTACAATAAACATGTACAAGCAGTTTAACTAGGAAATACGGTTACATGGTACTTATTAAAAATAGTTGGTGGTAAATACGCCGTTATACAAATGTTGGGTCTGAAATATTATGTATGTTGAATTTTTTTTAATGCACAGTAATGAAATTAGATATACAAAAATCAAACAAATTAAATAGGGTCATACAATTACCGAAATACCCCAAATACCCCAAGTTATGCACAGTCAAAAAAATCAACAAAATCAATGATTGAAACGACCTATTTTCGACGGAATACGTGACACATACACTGCAAACTTTACTCTATAAATTAGGGGTTTTTTTCTTCAAGTATCGCAATTGCGCCGCGGGAAAAAGAATAACGTCATACAACGGCAAATGACGTAAAACTGCTACGACGTCATAATAAACGTAAGGGTAAAAAATTAAAATATTTTTTTTTTAAATTAAGAAAAAAAATCTTGCTTAACTTTATGCATCAATTGTTTATTCTTTTCTGTTTATTATGTTAAATCAAAAATTTCGAAATTTTAAAAATTTATTCCACTCTCCGTAATCTACCGAGTTCATCCCGGAAAATCCCGACTTCTCAAGCTCAATTGTACATCCGATACCTTAACCACTTTTTATTTGAACTCGCATTCAGTATAAGAACAATGCATGTTCCATAGAATTGTGAATGCAACTTAATCGCATTTTTTTGGGGGTTCATTTGTATTTAAGCTTTATCCAAAAATTCAATTTCAGTCAGCATTCACAACCAAATATCTTCAGTTCCTTACAGCACCACTGACAAGATACATATTTAATTACGTGAGTACATTAATAAGATAACAATAAGTAAAGATAAAAAGGCATCGTGTATTCATAGTATGAATAGATAGCAAAAACTATTGATAGAAAAGTGAAGTTTATTTATAGTATTTTGGATTATATAGTATATATCTTAATCTCTTTGAATTTTCTAGTTTTAACGGGACAGTGCATCAATATTTTTTTTATATTTTGGGTGTTGTTTTAGATGCTGTTTTTCTTAATGCTGGTGATGTATAGTGCCATTGTGTTGACGAGTGTAAGCACCGAATACTTCAATCAACCAACTGCACAAGTTTTTGAATACTACTTATATATTTGGGGTGCAGGAGATTTTATTGAAGAACTCATCAGTTGTTTCGTACGTTTCTTGATCAATGTCAATGCTTCTGAAAAAAAAAAAACCCACCAACAAATGCTAGTCAAGTAAATTCAGATTAATACTAGGAAAGAAAATGATGGAAAAAAGTGCATATCTTTCAAATTTACTGAAACAAAAAACCCCATATAAATTGTTAGATAAAAAACCGTGCATTATACATTTTAAAAAAGGCAATTTCTTCTTTTTATCAATAGGGGTGCTTGGAAGCTAGAGGTCGCTCTCACAGAGGTTACTACTCGCGTATGAAGAGATACTTATACGACTTCTGGAATGTGGTGGACTTGCTGTCATACGTCTTACTTATAGCAGCGCTATTTGTTCGTCATTTCTACTATGATCCGACTTTTACAATCGCTAGGCGTATGTTCGCTCTTTCTGTGCTTGTCATGTATTTGAGATTCTTGGAAGTGTTTCTCATTCACAGAAAAATGGGACCAACTCTTATCATGATCAAAGAAATGGTATGTGTTAATAAGCTATCATTAAACAGAAGGAATAAAATTATGACACACAAAGCTATAAAATTTGTCAATTAAAATTAAAACTGATATCTTATTTTTTTATATCCCTTCATTTGATCTTGAATTTTAAAAAATAATTTTTAGCTGAAGGATTTGTTGAAATTCCTGTTCATTGCTGTGTTTGTGGTGTTTGGAGTTGGGATTTATTACCATGCAAACCTCTGGCCTGATCATCGATCGTTCTGGGATGGAAATTGGCAAAACTGGAGAATCTGGACAATCGCTGGTTTACCATACTGGCAGCTTTTTGGGGACCCGAATCTTAAATCGCTTGACGGTAAAACACAACATGATTTCTTTATCTTAGCTTTAAGCTTAGATAAACAGATCTACCCAAATAATTATGATACAAACAAATAGTAATGATTTGCGATATTCTAGGGTTTTCTTTTAGGCTTCAAATGAATTATGTAGAAAATAAAACAATTCTTGGAGTTTTATATAAATCATAGGAAAATTAAACCCTAATACCTAATTTAATTTGATATTATCTTAAAGGAGGTCACGAGCTTGTTTAATTCCGTTTTTAAAGAGACTGTAAACATTCTAGATATAATCTATTAGTCAAAAATGGACAAAACTTCGATGTTTGTGTCGTATATTTCTTCACAGATCATCGTAAATGACAGTTTAAAACATGATTTTCCATTTTGTTTACCAAACATTTAAGCCCCTATACACCCTATCAAACAAAACCCTTGTTAGAATCATCATTAACAGATTTTATATCTTAAATTTCATTTTGGCGCCTTTTTTTTCTAGATTTGACGTAAAGTAGATTTCCGAAGAAGCATGTTTCCTTGAAAAACTGATGTTGTTAACTGTTTATGTCATTTTTTTATTTTAAAGAGGAACAGAATGAATCTCACAGGGTCACACAGTCTTTGAGCCCATTTCTTATGTAACAAAAAGATGTGTTGTTGTCTTGTATTTGGTGCGCGTTTATATCTTAGATCATCGAAAAATAAATAAAAGCAATTAATACATGTTATCCAAAAAGAGGGCTAAACTTAAATAATATTGTGTATTTAAGCATTTATTCAAAAATTTAAATATTAAACATCTGTCTTGAAAATTTGTGTTTCCTGTGTGATTTTGTAAATGCATGGTATTAATATGCACGTTACGTTATATGTTTGTTTTAGGCAGTGAACCGTCAAACTGCACCGATGTGTACTCCACATGGTCGGCTGATACTTCGGTAGAGAGGTGTTCTCGAGAGGACTGGACAGTACCAGTCGTAGGTGCTTTCTACATGTTGTTCTCCAATCTTTTGCTGGTAAACCTTGTAATCGCAATGTTCAGGTAATGATTATATGTTAAGTTGATGTTGAAGTTGTTAAAAATAAAAATTACATGATGAATACAATTAGTTTTATGACATTCCTTTAAAAAGCAATTTAATTATTAAAAATAGAACTCGTTTAGTAAAATACATGTATATAAACTAAAACAAGATGCATTTGAAAATATTTTTACTATACTATATTAATACCGTATAGCCGGTTTTTTTGACGGGACACAAATTTGGCGGATTTGGCCCTACCAGGTATCCCATTAATTTTGGCGGATATAATTTTGGTGAATCCTTTACCGTTCATTAAAAATCTACTGTCATTTTTTTTAATAGCTGAGAAGAATGTACTTAAACAAAAATCCTGTCACCATTACAAGGTGGTAAAATTTGAAATCCGACCTGGCTTCACACACTTCAATATTTTCAACAGAAATAACTAATTAGTACTTAATATATACATGAAAAAGTATACCTTATTAAAATCAATTTTTATTTCATTGTTAGTGAAGAAACCGTTAATCAGACAATTATCTCCACCTGAGTCGATAATGGACACGTCTCCTAAAACAACACTCTGCCAAGCTAACACCCCTGTCACTCGGGCTAATTACACACCTTAACAGGGAAAAGTGATATGGTGTTTATACAATTAACTTTTAATTTATAGTAATGTTGAGCTTTTATTTATTTACATTAGTTTTGTATAGATTTTGAGTAAATGTATATTTGTATCTGTAACACTGTGTGCATGTAACAATTTTCCCTTTTTATCATGCTCAAAGACTTAAATATAAAGACTTAAAAATATAAAAATATATGAAAAAATAATCTCCAAAAAACTACATCTTTGTCAATAAAATCTATATAGAATGTAATTTAATTTGGTGATTTTAATTTTGGTGAATTTACAAAAATCGCCAAAATAGGCCAAAATTATATCCCCGCCAAAAAAAACAGCTATACGGTATGTGATAAATGAATGCACACAATAACTCAATTTTGTTTCTTTGATTTTAAATATTTTGGCAATATCTATAAATCTAGAAGTTGTATATAAAAAAAAACCCAGTTCATTCATTAATGCTTCATTGATATTCGGGATTGTGTTTATTTCGATTGAAAGGTCATGGCGTACTTCTTCATAATATCTTGTAAATAAAACAAACTATACATGTAATTGCCAGAATGCAAATCATTTTAACAAGCTACTTAAGTTTAAAAAATGGCCGTAAAAATACATTTTTACAATATCTAATGTAGCATTTTTCATCGTACATTAATTTTGAATTAAAATAAAGTAGTTATTTTATTAATTAAGCTATCTGATAATTATATGACCTCATTTGTTCAAAAAAATGACAATACATTTAAAGGTGTAATTTTTTTTTAGCTATACGTTTGAAAGAGTTCAGCAAAACGCAGAGAAGCTGTGGCGTTTTGAGAGATACACAGTGATCAATGACTACGAATGGAGAATACCATCTCCAATTAACCTAGTATTCCTTCCCTACCGTATGTGCTGTCCGAACAGAGATAATTGTTGTTTACATATGTTCAAAGGTAAAAAGGGTGTTTGATATAGTATGTTTCATTATTGTACTCATTATATTCAAATACTACATTCTATTGATCGGTACTCGATCTTAAGCGCAATGCTTTCATTGACCGTTATAACATAAAATTGTAAAAAAATAAAAGGAACACGAGCGGATATATTACTTTTATTACTAAGTTTAGAAATTCCTCTATTTCTAAAAACAGATGACATGGTGAATATGGCTTCTACTAGGGGCGATTGATCTATAATGATTTTATTGATGGGATAAAGTGATATCACTTGTAAATCAAGGACGATACGATGTGATGTCTGAGGTTAACGATATTTGTTTTAGTTTACAGTTATTACATTTATAGAGATTATTAACTCATTATGATAAAAATAAATCATCGTTTTCATCAAATCAAACATTTTTATAAGCGTAAATTCGCTTTAGAAATATAAATAAAAATTATAAGGGATGTTAAATAATTGTCACTCTATCTGTTTTATGTCGGATAAGAAATGAAAGTGACTCATTATTGTGTGTATGTCATAATAAGTGCGTGTGCGCATAGAAAATTATGCAGTATACATTTTTTTCTTTATTTCTTTTAGGTTGTTTCTGTAAAAAAAGATTGCGCGCCGAAACGATGGAAAGGAAAACAAGAAGGGCATACAGAAGGAACTTTCAGAAAGTAATGGCCCTCAGGAACCACAACAAAATCTAATATAAACTAAATCAGTGAACATTTAAGTTGATTAAGAGAACTTTAAAATGTAAGAGAGAAGTAGAGGTAATGATAGGTTGTGACAAATGATATCAAATTTATTTGTTGCATTAGCTTTGTGAACTTAGAAGTGATATATTTTACAAGTAATCACTTAGAATATTGTTTCATCAGTGATTGAAAAAAAAAATGTACAATCGTTTCAACCCCTTAAACCATGATCAAATTGTAAAGCGACATATTAAGGGGTGAAAAAAAAAAAACAAATAAAAAACTATTTTCATTACACTTACTAGTAACATATTATCACTTAAATAAATTATCTTGTTATTTTGAGCAAATCAAGTTAAAAAAGAATTTTCATTTTTATCTTATTGTATTGTATGTCTTAGTGTGTTAACATCTACATTGATTCATTGTGGTTATTTAAAAGAAAGAGAGTATTGGTGTTTACCAACAAGTTCAAAATGATGAAACTAATGAATATTTAAAAAAAAAAGAAATCGATTTTTAAATGTAGTCTATTGTAAGGCAACGGAATTAAAGACACAAAGCAATGCAATGTAGCATTAAACCTATATATTACAGTTAGGCAAGTTAATATTGTTTACCTAAAAAAGAAGCCATCCGGGTGAAACTTAATCAAGTGTAAGTTTTTGATGCCGTCTTGTATGGAGAATTAACAATATACTGGTATTGCAGAGAGAGATTAATGTAAGAGAAACCATTTCAATTGTATATATTTATATATGTATACTGTAGTGAAATTTTCTTTAAATACTTATTACTTATAAACCGGTGTAATATGTGCATAGCAACACTTCCTTCTCTAGCTTAACTGACGGATATACTTAACACCTGTGATAAAGAGAAAGATATATATATATATATATATATATATATATATATATATATATATATATATATATATATATAAACAATCATATTTTGCAAATTTGATACGTTGTCAATTTTCAAAGACATTTTGTAGACATTCAATTAAATATAAATGCCTATCCTTTGGCATGCTTGAAGATAATTATCTTCTGTATTGATTTCATTTCATTGATGTTTAGCTTTGATTTATTTATTCAGTAATAAACAGATATATTATGAACACATGTTCTGTTCTGTTATGCTTTTTACGACTTAATCATTTCAGTATTACATCTCGGTCTCAGCGCAGTAAGTGTGTATATTGAATATTCTTCGAGGCGTGAAGGGCCTAAAGCAAACAAAACATAATTATATCATTATACCATGATATTATCGAAAAAAAAGAATACTGATTTCTCCGAGAAATTTAATCAAAACCAATTTAAAAAAAAACAAAGATGAACAAGCTCTTAACGTAGATTCTTGAGAAAAATTTAAAAACGAAAACTGATTCAGTATGTGAAATTAAATTTTTTCCTGTTGTCGAAACAAATATATCAAATTCAGTAATATATTAATTGTCACATTGTGAATATTATATATTCACGTTACCATTTTCTTATAATTTTCTTGTTTTACACAATTCTTAAAAAAATACATTTTCCTTCATTTGAAAATATGAATAAGGTCGTTACAACTATCCACAGTGTGGGTATCGGTGAAGAATTATAAAACAATTTAAATTTGACGCTTTAACCACACAGTAGTTCTTTTTAAAGAATAGGACATTCTTATAACTTCAACCAGAATAATTTTGAAAGATGTAATACAAGTATATGTAGTGTGTTTTGATTTGACATTTTACTTGTTTTATTTTTTTTTAATTGACAATATTCGATTAATATTAACAATAGATCTTTGGTAGCCACGATCTTGAAATTTATTAAAATTTTCAGATTGAGATTAGTTTAAATTTGACTGCCTTATTATGTTGACGTCATTTTGAATATGTTGACATTTTATTATTTTCAGAAGGTCGGCTTGTCCGCAAAAAAAAAAATTTCCTCTACGGTTAGAGGTAGATGATATTTGCTTAGATGTTCGGGGATGCTGGACAAAAAATGTAGATATGTGGTTTTTTTTTTTGGTTTTTTTTTTTTTTTTTTTACATATAAACGATAGTATGTCTCTCAAAAAAACCTTTAAACTCGGTAGAGTTCAATCAGAAAAAAAGTCTTCTTTTATTGGGAGTGTTTTTATTTTTATTTTCTCGTAAATCTTTTGATAATACTTGTACAAAAAATTTTAATTTACAAGAGTTTTAATTTTGATATGTTGAATAGCATCTTTCTTTTTATATTCATAGCTCTTCCCTGAAAGATATGCTACATAATAATAGTGTTGTATCATCTTGTTTTGAACTTGCACGGGAAATGAAGTTATAATCATTGGTCGAAACGAAATCATGTTTAATTCTATTAACATAAACCATGAAAGTTGTATATCATGTCTTCAGGGAGTTTGTTTACAAAATACCCGATATATAGTTTTACCTAATCTTTTGTCTTTTTCCTCTTTATTAAAAACTCTAAAACGTTTGTTATCTAGCCCTTGTTTTTTATAAAAGTTAAAATCTAAGACTAACGTCTAGGTTTCTATTTGTTGAGTGTTTTCCTACAAAAATAATAATAGTATCATTCGAAAGTGTTAACGCCCTTTATTGTTGGACAATAAAAAGAGTTTGACCCATATATTTGCCTTTTGCATTGTGGAAGAGAATATTGTCGGAAAAGGTTGAGGTCAAGGTCGTCCACCATGCAGGGTGTAAAAAATTTCTTACCAGCAAAAAATCTAAAATATCAGGAAAATCTGCACTAGCAACCCTGCGATCATTATGTGATGAATGGCTTCTGTAGGATTTGTGAGTCCTGTGACATTCTACGTGAGTAATGTGCATGAAATCTGACTCTAAACGAACTTTTTTGACTTAGCGTCGGGAAGTTGAGTACAGTTTACTGTATATATGTATATACCCGTGTATACCCGTGTATATAGTTACTAAGCCATTGAACTAGATTAAAACGCTGGTGAATATCAACATATTGTTATTGTGATTTATTGTGATTTATTGATTAAATGAAATGCCGAACAATAGAAATAGACAGAACGAAGCGAAACGATTAAGATCAGAACTCAGTGAAAGTGACATTAGTACTTCAATGGCTAACATACAAGCCTCAGCGCTTTGGGTGATACTAGTTGTACCAGTTATGACAAAGGCTTACATACATTAGACACTAGAATTTCTCTCAAAAGATGATACTGCCACTCAAAGAGCGGTCTCCATTATACTCAATCATGAATCATTCAAGTCACAGATCTCTGATATCCTCTTAGAAAAAGTACCATATCTTCGACAAGACGTCGATTCATTAGAAAATCAGCTTGGTGACCTAGAACAATATTCTAGACGAAATTGTGTCAAAATCACAGGCGTTGTTGAAAAAAAAGATGAAAACACCAATGAAATAGCACTCAATATTATAAACAAGCTAATCGTAGGACCAGAAAGAGTGTCATATTCCGTGGACAAAATTGAAGGAACCCATCTGTAGGCAAACCCCGTGACAATCGTCCGAGGGACATTATTGTGAAATTCGTGTCCAACAGAGACAGGGCCCTTGTGTATGCAAAAAAGAAGAACCTTAAAACATACAATCAGAACAAAATGAATGATCATAAGATCTTTATTAACGATTCCTTAACTAAGCGGCGCATGGATCTCCTGATCACCACTATAAGACTCTTGAAAGAAAAGCGTGTCGACTCTGTGTGAACCTACGATGGGAGGATTATGGTTAAAACCTTATCCGGCAAAAGTGGACTATTATCAGGACAACTGACGTTGACAGGCTAATGCAGTCCATCGATAGTGCCCACCGGCCGCTATCATCTACCCCTAGAACAGCTAGGTAACTTGTTGTACAACTACGGACTTTGACACAGTTCCATGTTCAATTTTAGAACTGGGTTTCCCAACGATCATATTTTTCATCTTCTCATTCATCCGTGATTTTTTTTCTCGATTCATACATTATGATTCATAAATTTTTTGCCCTGGTCCATTGTGTAAATATTCATCTGTATTTTTCTTTATTTTCATACATCCATGTACATGGTACACACTTGTATGTGTAATAAGTCAGAAATCACAGACACTTTAAAGCTGTCTTTTGTTTTCGAGACGACTTATATGCCTACTCTTGATTTTCTGTGTTTTTCACAACAAAACAATTAATTTGTTATATGTTTCATAAATTTTGCACGCTTTCTTTTTTCTATATATGTTTTGTATTCACTGTCTATGTTTCATTTTTTCTCCGTGTTTTCACGGTCTACTCGGACCGGTTTTATTTTTAGGCTATTACACAGCATATCCGATATATGAAATATTCCTGTCACATTTTGTCTACACTATCGTTTTTGATACAAATGATTAAGGTATTTTCAACTTACATAAAGTTGACAGGAGTTTTCTATCATCATTCCTTGAACATGATGAGAAACTTAAATTTTTATTGTATAACATATATGCTCCTCATATTAAATTATATTGAAACAAACCCATGATCCAATAGAAACAATAATAGTTGTTTTTCCAAACCACTTAGCATAGTATAACAATGTCTTCAGCCTTTTACCAAAGTTGGATATTATTACCGCTGAATTATCCATGTATGACATCATTACAATTAGTGACACCACCTTGATGATACAATTGACAATGAAAGTATTTCTATTGATGTTTTTCACCCACCTATACGTAATGATAAAAATATATATGGTGGTGGCGTTGCTATGTATATTTCAGATAAATTAACCTTTTATGAACGTATTGATCTATCAGTGCAAGGATTAGAAACTATCTGGTCTGAAATACATACTAACAACAAAATTTTTTTGATAGGTACATTGTATAGACCCCCCTCCTCCACTGCTGTTATTGGGATTTTTTCTCTTTAAACTTAAGGAAGGAGTCTTTTCACGTTTTTTTTTTTTTGCCGCTAGTGGGTCTCCATACATATTGAAAAAATAACAAATAGTTTATATCTATTTTTTGAGAATTTAAGATATGATATTCACTCCAAGTAACAATAGACTAGTTGTTTTTAATTAAAATCTAATTTATCTGTCGAGATTTAGTAAAATTTTACGACATTACGTAACTAAATTGTCGAGCGTCAAATGCAATCGTAACGTCTCGGGCCTTTTTTCCGAGGCTGCCGGAAAGGCCCGAGAAGTTGCAATTGGCGTCAAATGTAAACAAGGTATGGAACAACTAAGGAAAAAGGGTCGGTTTGCATCCAAAAAACAAATAAAACGAACTGAAATCGTACGGCAATCCCAGATAACACGATTGGGTGGCAAACAGGGTGAGGAGTCGGTAAATTCGACAAGTGCGCCGAGTTTTCAGACGGGGAATGATCAGCACGATCAGGACGACTTCATCGCAGACGATATCCTCTCCACACCCGAGGTAGTTTATAGTGAAAATGTAAGTTTCATATAGTGATATATACCTGTTTATTCATAGTAATTGTAGAAGTTAATTAAAAAAAAAACTAGAGTAAGTTTCATAATACAGGGCCTAACCCTATAAAGGCCTTCACGGTAACTGCGGAGCTGTTCTCCACGCATGCGTACAAACGCTTCCGCAGGGCAAGTTTCGTTTTAGTGAAAACGCCTCTTTCGGTTTAATCGGCTTGAAATTGATTACGATGGTGCGAAGCTGTAGCGTGTACATGTGTACTAATCGGGATGATGCAAAGGGAAAAGAGAAGGGGATTAGTTTTTTCAGGTAATTTAATAGGATTTCATTCATCTTTTATTTAAAAAACATATCGGAAGCGTACACCTTTAAGGGGGGGGGGGGGTTGTGTGGGTTAGTGATTGAGAAAAGCAATATCACTGGGTAAATCGAAGTCGTTTGACAAGTATATTGCAATAAAATAGATTTTAAATACATTACATAAGCAATTCTTTGACAAATAGATTATTGAATAAATTTAATTGTATTCTAACGTGCATACAAACAAATAGCATACATGAATGTTTGACATTTTTTAGTATACATGTACATAAATTGTAATTTATACAGTCTGTATATATAGTAGTAGTTTTATTGTGAATCTTTTGATTAATTCAAGATTCCTCAAAGATGCAAAGAAACGACGACTCTGGGTGAGAGCACTGAATAGGGAAGATTTTGTTTCCACTGATCACTCTTGTGTGTGTTCAGAGCACTTTATTTTTGGTTGGCATAGTGATGACCCAGCGGATGAGAATTATATTCCCACCATATTCTCATACAAGGAGAAACCAGTGAATGCTGAAAGGGAGAACAGAGCAGCCAGAAGAAATATTTAAAAGGTACATGTAATTAGAATCATACCAATATTTTATTTAGTGTTTTAAATTGAGGTATTGCAATAGACAAAACAAAGCATATGTAAAAGGAAAGGAGGAATGAGCATATACATTCATTGAAAACATATGGCTGGACCGGGCTCGAACCCGGGACCCCTGTAACTCTAGACAGGAGCTCTACCACTGAGCTACCCAGGCTGATATCCACGGTCCATATAGCCCCAACTACTACACATATAATGAAAATATTTTAAAATATTATGATATCATAGGTAACAAAAAAAATATAGCTGTTTTAAATGAAGTTGTAACATCTTTTTTATGAATTGTAGGACTTCAGAGAAGCAGAGTATAAGCAGAAGGAGCAAGAAAAGAGACAGTTGAGTTTTTCTACATTTATCCATTCATCCTACACCAAGAGCAGAGACGAGGAACCCAGCAGTGATACAGAGGGATTGGAGATTGAACCAGATGATGTTGACATTGGGGTCAGACATACAAGAGATGCAGGTATTTTGAAGCTTTTATGTCATAAGGCAGAATTTATGATGCAATTCATTGTAGGTGTACAGTGTGATCCAGACCCACTCTTACTAGAAAACATGGCTTTAAAGTCCGAGATCAGAAGTTTGCAAGGTCTGCAGTGGTCTGTTGACAAGATAAAGGACGATGACACCAAGACAAAATTCTACACTGGACTGCCTAGCTTTGCAGTTTTTATGTGGTTATTCAAGTAAGTGGTTGTTTTTAAAAATTTAAGTGGAAGCAAGTTAGCTTAAACTCAACAGCCTCATTTGACATGTGATTATTTGACTCGCATATCTCATGTATTAATCATCAACATTGATCACAATGTTTAAACTCTCCCAAACAAAATGATTATGTACAACTTGTATAATTTCCAAGCAAAGAAATCAGTTGATGGAATTTGTATCTGCAGCTATCTAGTGCCTAAGTGTGAGAAGATGGTATATTGGAGAGGTACCTCTATGACCCCTACAGAGAGGACACGTCCAAGACGACTGATGTCACTGGAGCCTATAGACCAGTTTCTTGCAACACTGATGAGACTGAAAGTTGGATTGTTTGTCGAAGATATTGCTGAACGCTTTGGTATGTCTAATGTGAACCCTGTGCAAACTGTTTCACTTGAAATTCATTCCCTACTTTGTCTTCCGAATTGGTTGTATATTCAAGATATGCTGGTATTTTTCTCTTTGGACATGTTGGACTAAGACAGATTTTTCTTTAAATTTTCTTGAATATTTTTGAAAAGCTATTTGTAAATTCTCGCTTACACATGGAGAGTTGGTCAAGTATCAAATATGTCAGTCCTGACCATGTAAGCCCTAAAATTTTGTAAGACAGATATAACAGCAAAATATAAAATTTTACCATCTATGTTTCAGGAGTTTCTGTTGGAACCTACTCACAGTATTTCACAACCTGGGTCTGCTTGCTTTACCAGGAGCTGAGGCCATTGAACCCCTTTCCTTCCAGGGATATCATTCAAAGGAATATGCCTTCTTGTTTTCATTCTTTCCCTAATTTAAGAGTTATTTTAGATTGTACAGAAATATTTGATTAGAAATCTAGCAGTCTTGTTAACCAGATCTATTTTTTTCACATTATAAGCATCACACAACTATTAAATTTCTTATTGGAATCACTCCATCAGGTGTCATTTCTTTAATTTCAGAAGGATTTGGTGGACGAGTCTCTGATCGACAGATGATTGAAAAATCTCTACTTCTTGACATGCTCGAGGAAGGAGATGGAGTTATGGCAGATAAGGGTTTCACTATTGCAGATATGCTTGAGAAAAAGGGCTGTACTTTAAATATTCCTCCTTTTCGTTCATCTACTTCACAGTTTTCCTCTCAAGATGTGTTAAAAACTCAAGAAATTGCTAAATTAAGGATTCATGTAGAAAGGGCTATAGGGCGTGTTAAGAATTTTCACATATTTGATGGAGTACTTTCTCTTTCCTTAGTGCCACTGGCGTCTCAGATGTTTGCTGTGTGCTGCTGGCTTACAAACCTTGATGTACCATTGGTTGAAAGCTAGTACATGTACATGTAAGTAATTTCGTAAGTCCCAACGTACTAAATGTGTGAAAGTTTAAGTTTATCCATATGAATAAATCTGCGACATTTACATTAGTTACTCACAAAAACAACAAAATGAAAAAATAAGGGGCAATTATGATTTAATATATGAGGGTGAAATATTTGAAATGAACCATTCAACAAGTTTTGGCAACATAAAAGAACAGAAATCAGGATCAAAATAGATTCGCTCCACAAAACAGTTGCTCTGCTCAGCTGCAGTCCACACTACAAAATCGCCCCAGGCGCATCCCATGATGGCCATCTCCCCCTGAATCTGGGCATAGTAGCTGTGATTCCTTATAAGTCCTGGGCCATTCTCCGACTCCTCAAGACAAAAACCTTTCCTCCCTACCAACTCGTGAACCTATTGAAAAGTAAATACATGTACATAAATTGAGTTTATTGACTAATAATAACAAGAAATAAAAATGATAAACATATTTACATATATAAAAAAAGTGTAACGTACCTCTCTGTGTGTAATGACATCATTACAGATGGAGTAAGGGCACTTTATCTCCAGAACTCCCTTCTGGTTTCCCTCTGGCATGGACTCATCATACACCCATCCATCACTGGTAGCTCCCAGAAATGCATGGGATGGGTATATGGTGAGTCCAGACTCCTCCACTCTCAGACTGGTAACAGCATTCCGGAGGGCCAAGTAATCCACCAGGGCATTCTGCTCATGCTCAACTCCCCACCTGACTAGAACAGGGAGTGTCGGATACCTAGAAAATTCCAATACCTAACGTTATGACATAGATTGTTTGAATTTACTTTTTAAAAGTTTTTAAGTTAGATTCAGATGAACAATGGTATTCATCTGTACTTTTCAAGCATTCAAAGTCTTAATATTATACCTGTCCAAACTTGATCCATGAATGACTTGCTTGATCAAGCTGGTTGGACTTGGCCCAGAGGTGAGAACTGCGCCAAAGAGAGAGCTTGTGATTCTCCCTTTGTGCAGTTCCTTCCAGATCTGGCATTTTCTCTGACCTCTTGTCCTCTGCTCGATGAACAGACTCAAGCTGTCATCAATTGAGACTGGCATAGGTACTGCATATTAAAAATGTTTTAATTAGTACAAGTATAACTTCTCAACTAATTATTATTATCACTATAATTAAACTAATAAATTGATATCTTACAGTTCTCTGCCGACAAGACGAGACCCTTCATGGCAGTTTCCATTGGATCTTCCAGTGTTGTAACTTCCTCTTCCCTTACAACATCAGCAGTGTCATCGGGGATGGTCCACAAGTGACTCATGCCTAGAATTGATATTATTTTTTATTTTATAGACTAATACATGTACAATTTTGTGAAACAAATAATATAATTCATTTAAAAATGATTTGTTTTCATTTTTTGTGTATCCTACCAGTTTTGGGAAATAGGCTTTTTAGGGTTTGTAGTTGCTTGAGTGCATTCACTTGGTTGAATGTCCTCTCTTCAGGATGTCGGGGATCAAAATTCATCTGTTTTCTCTCCTGATATTGGAGTTCCCCTTCAGCTGAAATCTTTGGTCTGCCCAAGTTCCACTCTTTTAGAGGCTTAGGGTCCATTTTCATCGGTCGAGGAACATTCCACTGGCAGATCTTTGATGTTGCACTCTCCGACTTCAGGAGCTCTGTCAGTTGAAGGTGGTGCAGATGAAAAAGCAGTCCACCTATATGACTGCATGTCTGGGCCAGACTATAATAGATATTATAAAAACATTAAGTACAATTTTCTCCATTCAAAATTCAAATGTTATATTTTCTCAATACATGTATATGAAGACTTTCACTTTTTCAAATAAATTTAAATTTGCATTATCAATTCTTATCATTGATAAGAGTTATAGAATATTTTACTTAATATAGTACAATTTAGTACTTTAAATTGGTAATATTGTGCCTACCCAACAGGACATTCACAATAGGCAAAATGGACCTTTGTCTTGTCCTCAATACAAAGGAAAACTTTGTATTTCATTTTTTTCATAGAGGCTAAACAGAAAGCTCTGACATAGTCAACTGAGTCATCAATCTGCAATGTGAAAGTTTAAAATGAGTGTTTTGAAGGAATAGTTTAAATATAGTGTAAACACAAAAACATTATGTTCTTGTAGATGCTTATCAGCTATATAATATTTTAAATATGACAGCAGGCTGAAAATCCATTGACTTAATACGTTAAATTCACCTGGATCTGATCAGAGGCACGTTTATCAGCATTACGATATGTCGAGGGGGGGGGGGGGTGTATTTACATTTACATGATTGATACATACATAAGCTGTCATAATCTGTGAAATATCTCCAGCCTCAAAATGCTTAACAGCCCTATCCAGTCCTTTAAAGTTCTTTACTTCTTTCCCATCTTCCGTGTGTTGCAATATCATCAGATGATAAATTTGCTGAAAGGAGATCTTTGGCAGGGAGGTGGGCGTGACGAGAGAATACGCGGCTGACTGTACTGGGGGGAGGTTTTCGTGGCCAGGAACCTCTGGTATAATACCAACTGATGATGCTGCCTGGTATTTGATAGGTACCTCCGTCAATGGCCCTCTCCTTTTTCTACTATTACCATCCTCAAAATTACGAGCAGCCATCTTCGCACGTAAACAATCTCTAACTTGCCCGTTTTGCACTAAATTCCGTACTCATTTTTGAAATAATATATAGCAGATACTTTAAATTTTAATGCATAATATACACAATTAAAACCTCAAAATAACATAACATAAAAAATCAAACACACTTTCATATAAGAATCGTTTATTTCAATCAAACAAAACGGCGTTTTTCTATCGAGTACTATGTATCCAATGTACACATTTGCCCTGCGGAAGTCGTTATGCGCATGCTCGAAAGTTATCGTGAAGGGGTCTATTTAAACGTCTGCTGCAGTTTGTCAACTTTGTGTACTGTGAATGGGGGGGGGGGGGGGGGTATGACAGACGATTGTATAGTCGTAATGACAAATACCTGTTAGTCATATTAAGTGGAAGAAAAAGAAATTTGAAAGTAAGAAAAATCAAACTTAATCTTAAGAAAGTATCAATTGGTGGCTTTGCTTTCACATCCGAATGTTTAAACAGTATCTGCATTAAGTGTAACTAATGACGCTGGAGAAAAACTACGGCAACCCGTTAGCTGTATAAATTATGATAATTTATTTCTCTTAAACAGAGTGCATACTATTTGTTTTTCTATTATTTCTATAATTCTATCATTTATTTCATTTTTCAAATTATTTATCCATTTTCTTACAAAAACGTATTTTATTTTTAAACTTTTATTTTTAAATTATTTGATCAATATTCATAACTTTAAGAAAATGCAGGTACCTCTTTCATATAAGATAAAAGGATCGAATGCTTTGAATTCAAATAAATGCGTTAGATCTTCATTGCTTATATATCTGATTCGTATTCTCTCTCTCTCTCTCTCTCTCTCTCTCTCTCTCTCTCTCTCTCTCTGCATATATATTTAAGGAATAAGGAATCATTCTTTGAGTATTATGAGGTGATAATTTCGGTCGGGGCGTGGTCAAATCCAATAAAGCCCGAAGGGCTTTATGATAGATTTGACCAGGCTCCGATCGAAATTATCACCTGATAATATCCAAAGAATGATTTCTTATTACTTATATTTACATTATTTCCAATTTGTACACTTTAAAACAACATTATTTAAAACCACTATTTTTTCGTGTAGCACATGCTATGTATTACTGCGCGGAGCAGCCAATACCGTCTCTCGGTTATGCTATAAGACACGCCCAATTTGTGTCACTCATGTTTTATGAAGTTATTGGGTTTTAGGGTTCAAAATTGATTGGTAATGTTATCACAGATAAAGACAGTTGAAAATGTAAATATTAATGATTTTAACGGAATTATTTGGAATAGGTAAGGGAGTGCCCAAGACTTGAAACTGATTGGAGATGTTGGCGAAGGATAGTGGAACTGGGAGTTCTAGCAGATGCTTTGTCTGCTTGCAAGAAATGTGGTCTGTCACTGCAGCTGTCACATTGTACAGGCATCACAACACATGGTCTCTCAGCAATGCTGAAGATACCCTGTACAAATAAGCTGTATGCAAATATTTGAATACGTCTGTACCAACAGGGAAAAGACATGATGATCGTGTTTGGGATGTAAACAGAAAGTTGGCTGCAGGTGATTTAAAAATAAATATTTAGAAAGCTAGTTTAATTCATGCATTAACATTATGACTTTACTGTTGTACATGTAAACAATTTATGGAAATTAATTTTTAAATTAAATAACCTTTAAGGTTTAAATGATATATAAATTTAGTAATTTAAAAATATTATTAAAAATAAGGGTAAATCTTTAAATTTCTTTAAACATGTACTTCATATACACATTTTGTAATATTGTACTACATGTATATATTAATTTCAAGTCCTAATATTGCAAATTGTATTTTCTTCTACATAGCTGTGCAGCACACAGGGGTTGGATATACACAGATTAATGGCATACTGGCAGAACTTAATATCCCCCCAATCAGCAAAACTCTTTCGTACACCAGACAAGAAGAAGTTGGACAGGCCACAGAATCAGTAGCTTCGTCTTTAATAAATCATGCTCTGCAAGAGAAAGTGGAAGCAACTACAAAGTACGGATGGATAGTTTTAAATGATTTTCTCGTTTTTGAAAAGAAAAATCATTTGGTATTTTTCAATTTCAAATGTCACAACTACCTTTATTTTTAAGTTTTATGATAATGTGTAATGTGATTTTTTTTTATTCCTCTCAGAAACAAACAGTCTACTTAACTAGACACGATCTCGTTATGAGTAACGAGTAGGTCTTCTGTTTGATTTTTTTTACAATGATACGATGATTTATCGATTAAACTTAGGATATAAATGACTGAATATTTTAGGGGCCACCCCTGTAGATCCTAAATGGGGACATATATTGGTGTTTTAATTAGTGGAATCGATTAGAATAATCAATGCAGACAATTTCTCTTATACAATGCTTAACAAAATATGTCTCCTATTTTAAATACATTGCATCAAAAGTTAAGGACTTTGGCCCCTAATAAATTTATAAATGGGCGTGGCAATGATTTTTTCAAACAGATATTGTTACGATCAACAACTTTGCACTAAAATGCATTACAAAATCTTTATCGTTTTTAATTTATTTGTAATAGACTTTACGTGGGTCTTGGCCCCTAATTAAAGTGGCCAGCCCCTTTTTGTTCATTTCATACGAAAGATCATACAAATACTAACATTTTTTGTTCTTACACCTATCTTGAATTGTTGTTTATTTTTGAGATACAAATGATTGAATATTCTAGGGGCCAGCCCTGTAGATCCTTAATGGGGACAGACATTGGTTTTTCCAATATTGGAATCGATTATAATTATCAATACAAGCATTTTCTCTTCTACAATGCTTAACAAAATATGTCTCGTTCTCTAGATATATTGTGTCAAAGTTTGAGAACTTTGGCCCCTAAAAATCCCTAATTACGTCA